>KB672857.1:1033195-1046930 GCA_000349145.1 Anopheles dirus | reverse complement strand
TAAATCCCCTATGGCACACTTGCCCCGAATTCCACTACATACAATTATCGAAAAAAATTAGATCTTCTGTACATAAAAGGCAACGAAAGCTTCGATGCGGTCCTTTTTAACATGCAAGTAATGCACAATTTCAATTGCATCATGCTGGCAAACCATCTAAATATCCCTCCCCCCTCTCTCTCCTGCCTAGCGCTCCACCAACGTGAACCTATCAACAGCCGGTCAAATGTCATTTCGCTTCTGGCCAAAGCAAAGCTCCGCGGCACAGATAATCGATTACCGGGCGGTTCTTTCCGAAATAAAAATTAAGTAATTTCTCATTACCTCTCCAGCCACCGGGGCCACCCGGGTGGGCCGCTGGGGTGGTGCACGGACACACGAACCTAAAAGCCGCCTGCGCATGCGGCCGCGCCGCCGTCCCGCTGTTTGCTTATTCATAACGCGCGTCTTGTGCGATAGATTTTCCTGCGCCGCTTCGTTCGTTCGGGCCGGCTTTTCCTCCCCCTCGAGCTCGATCGATCGGTTCGGGAACGACGATTTAGACGGATTGGCTTTTAATTACGCAATTGGCTATTTATAAAGGACGGCTGTTTTCGGCAAAGCGCGCGCGCGCGCTCGGATCAAACGATGGATCAAGCGTCGGAGTAATTGAAAAATCGTGCCACCCGGAGCACCCGGGTGCACATAATGCACCGACCGATCGGCAACGGCGGCGGGCTTGTTTTTCCGCCCGCTTGCGAGACCTCCGCGTGTGGCGGCGGTGGGTTGCATATTTTCATTAATTTTTCCTGCCCAATGCGGTAGAAGGGGTTCGCCCGGTTGCACGAGAGGACCACCGTGGTGGACACCCTGGGAGACTTTGAATATGTGTGTGTCCGTATGTATCTATAAGACTGCTTTTCGGCGACGATCGCGCTTTGCATGCGCGCCGATAGATGCAGTGTACCTGCGTCTAATAAAACAAGCAGCGAGAAAAAGCAGAAACAAGTAATCGCAACGCAGTCCACAGCATTCCCGGCGAGGGTTTGGTCGTTGGCGAAAACTTTCACTGCAGCAAACAGAAACGATATGTGCTGATCGTAGACACCGTTCCGATCGTGTAGATTCGAAGTTGAAGAAAACAGCGACACACACACGCGCGCCAGTGTACAAGATAATTGCTTAATTAACGTGCACATGGCAGAGTCGCATAAATAAAATCGCCCTTCCCCGGGTGCTCGAACTCGGGTCGTTTAATCCGAGTCTCATATTTCGGACGACCGGCGTGCACCTTGCAGTCGCAGTCGCAGGTTCAATAATTGCCAGACCCCAGACGCCAGCCTGCCCTGCAGTTGTTGCTGGACTGGCCGTTGGGGTGGGAAAACGGAAAATCGACTCCAAAGGGAAAACCCGTGGCAAGGCGTGGTATCGGATCGATCGAGATAATCGGTCCGAGTCCGGGGCCGGTCGGCCTTGTACGATCGGACGCCCACAGCAACCAGCCGGCCAGGGACATGGGAACGAAATCGTAACCGGAGGTCACCCGCCAACCCGGAGATTACCGTTTTATTGGAGAGGTGAGGAAGGAGGCTGCGCGGTCCGCTTTACGACCGAATCGTGAGAAGTGGTATGACCAAGTCCGCGTTTTTGGAGGATAATTTCCCGGCCGCAACATCGCACCGCTGCTCTGGCAAACGCTGCCGCAAACCTGCGCACGAGTTGCGCCAGTTTGAGGTTATGCAAATGACGGGCGCTCATTTTGATTCAAAAAGAAGAAGCGTTTAGTGTGGAATGTTAAGCAGCGGCTCGTTCTTTCACGTACCTGCTCGGGAGCAGCTCAGGAAGTTGACCCGTGGGTGCGCGGGTATGTCCAACAATCTGTTAAGCCTCGGTAGCTTTCGCGAGGAATATAATTACTGCGAAATATGTAAAACACAACTTCTCCCAACACACACACACTCACAGTGGAGGAAGCATCTTCTTCTAGAACTCCGTCTCTCGTTGCGCCGCACCCACAGCAGGCTGCGGGATTTGACTTTATCCGCACGGAGAGAGCGCACACGCTAATTTAGATATTCATCGAAGCAGCCCGTGCATAAAAAAAAAACGCTTCTTCCATTCCCCGGACTTGTGTTGTGTCCGAGAGAGTCGTAAGTAATCGCAGTAGACAGGCGCAACCGCTCGAAGAGCGCCCCGGTGTGGAGCGAGCAGTTATTTATGCACAGGAGTGAACTTTCAAATTGTCGCGCATCGGACTTGTCTTCGTCGCCGTCGCCGTGGTTGTCGGCTGGCTGCTGCGTGGGGTGTCTGCCGCGTGAGTTTTAGAAGACTGCGGGACCAGAAGTGATTCGGACCGGATGTGCGCGCACGGTGCTCAGGCTCGGCTACCTGTGACACAGTTCCCCCCCGGGTGCACAAGTGCAACAGAAGCAGAAGCACAGGCGCACACGCCCGCCCGGTGACAGTTTTCCATTTTTTCGCACGATATAATTAAATTGTTTCGAATTGTTTATAGCCCGCTGTCGCCGTGCGTCTGCGTCCGTGGGCTTCGAAGGGGCCATAATTTATGGCCCGGGAGATGCGTTTCTCCGGGAGTAGGAACGAAACACTTGATTTACCACACACACACACACACGGGCTGGCTGGCTGGTGCTGGCTCCCGGGACTATGTTAGTGCGATGTACTGCAATCGAAACGACAAGCATCCCTGGTACCTCAGAGTTGGTGGAAGAGGAAGAGCGTGCTATCTGCGGTGTCTTCACCGGTGATCAGGTAAGTACTAGGTTTTGCTACCGCTCGGGACACAGACACACACACTCACACAACCCCACACACGAGCAGCATCCAGAGCAGGGGAGGCGGGTTCTTAACATTTCACTCGTCGCAAGTCTCAGGTCTCTGTTAAGTCGCTCGGTTGCTCCGGCAACTACCGCCCAGATGTGGAGGAGATGATGGCACAAAACGGTAGCAATTAGCCGACGTACAAGCTACTACCGGTTGCGCTTGCAGGGTAAAGATGACTGATGAGTGGCGGAACGGAACTGAGTGTGTGTGTGTGCGTGTGTGTGACAAAAAGAGAGAGGGAGATAGTGGGAGATAGAGAGGCTAATTACTGGCACTTGTAATAAAGATTGACTTGATGGTAGGTGATTTAAATCAATGTGATGAATCGCATTACGCTTGGATAAACACACAGACACACACACTCCGGAGTCCAGCAGCTCAGGTCTCGGGGCTTATTGCAAGTCGTCTTGTCTGCCACGAGGACACGGTTGTCATTTGCCTTCTCGCGAATCGATTGATTGCGGGGCCGCTGTTCAATATTTATAGCGCATGGGCTGCTGTGCTGTTTGCGCCGTTTGCGCTTCTTTCTCGCAGTTTGTTTGTTTTCCCAACACGACCTTTCCATTCCGCGCCGCGCCGTGTGCGTTCTGCGCGCGAAAACTTCCCCACGCCGCGATCGCCGATGCTCACGATGAAAGTTTAATCGCTCTAAAACCGTTCGCGGCTCTGAATTGCAAACGAAAAAGCGCAAATCCTCAAGCGTCGCGCACTGTGGTAATGGAGCATGTGTCGCTCGCAGGCGCTCAAGGACTTTCGTCGAACGGGGCACGTTTTCGGTGCTGGTTGTGTCTGCACTGCCCGTAGAGGCGGACCAACTTGATGCTTTCATGAACCGATCCCGATCCGAGCCGAGCCCCGCGACTTGATGTCGTCTATTCCGAGATTCGAGAGCAGGTATGAAGCTGTATCCATAGGCAAGCGGCTGTCACCATGTCACCGGTTCACCGGTGCGCTTGTCCGGTTCGCGGTTTGGGACGCATTTTACGTAATCTGTTTTGATTTTAATCAATCAAACCCCTCGCCGCCCAGGTCGGCCGGTAAAAGTTCAAGTGTACTTAGCGTGAGTCCCGCCCCTCCGAGGAACGTCGCCCAATTGATGGCTTCATCGCGAGAGTACCGGCCATGTCCGCAATCGTACCGTGCGCATTAGCATAACTGAAGTAGACAAAATGTAAAGCAGCTCACCCAATGCGAGACGGCGAGAAACGGTGCGTTGGGAGCTAAGTTATACAAAAATCACATCTCCACCGATATCTCGCCGGTAGAGGGCGTGTGTTGCGGTGTTGCCGGGTCTTCGGAACAGGTCGAGCTTGTGCGGTGAACTACGGACCAAGCTGGACTTTGGTGTGTGACATGTGCCCATTTGAATCGGTCCAGCTCGCCAAGATCCGAACTCTCGGACAGGATGTTTACGAAATGTTCGATGTCACTGGGACGACATCGCGTAAACATACACTAGGGGATCGAGAATACAAATTATCTCGCACACACGCGCGCGCGCGCGCGCATGCGAAGAACCAAGCCCGCTTCGGTCGTAGCTCGTGCAACGGAAGCTGAAGACAGCTCTAAATTTTATGCAAATTGGACGACCTTAAGCTTCCGTGCAACGTCCAAACTGAGCCTGTGAGAGACTTTTGTTTTGCGATACCGATCGCGCGCATTAATCTTTCACTCCGTGCTGCGATTTCGAACGATAAGTCTTCCGCCGGGCTTAATTTTTGCGATCGATCCTAAGACGCCGGCCAACTTTCTAACCTCAACCTCGGTGTGACTAGACCGTACCGTTGTCAGTGTGATATGATCTGCCCGTAATGTGGTGGAACTACCTGTGCCAAACTGCAAGCGGCTTGTAGGTGGCCGTACGATCCTGGCCCTGGTAAAGCCGTTCGTTCCGCTCATCAACCGTTTTCACAGCCCGTAAACGAACGGGTCCGCGACCAGCGGCTTTAAGCACCGTTGCTAATCTTCACGGGCATTCGAACCGGAGCCAAGAACAACCGACCGCCGCGAGGGGGCGCAGATAGCGATCGACACGTCGTGAGTATACCGGACAAATCCACCTGCTGGCCCGGAATTTCACCCTCCTAGTGTCCTACGGAGCAGAGAAGGCGGTGGTCTATCAAAAAATATCCAGCAGAGCGCGCAAGGAAATCATGACAAGTCCTCCCCTGTGTCGGGCATTTCTCTTCACGCTTATCGCGCCACGCATTATGCCCGTTTACTGTCTCCATCAATCAATCAAACCGGAATCTGGAGCGAATTCGGTGCGTGCGTGCGTCCGATGTCCGACGGTGTGGTCGCGTATCCGGCCCATCAAGATAACGTCGTGCGGCGCGAGGTGCAAGGTGCGCGCAACCGGCCAATCGGCGCGCGGCGAGAACACGCGGGCGCACCGGACGCAGGTGAGCGATTATAATTTCACAGTTATCGCAATTTATCGAAATATTTGTCAAGCCGTGCCAGCGGGCGGTGGGCGATCCTTTCGGTGAGCGTCTGGCCCAACGTCTGGACGGTTTTTGAGGAAGAAATGTTTTCGAAACGACCTCGACGGTCGGTTTGACGTTTGCTAAACATGGCCCCTAGGACTCCGCCGAAGTCTGCGGGACCAGAAGTTGGCACTGCTAAATGTTCACGTGTTCTACGGCGAAAGCGTGTGGCCATGGCGTCCCGTTCATAGCGCAAGACTAGACCACCTGGGGTTGTACCGACGAACTGACGGGCCATTCCCGACCAGACGGACTTGAAAAGACCTGGACAAGTCAGGTTGATGTTCGGGAGAGCCCGAGCCCAACATGGCACCCCGCCACATGGGCCAACTCTCGTCTGTCGTCCCAGTCGAAGACTTCACAGGGCAGAGACTTCACAACACAGCAGGCCGGGACGGGAGGGACGTCCTTTGTAACCCTGTTCCCCTCGGGGTCGTTGTGTTGCGGGCGAATTCGGAAAATTAAGACACCAACCGTGTGGTTTCGGGATGTGGGAGTGCTTCCCGGAACGCAATCAGTGTCAGCTCGTCACTCCCGACCGATGTCGGCCGGGACAAGGCCACCCAGGGGGAACCGAGCAGCACGACGCAAAATCTACATCGCCAATGTTCAACATTGTCTCTCGCGCACGGTCTGCGATCGTTCGCAAAGTCACAACTCATCGTTTTGCGTAATTAATCAAACATTATTGAACTCTGACCCCTGGCGCGGGTGCTGTCAGTGCTCGGTTGGCTCGGTTCGCGTGGTTTGCGATCATCGGCAACGCCAGCGAGCAGATAACGCCGCACCGACGACGGGAGAATCTTTCGGGCCCAACCACCATCCGGTCCGGTTTATTACAAAGTAATAATCAGCTATTAGCCCGACACGATCTCGATCTCACCCAGCGCAGAGGGCCCACAGGCACGGGCGTCATCGTTACCGATTCCGATTCGATCCGATCCGGCATTGGAAAGCGCGCTGTGCCTCCCAGGCCCTGGATCTAATGGTGATTTATGCGGCGTTTGCAACGCAATATTCTGGAGCGGTGCGAGAGTCCGGGGCCGACTTTCTTCAGCGCGCAGATAAATGGAACGCCGGGGTGAAATTGGAACGTACCGGGCGTTCTGGGCGTTAAATAAATTGTTTTCCTTCGCGGGCGCATTACCGTGTCGGTACGCTTTACGGCCCGGAGACCTGGCCTGGAGTTAGACATTTCTGCGCAGGTTAGTTTGTTGTCGGCCGGGATCTTGCGTCGCTTGGAAATTGTTATAAATCGTCGGTTCATTACGTTGATCGTGTTTTCGGTGTTTGGGAACGATATTCCGGTAATGTTTCCAGCATTATCGCTTCGCCATTATTGGGTCACTTGTCGAGGAGAATAAGAACACGCTCATTGACTTTGACCTGAATAAGTGAGTATTTTCAAACTCAGCTCCCATTGATCTGGAGTTGAAAGAGGTGTTGATGTTGTATATTAGCTCATTTTGTACTGTAACGTTGTATTTCCTCTTCTCTGTTTAGTCTAAACTTGGAACCTAGTTATTGTGAATGTTTACGTTTTAGTTCTAGCTTAGCCAATGTCCAGTATGTGTACATCGCGATAGGGAAGCTAGTATCTGAACAGATGAAAAGATAAGCAGCATCAGTTTTAGTTCTCATCATTATTTTCTGCGTACTTCTGTCCTCAGTACAGCCATTTCTTCTCAATTCAAATTTCAAGTGATCTTGACGGTCTCAGCTTCCATTCAACATTCACTGTGAATGAATTTCGCAGCATCCGTTCGTTTGGTTTTAAAACAAAATCCACAACAATGTATCCCGATCAATGAGTGTCTCGAGCGCCGTGACATCCCCATTCACCACCGAGCGTCGTACGGTTTAGGAAAATGCTTACCGAGGGCGACGCATCTACTTTCGAGCTTCTTTCAATATTTTAATACCCTTCAATGTGGTGCATCGATACATTATGAATTGAGCCAATATGGACGTTCGCGTTGCGAACCGACGCTTCGGGAACCCGCAGCGGACGCCTGCTGCCGCCTCCTCTGGCCGGGCGAAGAGGTTGCTCATCTTTTATTCCGATCTCGAACGGCAGTGTTTAGGTTCGGTCGACCATCGTGACAAATGTGTCTCACCGGGCCAGCGTTGCGTAATCTCTCCGGCCCATCTAATCTCACCTTCGCGTCTCCATTTCGCGCAAACAGACGCGGGTGCGGTTCGGAGGGTGTAAACAAAATATTATTCTATTATTCATGTGCATCTATTAGGCGGTGGAAGAGCACGGGAAAGAGTACGCCCCGCGGGCAAGAAGTGTCCGCGTTACCGGGCGATTAACGAGTATGTTAATTCCCGCCCAACACCCACCTTTGGAGAGCAGTTCGAGATTGAGTTTGAGCTTATTTGAATGTTTGTCTCCCGATCAAAGGCCCAAGTCCCACTTATGACGAGACTCACGCGCGCGTACGGTTTTCAATGCGTTAAACATATTGCGGAATGGATCCAGGTTGGGTTAGGGGTTTTCCTTCTGGATCCGCCATGCATACTGTCCAGCGTAATGGAGCCCATATTGGAGCTCTCGCAGCGTCAAAAATAGAACCACAAAACCCAAGTCCCCGGAAGAGAGATGGGAGATAGCTTCGTGCAGGAGGCTCTCATATGCACAGGCATGTATGAAAATGTATTCCAAATGGTAAACCACCGCAGGCTTTTCCGTGAAGCTGCGTATAAAACCACTCGACGCTCCCATATTCACCAGCGATCTGGTGCATCGATTTTCCACAATTTTGCCCTTCCTCGAAACGTCGAACGCTCGAAGGCGGATCTAGAGGTTGATTAATGTTGATCGCTATCGGTTGGAAGAAAGGGTTTACACGGGACCAGCTCACGCAAGGCGACGATCTGTCAATCTGCCCGATCGGTTTGATCGAGGCGTCTCGAGTAATTAATCAGTGGTTGAATAATTGGAGCTTGGAGATAGGATTCCTGCCCAGAGAAATATGTGCTGACAGAAGATGAGGATGAGAAGGAATTCCTCACCCTTTAAGCCTCAAATTGATCGTTTATTGCTGATCGGAATTTGTCGATCGTGTTGAAAAGTTTCCTAGAACCTTTAGCCGTCTTCCAAGAAGTGAGTCACGTACCTACGCATATCCGAACTAGGAGCGCGCAGACACGTTTGTTTGAGGCGCATAATTGTATTCATCTTTAATCGGTGCATTCGTTTGCATTTTTCCGACCTAGCTCTGATCACAGCTGATTGAGTGTATGTGCTTTTCCGCTACCGGAAACGCGTTGGCGCGCGCGCGCGCATTTGTGGGCGGCTACAAACAAGCTAGTGTGAAGAAAGCTAAGGCCTATCCCTCCCTATTGGACTCCGGCCTACTCAAAGCGGCTCATCTTCAGCTCGGAACTGATGCGTATAAATGAGGTCGCCAGTGCAGGATGCATATTGCACACCGTTTGTAAACGTGTTTTTGTTTTGTCCGCACACACACGCACACGTACCGCTGAAGGTGTTGATAATAAGCATCTTGATAACGGGCGCTGCGCGTTTTGTTTGGCCCTTCGAACCGGAAAGGAAATGTCACCCGACGCGGTGGCGGTGGTGGGTTCTGGTGCGTGGCGGATGAATCTCTTCGCATGCGGATGGCATCGATCCATATGCATGAGGATGCAAATATGACACACCAAGGGTGCCCCAAAAAGAGGGCACTACGCGTCGGGCAGGCTCGCCGAGAAAGAGGAGCCCAGTGGACCAACCTGGGGGAGCTGTTTTCTTGTTTTGTGATCGCCCCGAAAAGAATATGCACGGTAGCGTTAACAAACGGGCAGCATTCATCTGCTGGTGCGGTCTTTTATTCATCACCCGCCGCTGGCGGATGCACTTCCACGCTGGTGGGGAGACTGTGTTGTTGTTAATTTGCACTCTCGTACGGCAAGTACGGATGTACGCGGCTGGACAGGTTTGGGATGCAGCCCCCAAAGAGCGCATCCGAAGTGAGATATTTTTAGCATGCTTTTAAACGTCCAATTGATGTCGAATCGTCTCTGAATGTGTACCACCAACGAAGTTATCGGTGTTCTGGGGTGTTGAGGTACGTTGAAACATCAGGAAATGCTATGCAAGTCACTGAGTCACAAAATTCATCGCATCAAATGATGTAATCTAAAGCTTCCCGGGAGAAAAGCTACCCTTGACCCTCTCAATTTGGCTTTTTTGCTATCTTCATAACGCATTCCCGTTCGGCCTTCTTGATAATTGGCTGTATGGTGTTTTTTTTTCCTAACCTCTTCATAACTCGCATCGCGCTTGTCTCGCGAGTGTGACGATGAACGCGCCCGTCTTAATGCCGTCTCCGTGAAGTTCCGTGAAGAAGATCCGATTTGCGCCTCCCGCTTCAAGTCACTGCTCAATCGACGCATATGCACCCCTTTTTTGTGTCGATTATTATTCCCTTCACGGTGCCCGATTTCTCATAAAGATGTAAGGCAAGTGTAGCCATGACCGTAAAAGGATTCCCTGCACTTCCCTCTGCGCCCATCTCGCTCGAGTCGTGGAAGAAAGTGTGGCGTCCCATTGGACGATCGTCTCCACTTCCTGTGTCCGGCCGGTGGGGAAGATGTGTGGCCGCTCGTTAGCGCACAAGGTAAGGGTGCCCTTTGCGTTCCGGGTGGCGGTTTTTGGCGGGATGCGTTCGCGAGCAGGCATATCGCGAGCCGTATCGTGTGCCAACTTTGACAGCTTGTCAAAAGGCCTGCGGATCGCGCGGGGATGGCGGATGCTGCGAAAATGAAATCCCGATGGCGTACCTGCTTACCGCAATGAATCGACGTTGCGTTGTTATTGATACGCAAGAAATGAGCATCCCGTGGACGCCATCCAAATGAGCGGCAGGTCGGTGAGTGTATTCAGTGTCATAAAAGTGGAGTTCGTTTAGACACAGTGAAATGAATGATTTTTACTCATTTCCAATTTGAATACGTACGATCAAAGCCTGACAATGTTGTTGTTAACTGAGTATTTTGAGATCATAAAGCTTAGGAAGTGGTGGTGTTCAGAGTTTTCGTGGGCCAATAGATGCTTCTAATCATACTTTTTATTTAAGAATCTTCTACAAAAACTTTGGAAAAAGACATGTAAGAACATTACAGTACTTCTTTCAGCGTATAAAAATGGCCAACTAAAAACACAATTTACAACGCCTATAATCCAACAGTTCAGATTGGTTGCTCCAAAACATATCACTGACATCCGCGATTGCCCATAATGTTGAAGCCCCTTTTACATCGCATCGCCTCCAGCTGCTCACACTCCCGACTGACTCCACCGAAACGCAAACTCCCCGGTGCTGCACGGAACAAAACCGAACACTCATTCAGCGATCAAATAAATACACTTTACCCCAGCGATTGGTTCCCGGGCCCTCAGCTAATCCCATTTCGGTGTAATGAGCAAACGATTTCCACTCCGGGCGGATTATGACGCCACCGATCGGTCGCCGACTGTACTACTGTCGCTGCCGCTATCCGTGCGGCAATAAACATTAGTGACAATTCCATTTTCGGTGGCGGGTGGCCCTTTCGGTCCGATCCGGGGGGGAGGGCCGTCAACGTCCCGCGCGCCTTCCCGGGCACCACTTCCTTCCTCATCTTCCAGAAGTCCTTTGCGGCGGCCCGTGCACCTATTTTGGTCCGGTTCCACTTGGCGCGCTCGCATACACACAACACACGGCGCACCATTACTTTTAAATTGAATTTTTACAATCGAAAGGACCGCCTCGTCCACCGGAGCGGAAATGGATGCGCGAAGGGTAGCAGAGAAGGCGCGCGTGTTGCGTTCGCGATCGAGCGCGGGGAGCAAGGGAGTCGAAAGTTTTAGCCGATGGAGGAGGACGCGGCTCGACTTAAGCGTGCCCGCTTGCCGATCGTTGGCTTTTGCTTTCGATCTCATAATTTTAAACGTATCCCTACGTATCCAGTATTACCCTAATTGCGCCCGTCATTGGAACCCGGAGCGGGTCTCGGTGTGGTCCCCTATACAAAAGGGCACGAAAGAGGTCGTCTGATTGGTTGCACTATGGCTCCCCCCAGCCGCTGGGTTGCGCCGGGCTAATAAAGCTCACCCGCTTCTTAAGCACGGGGCACGGCTATCGCTCGCTGTGTGTGAGCGCGCGCGCGCGAGCTCGGTACGATCAAATTGATTTGTAACCTTATGGTTATGGCGGTGGGCCTTTGGCTTTTACCGACGCGTTTGCGCACACGCAAGTGCCGCCGAGCGCCGTGCGCGCAAGGTGACCGCGCGGGCCGAGGCGGACCGTCCACGAACCCGGGGCGGAGGGCGCTAAATGCGCTATGTTGCTTTTATGCTGCCATAAGGGAGCAAATGTTTTGTCACTTGGACAGATGTCACCGGGCGCCTTGCGCCCGCGGTGGCAGAGGAGTGGGAGAAAAGGGAGAAGGGGAGGAAATTGGGCCGCAGGTTTTTTTTCGTTTGTTCCCGCTCTTTCGAACACTCCCCCAGTCGGACGCGATTCCATTACGATGTGCTCCCGATGTAAGTGTCGCGCAGCATCGTCGCGAGAGCAAGTTGTCGCGCGCGCGCGCGCTTCCAAATCAGTCGCGGGGCAATTACTTAATTTAAACTATCAATCAACGCGAGCAATGAGCAAGGCTTTTTTCTCGCCTCCCCGTGTTTTGTTTGCTTCGGTTTCGGCACGGGATGGGTTTTTCCCACTGGCTCCTAGGTGGCCGACGGAAATGATGGACGGCACCGTTTGAAGTTCGGCCGTCGGTGTCGGTGTTTTATTTGACTGCACTTACCGATTAACGATGGGTATATTTCATTGACGCCGACGTTTTTGGAAACAAGACAAACCCAGAGCAATATAGAACGAGCGTCGTTAAACGTCAGCTACAAGTCCGAAGTAAACGGAGATATGATGGGGGTGGTAATGTGTCGTGAGAGATGTGACGTGAGTGATTCTGAGATGAGCGAACTGTCATAATTAGTGCAATACGATTAAGTAACATCATTTGAAAGATAAAAGTACAATGTCTAGCTTTAAAAAGTAGTTGTACAATTTCTACAGAACTAGTATCGCAAGTACCTAACCAGCCGTTACATACTCCGCGCGTAAGCACAGCAACTTCTCGGACGTCATCTGCGCCAACAATCACCCTGTAGCGGGACTGGGGGGCTTTTTGCGCATTCCGCGCGCCCGTCGGCTCGAAACTGGGCGTAGCTGATTTGAAGAAAGCCTGTCGGGATGAAATTGGACATGATTTATCGACTACCGGTGTCAGGTTGAATCAGTTCAAGTCAAGGCGGAGGCGATTAACCGTTTCGCCAAACATGCAAACAAACAAACAATCCCGGGCCCGAGCTGCCGAATCTGGCGGAGAATCAGGTCAGGCTGCCTTGGAACGTCAGGGGGGAAAAACGCAGAAACCGATCCACCCGAATCCATGTCCATGGGTCGCGGCATCGCGATGATGCCGCGACCGATAAGCTTGAAATGGGTAGTGCTCCGTGGGCTCGCGATGGCGAGGCGGTGCCCGGAGACCGTTTAGTATGATTGGCATGAAATAAGAAACGGTTTCACGTCGGAGTTCCGCTCCGGTGCACGATGGGTGCCTCCCGTGTTTTTCTTCTTTTTTTTTTGTTCGGTGCGTTCCGAAGTACTCAAGCTGTCACGTAATTCGGTATGTCGGCGCGTATGTCAGCGAACCGCCAGCGATCGCGTACCGTGCTGACCACGCGCAACACGCATCGGTTGGGTTGGGTTGTGCTCCAAAAACGTTGGATCGAAATTTGAATCCGATGAAGTATGTTGTGAGAGGCTGGAGCCGGGTGTGTACCCGGTGACACAGTTGGCCTCACTCGGTAGCCCTGAAAGGCTTGTCGCGTGTCGAAGAAAGGCTAACCCTGATTAGGTTTGACCAGTGAACATATTAGCCAACCGCGCAGACATGCCGAGGACTCTGCAGCAGAAGGGGGTACGAAAATAATCACTTTCACCTTCACCTGAAACCACTTCGACCGCTTAGCCTCGTTCAGCCTCGAAACGTTCGGCAATGTTTACGCCTAATGTGGGCAATAATAATTCCTTCCGTCCGGGGACATACGGGAAAGGCCAGCGCGCCACCTTCCAGCCAGCACCAAAAAAGATTCCGATCCGATCAGCGGCGCGTTCCTTATCCAACGCGTCTGGCACCGCAAAGCTCGGATGATAAATAACTGCCCGAACCGAGAGCGGGTGTTCCGCAAAATCTTCAAGGATGCCGTTGGCGATGCCACCAATCAGTGCTGCAGTGAGGCAAGAAGAGAGAGAGAGAAGAAAGCACAGATTTATTGATGAAAACGATCACAATTATCATCATTACACTTGAGCCATGGCAGGGAAGGGCACTGCCGGTTGAAAGGTTCATGTTGCAGCCGGAACGAG
>KB672857.1:878020-1032602 GCA_000349145.1 Anopheles dirus | reverse complement strand
CAGCATCTTCGTACTTAATGAAATGTCAAAACAGCGCCCCCTCGCGGCAAAAACAGAGCAGCGTTCGTTTTTAGTGTTCGTTTTCGTTTTTTTTGTTCTGAATCTTTCTTTTCTGGCCCCTACGCTACGTTGCAATATCTCCAATATCTCCACCATCGTCACAGCTGCCGCGTAACACTCTGTCGGTACCTTTTTTGTTCGTTTTTTTTTGCAAATGGAATTCCCCCGTAGTGGCGAGACAAGTGCATCGCGCCATTCCATCCCGGCGAATAAGATTTCATAACCTTCGTTACTTTGTTTGCGCACCGTCTCAGTGTGTTTCTTTTTCTGTCCCTTTTCGTACGCCTGAGACAAGCGAATCAACACGAAAGCCTGCTCCTTCACGGGAGACAGGTTGTTTTAAGAAACGGTGTCGTTGTTTTGTTTTCGAAGCTCGAGTTCGATTTTGTTTGGCGGAAATGTCTCGCGCCCGGTAATTTCCAGTCAATCAGTCTCGAGTGAGGTTTGTCCCAGAGGACGCTCCCCGCTTGAAGGCTACGGGATGTCGGGCGGTCAAGAGTCGGTCCAGACGGAGACACCGCCGGTGCCGCTTTCGCTCTCATCTCTCGAGGACAAGTGATGACGGTGGTGATTTCACTTGAAACAAAGCTCCTCGCTGGCAGCTGGTAATGATCAACAGTTACTGTACGACACTCGCGCAACTCCTGCAAAACACCCCATGTACCCCTTGTAGACCTTCGCTGATCAAATACAAGCGAAAGACGAACGCTGGGGAGACACCAACCACGAGGCAAGTTGAACGTGGTGACTGGAAGCCACAATCAGTGCACTTTAGGGCCGGGCTGGCAGCTGCCGAAGAAAGGTGCACCCGGCACGCTCGGAAGCGCGAGGCGACCGCTTCACGGCAGGTGATTAATAGTTGTTCAATGAATGAACGATTAAACTTTTATTTATTGCCCTCCAGGACCCGTCCCCTCGCGTGGAGCGCAGACTCGCCGGCCCACCGGGAACAAAGTATCGGTATCCGACGGGGCGCCGTTGGTGCGGGCGAACCATTGCACTCCCTCCCTCCTGAGTGTTCAAACTGGCCCCGCCGGGGTGAAGATAAGCGCTGAAACGCGTCGATAATCGGTAATCTTAATGGGCAGCGAAGCGATGCGTGAGTACGCGCCTAATGGAAGGAATTCCTGCGGTACACTGCGCCAACCGAGCGCCCGCTCCTGAATCCTGGATTATTTCTCCCGGGCTTAGAGAGGAGCCCGGGACAACTAGAACGCGGACCGGAGGGCACCCTTTGGTTTCGCAATTCTCATCAAGGTCAGCGCACGGATAATGGCTCCCCGTAAGAAAAAACACGCTTGGCTCCAATCCGGTTCGAGATTAGCTGGGCGACCCTAGGAGCGCCGGTAGCCAATGTCCGGAAGCCGTGTGGCCGAGCATCGAGGACCCCTCACACACACATGTATGCACGTACGCATGCACTTTCTATCACGGGATCATTCATCACGGGATCGGGAGCCCCGTTATCGGGGTTAAAGCCGCGTGTACATTACCAGCGATTTCTCACCCGGTCCGAAGGGCTTGAAAACTCTTCCACCCTGGGAGGGAGAGGATCAACCTTGGGCTAGGATCTCCCGCGATCCCGCGGCGGAGACGCGTATGCTCGTGATTAATAATGGTACATTTGCGAACGAAAATATCAAATCAATTGCTCGTATCTCGGAGGGCGAGTGCCGCGTTTGCCCGAGCCGGACTTATTAGCTATTCGTAAGTAATCGACTGGCCGACCGACCGACCGGTCGATCTCCAGGAGTTTGCTTAATCGAAGCTTTCGGCGGCGGTTAGTGTAAAAGGAGTAAAAACCCCGACTGGAATCGATAAAACCGACCACCCTCTAGTTACGCTGGCTGAGCGATAATCGAAACATATCATTTATTAGACATCGGATCGGGCTGTGCAAAGAAGCCAGTTGTAGAAGATCGAAAGTATGTTTATTACTGTTGGTTGATGAATATAGCTTTATGTACTAGATTGTTTTATCATCCCTAAAGGCAAGTTTTGTATGAATTTGAGTCAATTTTTGATATTTCATAAGTGTTTGTCTTAGATAAGATATTGAAGATATTTATGAGTTGCTGAGAATTGGATTTCCTTGGAAAGATTCCACCTGCAGTTAGATCTGCAGTCTGCAAAGTTTGATTTTTAGCAGACGTATTCAAGAATAACCCTGAGTAGTGGAAGTAATAGCCAACATATCCATTTCTTCGGGGAGCAGATATGACAGCTTCGACTTGATTTGGCTATAAGTAAAGATATCTGTCTGCTGTTATACTTCAAAAATATCTTACTAAAACTTGTTACCAACTTCGTTACCAAATTTCTCACACAACGTGAGATCAACATCCAACAATACTTCATCATCCTGGACTTCCGTTCCAAAGAAACAACCGATCGTTTCCATTCGTGCCTCTCCAAGTGTTTATCGCACGTATCTTCCTCGTTCGATCGTTAGCTTGAAAATGTTACACCTTATTAATTTAAATTCAAATTAATTACGGCAATCGCTTCGAGCCGAGAGGCAAAACAGCGCGAAACGGAAACGCTTACCTTTTTTTCCAGACACCTGTTGTTCGGCTCATTCGCGCTCACCCTGCGGGCAGAGATTATTTGTTGCAACGCGCGCAAACAAGACCCGCCGTCGGATGGAGTGGAGTGGAGCGTCTTTGTGCGGGCTGAATGCGGACTTTGGAGCGATCCTGCACTTCAGGCGGGCCACGGAAAATAGAATGAATTCAAATTTAAATTCCGTCCCGAACGCGCGCGCCCCAGACAATTGTGCGTCGAGATGGGTGCCACGCTAGTGTGGAAAGAATACGGTCCCATTGTGTAGCCGGAAGAGTGGTGCGCGCTGAGCGTGGAGCAAAAAGTGCGCCCCGATCTCGTGAGATTCTTGGGACCGTGTCTCACAGGGTATCGGGACGCGACGCGCGCACGCTGAAGATCTGTCCTTCCTGATAGGCCGATGTTCCCCGTTCAGCGCACCTATTCAGCATCCACCGGTGAAGGTCTGGTGATGAATATTTTTGTAATAATATTTGATAACCTCCCTGTTCCGCTGGTTCTTCGTGGCTCGGTGGTTGATCGTGGCTGGATGGCTGGTTCACGAATTTCTTTGATTAGGATCAGACCATCATGAGTGTGTGAGCGTGTGCGAGAGAAAGAGTCGGTTGAACGGGCTTTCGTAGTCCAGCCGATTGAGTGAGTCTGTACCGTTTTTTGTTTGATACAGATCTCCTCTTGCGCTTGACGGATGCGGATCGTCGACCCTCGGTGGAGGTGACGGTGGTACCCGGTATCCCTGTTGTCTGCCTCGATACGTGTTGGCGGACCTGCGATGCGGACCTGCGAAGACTCTATCATTTGGTAATTTATTGTAGTTCACCGTCAGCGGCCCGGGCGTGGAAGGCGGCTCAAAGCGACGGACAGGGTTTAATGTAGCTGTCCGATCGTCCGTGAATGCTGGTCAAGTTGTTCGACACGACGCACCGGCCGGCAGGGTCGAGCGAGGCACCTGAGCAGCCCATCCACCTGAGCCGTGCTGCGCGTGATGCGGGTCCGGGCTGGAAGAGCGATCCGTAGATCATCGGACCGTGCCTTGGAGACGTACGTGCGGATCGCGCATCACGGACGGCAATGATTTGGATGTTCTCCTGTGTTTTACTTTCAGCCGGTTTCTCGTGCCCACTCCGTAGCTCCCCTTACGGAGTGAGCTCCAGTTTCGGTGCGACCGGCCATGATTTTGGAGTTCTTTTGTAGCAGCAATTGAAGCGATTTATCTCGTTCTCCCGCGGCAATGAAACGAATTTTTCTGGACGGAGGTGCCCCCGGTAGTGACGGCATAACGAGATGGGTGCCTCGAGATGGGTCGACAACACCGGCAGCGGGGCAGGTACCAACAGCCCCGTTATGCGGGAGTTATGCGGGATGATAATGCTGCGGCTTGAAGTATCGACCAGTGCACGCGCTACGCCTCGAAGTCAGGGAATGTGAATCAATTATTTGATTTGCTTTGAGTTGTAGCGTTCTGGTGCGGTGGAGCAGGTTTTGTTACATTCTTGACCGCTTGCTGATGGCAGGTTTCTATCGCTAGGGCTAAGATCCACGTCATTCGTCCTTTTATCACGCCGATTTGTGGTGAAACGAACAAATAACGTGAAGATCTTCAATTTAACGGTTGGTCTTATTCACGGAATGATCTCTGTGTGGGTGTGGACCAAGTTAATGTTCTTGTATTGAGTGTTAATTCGAATCTTGTTTAGAACACATTATCGACTACCTTTATCGGTATGACCGCTTGGCGAAGACTACAGAGTAAGTATCAAATCTTGGAACTTCACTCTGAATGTCCGTGTCTTGCAATAACGAGAGTTCATTTGCATTCAAACATTCTCGTCATTATGTCAATCCAACCAGCTCATATATGCCCGTATGTTAACGTCCTGCGGCAGGAATGTATCGAAAATCGCCTCCAAGAACGCGTCATCATTTGTGCATTAACTTATCAAATTAGCTCCGGAAGCAATTGTGTTGCCGGAACACACTCCCTGACAAGCACCGGACCGGACATACACCGAAGGTGCATAAAATGCTTTTACACCCTTAACCGCCGACCAGCAGCACACATTGCTTTGCATCACTGCCTCACCGAGCACAAGCGAACCGAGGCAATGTGTGGGGGTAATAACAACAACAGGGAAAGAGAAACCGACGCCACGCGACGCCCTCATCAGCCGGTGCAGCAAACCGTGCCGTCGCAAACAGGATAGGGCAGCCACCAGCGACCAGGACCGCACTGATAAGCATCGCACAGGGAGAAAGGGCTAGGACACTCGGCGCGCACGTTCGGACGAACTGGAGCACCGACCGTGCGCACCCGTTCGGAACGTACGCCTCGTGTTGCATGTGCGCGTGCGTGTCCTGTCCTGGCGACGGCGACTGTCGGAGCGGAGGGTCGTCAGTCAGGCGGCAAGCAGGATCTGGCGTGGTGCTGGAACGCATTTTCGGGTAATGCACATGCCGTGCCTCCATCTGACACCGGTCGGAATCCTCCAGCTCCGGTATGTGCCCGAATGCCCGCAGATCCCGAGAGAGCGAAGAGCAAGGTCCTTGGCACGTAACGGCAGGCACACCAAATCCGTCACCTGTTTCCTTTTTTCGCTGCTCCGGGTCGTTTCTCCCGTTCGTTCGCTCCCGGCTCCCGGAGTGTGACGTGAAGCGTATCGTCGGCGGGGTGCCGTTTTTAGGAGGTTTTTCGAAGATGAATATGTTTTCGTTTCACCTCCCTAAGGCACGTCCCGGACGGGAGCGGCGGCTACCAGAAGGACGCCGCGCCACAAACACACAGCACGCAATGTGTGTTTCGGCCTGGGCCGCGTGCTACGGGTGCTTCTTCGAGGCGACAAAGAAATGCGTCTTGCTCGCGTAACGGTGCGTGGGTTCAGTGACTTCCTTGCGGGGCCCATATGCCACTCCATCATAAGCGGGCCGGAGAGTGCTACAGAAACGGAAATCTTCGGGCACGTGGAAGATAACACCACGGGCGTAGCGCGACGCACAAACATGCTTCGGCACACGTGTGACACCTTGCGTTCGATGGCGTCGTCGAGAGTTCGTTGTGCGCAACTGTAATAGCATTATGTATGACGGTAGATTTATTATCAGCCCGCGAGGAGCATTTGGTGCGTGAAACAAACACGGACCCACTTTGTCTCGGCGGGCTCTGTGGGATCGCTTGTAACAAGGCCGTAACGGGGCTGAGCTATGCCACGGCTTACAAGATGTGGCCGGTGTGAACTTTCTCGCCCAGGGCGGTCGAAATGATTCGTGATTGGAATTGATCGATACTAATGGTTGCTGTGGGCTGGTGGTCGTTGCAGGTGGTAATTTAGAAACAACTTTTCTCATTGCATTATTAAGATATACTTTGACTATAACTTTGGAAAAAGTTATGTTTTTATTGGATGCGAATGCGTAAAATTTTATTCTAACCAATACATAAACGGAAGGCTAATTAGAATTTTTATAATGATGGTTAACTGCGTCAATGTTGAACAATAGCTTAACTGAAGACTCGCGGACTTTGACAACGATTTTTTTTTGAACATATCCACGGAACCTAATTTATAAATCAGTCTATTGGATCTTATTGTGAGTGTTGGGGTTGTTTTTTTATCTGTTGCATGTTTCAGCATAATCGTCCCGAAGTTCTACCTTGTTATAAGTATCAGATTCCGATTCAACGGACCTAAAAGTATTAAAATTCGTATGCCTGTAAGATTTCCGTGTTAAATTATAATTAACGCTCCCATTTGCATCGTTTTCCTGCTTGCATGTATCGGAAAGTGAACGTGAACCGATATGCCCATTTAGATAAGGATATTTATGGTCCAAACATCAGGCACGGCGAAACGAACGCCTCCCGTAACATCATAAGCCTTGCGAGGTGCTGAGCGTTTGTTGTGCGAACACCAAGTTTGTCGTATGAAAATGAGCCCGCGTTTGGCGTGGCTGATTGTCGTAAAACTGCGATGACTTTAATTTCGTTCGCCACCCCGCTGCAGGTGACGCGATATAAAACACAAAATCACCTCCTAACTGGCCGCTGGCTCGAGGTGCTCATTTTTAACACCTCTCGATTGAGTGCGCCTGAGCTGCGGGGGCCGAATCAAGATCACCGGCCGCCTCAGGTGGCTCAGGAAATCAAGTGAAATGGCTCGCCCCAGCACCCAACGAAACGCGCACTAACGACCGCACACCGCCCGGACCACGACCGAGCGACAGGTTGCGTTCCGCGTGTGGAAAGTGTCCGTTGATTATCTCGCGCCGACCGGCGGGCGCTGGTAGCCGCCCTCTGGGGGGCTCGAGTCACTTTAATCTCGATCGACCGGAGGTCCCGAATGCGACCTCCGGGCGAAACGATTTAATTTTCACCACCGCCGCCGCCGGGACGCTTTTGAGGGGGAGCGCCCGGTGGTGCTGGTGGTGCACAGATTGTCTGCTTTGATTAGGCATGATTTATGACGAACTATTTAGACTTCATTTATTGATTTTCGCGGGCGCGCGCGCTCGCTCCTTTCCCTCCCGAACGCTCATTGCGTTCATTACGCGAACGCGCACCAAACAAATGGCTCAATCGCCGATCGGTCCGGGGCACCGATGCATGATTGCGTATCACAAACCTGCTCTCCCGCGGGATCCTAGACGAACCCCGGGGCCCGATAATGGCGCGACGAGCAAGGTGGGGATTGGGGCAAACGGCCGTGGAGGAGAGAAAAAAAAACACAATTCCACCAGCTCACCCCGCCCGAAAAAGCCCCAGTGCGAGGTGCTTGATTTATGCCTCCATTACCTGGACGCGTTTGGCGTTCTCGCTCGAGTTCGAGTTTCACGTTAATTGTGTTTTCTCCCGGCTTGCTCGCGGCGAGCAAAAGCTCGCCCCACCAGCACACAACTGGTGAAGATTGATCTCGAATATCGCACGCACGTACGCACGCACTTTGAGGCCGAAGATCTTGACCGATCGCGATCGCGCAACAATGTTTGGTCTGGGTGGTGTCGGTGCCGGCGTTGGTGGTCTCCGGTGGTCTGACTCGGTTAGCAGCTGAGATCGATCGGATCGGACGTATCGATGGTGGTTCATTTGCAACAATGAGGCAAATCACGTGGGTGGTTCGAGGGTCATTAGTTTAAATCAAGTGCGAAGTGCCGGTGGAATGTTTGGAAGAAACGCTCCAAGTGGTTACGGAACGATTCACTCTAAAAAAGAAATAGTGAGAAGAGATCCAGTTGCTGGACTGGATTAGACGCTTGAGCGATGAGCTTGCATCGATTGTGGCTTGTTGGAAATGTACGCGTTTATTCAATGTTAGTTTGCTGCTATATCGTTTACTAGTTTTAGATACTTGTAAGTCTGGCTCATGAGACATCTGCAGTCATCTCACAAAAAGTATGTCAAAATAAACGGCAATTGTTGACGTTCTTACGCCACTTATGCACATACGTTGCATCATTTCCAACAAACATACTCAAGAGCGTCCGAAAAAGGCGTCCAAGAACGGTCAGCAGGCACATTAAACGCGCGCCGAACCTAACCCCACTTAAAGTCCACTTCTGTCCTTTATCTCTACCGAAACCCATCCCGGCGGAACACGACCAAACTGCTGGCTGCACTTTGTGTCCGTCGGTGAAGCAGGACATCGGACCTCACTTGTTATCGGACTCGTCTTACTTGGAAGTGTGTGCCTTACTTGCCCGCACAACACACGGAGCCACCATTAACGGTCACGTGCCAGAAGTCAACGCACCAACGAGCGATCCCTAATGACGCTGCACTATTCCGTCCCACTCGGTCACGCCCCCGTGCACTATGCGCTCGACCGAACCCCGTCCCGTCTTGCACGCGCAAGGAGTTCCTCAAGTGCTCCCAACAGGGACCAGCATTGAAGCGCTGGTCACTTCCGCATCCTCTTCGGAACACATGCTCTCCACAGGTTCCGGTTCGTCAGTTTACGTTCCATATGGTTTGGCGGGTTCTGTGCGTGTGTGTGCACACAGCAATAAGGCACGCGCGATGACGAGGCACCGATAATGTGTACGGCGCATCCATCCGCTTCGAAGCGTCCTCCCGCATTTATTACATTACACCGGGTGCATAGTAATGTGTGGAACGGCGGGGGCCCGTAAATTGGACGCCACTCGGTACGGCGGGTCCCTAGAGGATGTAAAGGTCGTATAAGTAGGGAAGACCCCAAAACAAAAAAAAAACAGAGCGGAGCATCCTTTTTCTAAACTATCGTCGTTAGACGCCACCAGGTCAGGACACCGGTTGCGTCCTGGCTGGGGTTGCAAGTTGCTTCCTTCGTGTATGTGTTTGAAGAAAAGCGAATAAAACAAACGTCCGAGGGGTGCGTATGATAATGTAGCATAGCTATTAATTGCATAATTTCTTTCCATTTCCCCCGTTTGTTGGGAAGGACTTCGGCCCTGCCCATCGAACCGGCAAGAAGGCAGGTTCCGACTGGGCAGGTTCGCCCCTACCGGGCTGTGGAAGGAGTATTGGCGCGTGTCTGTGCGCCACATCGCACAGACGCACGCGCATAAATGAATGCGCATAAATTTGCATTGATGCGTCCATGCCGGCTGCCGGAACAGGAATGCGAGGAAAACCTGGGCTGCGGAAAACTGGACATCAACCCGGGTAACCGCACGTGTCAGCCGGAGCGTGGACTGCTGGCGCGGACTGCTGGTCCAGTACTGATTGACGGCCGGAATGTTGAGTACCGATTCGTTAGACACAAATCGAACCCAATCGAGTTGCCGAGCTGACAAAACGTCAATTAGGTTAGAAATGGCGTGGAGGTGATCCTGAGCGGAAGATTGATCCTGCGCAGGTAAGGATCAGCGGATCAGCGGCCGTCATCTGGTGCGTGGAACGATTGGGCCGGAGCACTCCGCTCCGATTCGTCACGATCCGTTGCTCCAAATTAGGTTAGGGCTCTTTGCATCTGGATCTGCTCTCTCTCTCTCTCTTTCGGGACAATATGGCGCTTTTGGATCGGGTTCTAATAATACCAGCATGCGTGGCTAGTGTGTGCGTGGCGCGTGTTCGTGCCCATAAGGACGAGGACGAGGATCTACATCGATCACAATCGCTCAACGAACCGCCACGCCATCGGTGCCGTAATTAATCTTCACTTCGCCTCACGTGCGGAGGAGGATCCTTACCCGTGGCACTTCCTAGCTTTTAACGATCCTGCCGTAACCGACAAAAACGGAACGCACCATATGTTTGTCTTCGCCTCGCTGCACATGCACATCCGAGGACTCCTCCAGCAGAGTCCCGAAGTGCATCTTCATACGCGCACCGCCATATGGGCGACCTCTTTGGCTGGTGCCCGTTCCCGTTCCGTCGCGGTCTCTGCCTCTTCCGCACAACGGTGCAAGTGGTTGTAGCTATTTTCGGTCTGGCCGTCATATTTATGCCTCCCCGGAGGAGGCGCGCAAGAAAGATCGGCAAAACCGACCACTTCTGGTCGGGTTTTCTGGTTCCGTTGCAACCCGGGTCCGGGAGTGATTGGATGCAACTGTTTCTCGTTCGCCCTCCACGGGCCGCCTCGAGCGGTCGTAATTAAGAAATCCTGCACTCGAACGAGCTCTTAAGACGACGACGGCGACGCAGCAGCAAGTTGACAGAAATATAACTAAATTTCCCTGCAGCGCTTGCGCGTGCGCGTCCCATCCCGGCCCGAAAGCCGACATAATCGCATTTTCCGATCGTAAAATGGGAGCAGGCGGGCACGCGGCGCCATATGCACGACCGCTGGCACGGATCTTAATTGAAAGTAATCCTGTTTGAGGTGTGACCGAAGTCGCAGGTACTCACCCAGGCAGGCCGGGTGATTTTTGATTAAAGGCGCGAGAGAGCGAAAGAGAGCAAAGTGGCATGATAATGTTTATTGCCGGTGCCTCCGGTGCTGCCGCAGGACGCTGATTTCGAACAGCGATTCCTACCCGGTCGACGGTGGTGCTGGAGGCCATTTATTCATCATTGACTAATAGAATAATACCTGTCAGCCGGGAGGGTAATTTAAACGCCACTAATTTCAGCTTTACTCGATCGGTGCTTTTTTGTGATTTTCTTCGCCTAGGCGCTGTTCTAGGCGACTTCCTGGGCACTGATATTGATTTATTGGCCGGGTGCTCAGCTACGGGGCTCGGGGCTCGGGTTGATTGTTTGGAGAGGGGACGTTCGGGCGGCTGAGTTGCAAAATTGTATCCACTGTAAAGTGAGACGATAATACAGTTTTATGGATGCAAGTTAATACAATTGAATGGTGTCTTTTTTATAGAAAATCTTGATAAAATTCCATTACAAGCTCTTCAAGAGACACAAGAAAAGGTGCTCTTTGAAGCGTTGAAAAAAGGATATGATAAAACAGCAGAAATGTAGTTTTGTGTAACACAAAATACACTGTAAGTATTTGGAATCGGACCGAAAAAGCTGTTCAGCACTATCATAGGTGATATTTGTTAAAGCTAATCGTTATTCTTTTTATGTTTGCTTGTAGGAACACCTCTCCACGACCGTGACTAGTCACCCACATCGCTGCACATCTGCTGCCGATAGAAACGCACTGCTTACGTGCATGTTAAGGACCATGCCATGGGACGCTATTTGAACATCCATCCGATCAGACCAATAGACCAACCCATCGGAACCGAACCGTCTCGCGTGTCCCGCGACTATTGAGGCCCGAACGACGAACGCGCACTCCCATGGGAGAGGAGTGAGTCTACAGTGCACGCAACGCCAAACGTTAGGCGGATCCGATCCGAGCGTCGTCCGATCCGCGTCGTCGGAAATCCCCCAGACACAGATCTGTCGGAAATGATTTACTCCGTCCGAAGAAATATAATTGAAGAAATGTGAATTTATTACCGCCACATTGCACCGGCATCTCGCATCGCTCGGTTCGCGTGAAAGTCACCGGCTGTGGTGCGTTGAAATCCACGCGGGCGGCGGGGTTTCTGCCTTCGGAGGAAATAAAGCACGACCCAGGCGCCTCGTCGACTTTGACAGTGAAGCCTCACGAGGTTCCCGCGCGAAGGGGGTAGTAGTCGTGGCGGAAGAGTGCAAGGGTACTTCTGACAGTGTGTTGTGGGAGTCTGCGCTGTGTGCGCCGCATCAACGCAGCGGAAAACGGAGACTTCGGTGCGTTCGCTCTGGAAGCAAGAGAGATATATCTGTCGCCTGGCTGTCGTGCGTGCACCTTCCTCAAGCTACGCCTCATTTCATCCAGCGCGCGCGCAAACCCTTTTCACCCTGGGACGAAGAGATCAAATTAAATTTGCTGAAAATAGCTTCATTATAGTCCGTTTAATTTCTAAATTGGTCCTCAGGAGACTTGATTAGTGAAGGTGGTCCGCTCGTGCAAAGCCTTTCGTCGGGGCTCGATTTCTCCACGATCTAGTTGTGGTTGCTGTCTCGCTCTTACTCTTTCCGTGCCTGTGTGTGCCAGTTTGCGGACGCAGCTGTGCCGCGACTTATTGTTCGATCAATCGAAACTGCACTGGAAATCCGCATCCGACCTTAAACGCGCGACGTATCAAATTTCACCGGGCGCAACTTTTCAGTCGGAAATCAATCGCCGCTCCGAACCGCGCAAAAAGCACTTACATGTGTTCACAATGGTGTATGCATGATGCAGCGGGGGTGGCTCGGTGTCCCCTTCCCGACTTCTGCAAATGACGTGGCGACCGTTCGCAGTCGCCGGTGCATTTGAAATTGACTTTGAAATTTATGCTCACAATTCGATCGGATGTAAAACATACACACACGCACACGCGCCGGGGGTGGTCGGACCGATGGTGGCGCCCGGTTTCACCCCTCCCACTTGCGGAATCTGGGAGAAATCTCTTTCCAATCCAACGCACAGGCCACGCCACGGCTGTTAAGGTGGCAACCTTCGACAAGTTGCGCTCCCTCCCAGTCCCTGGACGCAGTCCGACGTTGATTCCTGTTTGGCGTCATCGGAGTCTGCATACAGGCACACACACCACCCGTGAGTTATGATTCAGCTCTATAAAACGCAATCATTTGCCAATAGATTCGATACGAACCGAACCGCCGCCTGGGTTCGAAACTGGAGGGAGACGGCGCTGCGTTAGGTCCTCGTATTGGCAGCTGGGCATGGAGCAACAGAACATTAGACCCACTTGGAGTGAAAATCGACCACACAGAATCGGGCCCCGGGTGACTCGCTCCGCCGGCGTCAACTGCACGCTGCAGTTTCACGTGCGTCGCCGGCCGAGCGAGAAGAGTGACGTTAATTTTATTTCGGTTGGCAAAGTAGGACACGTACGATTGGAAGATTAGTTCCAGCGTTTCAACTGGATGCGACATGACGTGCGCCGACGTATCGGGTGTTCCTTATGCCGGTCGAAGGCTAGGAGTTTGGTTTGACGGGAATGCTTGAACATAAGGGATGCGAATGTTCCTTATAAGGCGAGTTTTGGTTAGAGACGCTTGAAGTAATACTGCGCACTTCGCAAGGAATATATCAAGGTTTGTTTGAGGACAGTTTCTTTCATAAGTTTTATAATGTCTGGAATGTCTTCATAAGTTTTATAATGTCTCCGTCTTATCAAACAATTGCCATGAAAGGCATATAACATTCCAAATATGCTAAAAATCTATTTTAGAAGTAAGAGATGACTCAGAAGAACATCCTCAAGACTTGATTGTGTCTAGAATGAACAAAAAACATACAAATTAGAGACAAATTGATTTTTTTATGTTTTGTTTACAATTGGTGGACTTTTTTTAAGTTCTCTTGATACTTCAAATTGACTGGATGGATTAAAGTTTCTATTAGAACATTCCATTGCTATCAAGTTTGGAGTACGAACCTTATTTTCCTTCTCGTTTCCATTTTTCCTCCAAACATTTGTCAGCAACAGTTGTGTCTTGGAATCTGTCTACTGTTACCTAGCTCGTTTATACATTTTTCAACAAGCTTCCTTCAAAGAAACTCGCCATACATCATTAGTCAAACGCATTCTCGGACAAGTTATTTTTTACACGTCCTCACCGACGCTTCAGCAAGTCGACACGGCTGTAAGCCGATACACCATCGTACGATTCGATCGTAATCGCTCCGTTCGGTCGCATAATTTAATCTCAATCTCGTGCTTGGCTCTAGCCCAGCTCTAGCCGCTCTAGCTGTACCTGCCGCACGGCCCGTGCGCCTCATCAATCATGTCCGTCCCGATATCATCGCCCCGTCGGGCGGGGAGCAAATTAATTAGAGCTTCATCCACCGCCGGACACACGAGCCTGCCACGCAGCGCCCATTTGTGCACAATTTATCACGCAAGAATGCGACTGATATCCTTCAAGAACGGTTTCGAGCGCGTTCTGCAGCAAGCGGTCGCAAGGCGTGCGCTTTTACGATCAAGATTGCTGCGCGCCGGCATTAGCCGAAAGGGATCAGATTCGCGTTCGCGTCACAGCCCGGGAGGGGCCGGGTCGCCGGTGCAGGTCTATTTAATTACCCGCCACTTACGCGGAACGGAAGAAAATCCCTGACATGTCACCAAAGACAGAGCAGAGCGTTTGCGATAAAGCCGGCCGCGAAGCTTTTACTACCAAAGGCAAGTGAGCAGCGTTTGTGATAATAAAATTGTCGCCATAAATCATGCATTAATTTTAATGCACCATAAATTAGGTTCCCGTCTCGGCGTGTGCTCCGCGGACCCCCGTGGAAAGGGCCATTTTCCCGTACCGGGCGGCGGGTGGAAAAGCGCCTTTTTGGCGTGCGATCGCTACAACCCCGGTGCGCTTGTAAGTACGCCGGCGTAACATCGGCTTAGCCCGAAAGATATCATAAATACTCGCTTGCTCGTGTCGCGTCGCTTCGCTCTTGCTTGCTTGCTTGAGCGCGCGCGCATGCACAATTGCGTGTCCGGTGGAGTACGCGGCGCCCGGCGCTCGAACCAATCATCAGGCCTGAAATAATTAATTTCACCGCGCCATCGCCGCCGCCATTGCCGTCGATTTATTGCCCGGCGCAGGTTGCATTATCGCGTTGCCGAACGGGCCAGGCAGATGATGCGATATTTGCATTATTTATTCGCTGCCCTTCACGGTGCTGACACTAATAGTGGCTGCGTTGGGGTGGGTTGTGTGGGACGTTGACGGGGGCCCGCTTTGACCCAAGTCTTACTGTGCAATGAGTGCCCAAATGAGTTCGGCAGAAGCGGCAGAAGCGAGAGGAAATGGGCAGGGTTCGTCGCTAGCAAGAAGGATACTCATGCGCCAAAGTCTTTAACAAATTAGAGAACTAGAACCTAGAACTATCTCTCCTAGACGTAGTTTGGAATAGTTTGAAATAATCTATCAGTAATGCTAGTACTGGCCGATCAGCTACCCTCCAACTAGAAGGATATCCATTTTAAAGCCTTCAACCCCTGCACTAGCTTCAACGTCCAACCCTCGTTGGCCAACGAGGCAGATGCGGCGGAAACGGAACTGATGTCTTGCGCCAACGCACCCGACCGTCCACCGGGTCCAGCCGGGCGCTGTAGAAAAGAAGAGCTTTAGTGTGTTTTCTTCGCCGCGCTTTCTTCGCATGCGTGCGTTAATTCTTCTCGTCCCAAAACGCGCGCGCTCCCATTCATCATCGCTTCCCGACGCGGCCCTGTCGGCCGTCGGGAGTGGAGATATTTCGTGTGCCGCATGCGAGCAGCCGCGGCACCGCACGAGATTCTAGCAGGCGGCTTTTGCGGTCCTGATGGGTGGGTGGTCGCCTCACCATATGCAGCGCGCGCAAGACTCGCGCGCGCGTGGTTTGATATTCATAATTTGTAATTTACGACCTCGGAGCACAAAAAAGCACCCATTTTTGTGGGGTAGGAGAAAAAAAAACCGCGCAACTTGCGCTATGCCACCCGAACTTCTCTCTCCCCCAGTGCGGCTGGCTGGCGTGTGTCGGCATGAAGGCAAAGGCGACCGACGACACCGCTCAGTCTGTTCCGTGCTGGCCCGCAATCCTTCTCCCGCCCTGTGGTCACTCCAACGACCGGCGAGTGAATAAATGAAATAATTAATATCAAATTAAACAATTTATGCGGACCCCACATGCTGCTTAGAAGCGGAGTTGCGTGCAGCAATGAGGTCCGGTCCCGGTGCCCGGTGTGATTTGCACAAGGATTTACGAGATGGGCCGCGTTCGGTCGGTGTAAAGGACCTCGGATCAACGGACGAAATGAGCCAATAACGCAAAAAAAAAGCACGAAAAGAAACACAACTATCTACAAACTGCAACATGGGAAACCGGCCATTCGACGCCCCGGTCGTGGACTTGGAGAGAGCAAAAATTAATAAGCACGAATCGGGCTGGAAGAGTTGCTGGCGTTGCTGTTTGTTTTATGCTCTATCGTGTGCGAGCCGGGCCCGGTTTCGGGGTGGAACGTACGCCCGCGTTTTTTTTTTGTCGACAACATCGACTGGGCTTTCAACTTTTGCCGACTTTCTGCCGGCCGACCGTGCCGGCCCGGCGCAGGTGGGGCACCGTGTTCGGGCTGGAAAAGTGTCACGTAATGCGAAGGGAAAACACCAGCACCGGGTGGAAACGGTCCCGTGCGGTTGGACGTTGGAGCCGATCAATCCAGTGCCTTGTAGAGCGGTGCGGGTGGATTTGGCGTGCATCGAGCCTCGGAGATGGTGAGAGGGTGTTTGTTATCGTTCGGACGGGAAGCTGTGTGGGAATTTTCTGCATTTTTTTATCATTTTAGTTGAACTGCATTGATAATACTTTTTAAAGGCATTTATAAACATATTTTTTAACTTATTTTTAAGCCTCTTTCAATTCTTGAAGCTCTAAACTTTCTAAATCCAGTTGTTGCTTATAGCTTTTACATAAATTTTTCACGTTTTTTCACGTATATTTAAGTTCGTATATTAAGTGTTTTGCACGTTTATTTAAGTGTGTTGCAAATATCTTGTAAATGTTGTTTGACCTATTCTTGTTATTAAATTTTATCTGGTTCTTCTCTACTATTTGGTTTAGCCAATCGTTATCATATTGTATCATTTTATTGTTTTGTTGTGTGCAGATTATTAATTTTCAAACTTTGTAGTCTATTTTATAATAGTTATGAATGATATTTTATAGATTTGAAATAATTTGTTTCATATTGCATTTAGTTTTTTTGTTTTTTTAGTTTGATAGTTTCTATAATACGTTCGTGTCTTTGGAGGTTCATTTATACTAGATAGAACACTTTTTTATTGAAATTATCTTTTATATAATATGATTTTACTATTCAATATTAAATGTTTACATAGGCACTTCAAACACACGGACTTTCAATGCACAATCGCTCCAAGCGCTTGCTGATAAATCAACCCTCCCTGTGGCGGTACAGAACGAAAACGGTTCCACCGGCTTCCTGCTACGTAACGCGGCCGCGCTGCGTCCTTAAACTTTCCTTCGGCTTTTAATTGCCCCGTCGTCGATAGCATGTGAATGGATGATTATGTTTTGCGAGCCCGTGCCCGCGCCGCCCGAGAAATATTAAATTCTGCCGTCATCGCAAAATGGTCTTTTTCCAAAAATGGATTTCGCTCCGCGCCGTCGCAACCCCACCGGGCTCGGTTCTCTTAATCCGGCCCAAGTATGGTGAGCGCGGGTCGCCGCCGCGAGTAGCAGTATGTGTGGGGTTGGTGATTGTGGTGGCTGCAAAAATTGGATCACCTAGACCTCTCTTGGTCAGGCGCGCAGGCTCTACTGCAGTGTATTGTGTGAGTTTTTTTTTTGGTCGCCATTGAAACCGTCGCCAAGCCGGACACTGGAGCGGCAGGTGCACCCACTACAACCCATTCGGACGACGACGACGAGAGGTTGTTTATGGCTGCTCGGGGAGAGGCTGCCGGTGCAGAGCGTTGCAGTTGCACTTTCTCATTCTTCCAGACAACCACAAACACACACACACATACACACGGTCTGTCCTCATCGTCGCCATCGGTGCCGAGCTGCCACGAGGGGATGCTGGGTGAAGAATATGATAGATTTGTTTATTGTTTACAAATGTTCGAATGGCTGCACTTTGGTGCACCTCGGGGAGGGTGTCATACGATCCGTAATTGAAGTGAGACGAGCGAAAGGGCGAGCGAGAGAGAGAGCACGTGCATACACCGTGCACACATGTTTTGCATTTGAATAAACATTAGGAAGCCCGGTAGTTTAACGTCTCCCGGTCGAGAATTAGTCACCCGGGAGTCCCATTTGCATGAATTCACCTTCCATTGTGTTGCGAAGCCGTAATGGTAGTGCGACGGCGGCGGCGACGGTGTTGGCACAAGGTAACGCGAGACAGCGTTATTGGGTAGCTGGATTGGGTCTACTTAGGAGCCGATCGGATCATGTCGTCCTACACTTGTTACAACGCGCCGGTTGGCTGGCAGGAAGCTGGCAGGTCAATTCCGGCGAGTTTGTCAACCGCGGACAGAGGCGATTGACTTATATCAGTTGTAGGTGGTTGTTAAAACCATACAACAATTGTTTTACTTGGTTATTTAAAAGGCACATCTTCGAGTATTTCTGTAATAATATTTGTATTATCTTATATTTCTTAAAATCCGTTGAATCCTATGTGTTATTGAAGTATTCAAAATACATTTAAAAGCAAATTATGTGGACTGTATCTTTTTATTGAGAAATTAACAATTGACTAATCGACGACCGTAATAGATCAGTCCGTAAGTTCAATGTTTCAGACGCGTCGGTCGTGAGATCGAATCTCGACTGAAACAAGTGTTAAAAACGTGTATTAAAAACTTTTTAAGCTTCATTTAGGGTTGTAATACAGAGATTTTTCTTCTATTTTTGAAAGGATGTGAATAATCATACTATTTATTAACTTGCGCCTTTATAAACTTGCAAATCTCAACAATGATCGTGCCTTGCACAAACTCAACACACCCCTCTCACTTATCTCTCATCATCATCGGAAATAAGCTGGTAATGCGCTGGGTTTATCGTTCAGTGCGAGTCGTTTTCGCTATCTAATAAAAACGCATCCTCCACGCGCGGCGGCATCATTACGCTGCAAGTTCTTCCGCAAATGAAGCCACCACTTGACGCCCACACCGGATTCGATTATCTTCATTTATCACGCACGCGTTTTCCGCGCCATCATCCCACCCGTGCGGCTTTTTGTGCCGAAGGTGTGGCAGAGATGGTTAAAGGTTTGGTGTCATTAACGGTGGGCCGAGGAGAATAAATGGAATGAACGGATGAACGGACGGAGGTTTGCTGCCGGCGAAGCGTCATTCTGAGCGAATCTTACCCGCAGGCTCGAGGGGGAGCTTCTAATTAAGATGGCAGGTCATGATAATTCCTCTACCTGAGACACAATCGTCAACAGTCACCAGTTCGTTTCCGATTTGAGTAATTAGCCGACGTGGGATGGTCGTCACGAGCAGACTTTCGCGCGTCGCCCATCCCGTGTGCTTTCCCTGGGTTACAGTTTTCAATCCAGGTCAAGCTCGCCGTGCGCTCTGCGACGGGTGACTTTAATTTAAATCCGCTGGGTTTACCATACAGCACTAAATGTACATGTTTTTTAATAGTGTTTTTCTACGCCTTCCATATCTTCTTCTCCACAGCCCCAGCTGAGGTCTCTGAACTCTCGCAAACCGCAACGATCTGCGGCCCACGTGGGTCCCATCTTCATTTCGCATCGATCTTCCGAACAATGGGACCCCAGTCCAATGTGCCTTCAGAAAGCCGGGATTTACAACAGGCTTTGCGGGCGCGGGTGCGTACGGTGCCGTGCTCCTGCACGTCCTGCACGTCTCACGATCATTATGCTCGTGCCTCCCGGGCGAACCTGCTGCACACCGCTGCCGCCTGCCAGAAGACGTTCCGTTAATAACGATCTAACGCGGTCCCGCGGTTTGTGCGCCGGTGAGTAGGTGTTAAATCAGTTTTATCTCCGTTTTCCGTAGCGCGCCCGGGGGTGGGATGGGACATCTGAAATTGATTAAAGTACGGCTCGTTTGCATCTGGGTGCGGACGAAGCGGGTAACTTGAACAGGTACGCTGCTCCCAAGGCGAGGGTAGATAGCGTACCGTGTTTGCTTACCGACGCGCCGACTCCGCTTCCTTCCGATGCAGGTGGACAGGTGGAGCAGATGCGAACCGGGCCGTTGGGAAAGCGATAACTGCTGCACCCGTACAAACAGAACCCACGTGCCCGGAAACCGGGACCGGCTGTGGTTGTACCGAAATTGTGCGGCCGAACGTTGGCGGTACTTGCAGGGTTTATGGAGACACATTTGTAGTATAACTACATGAACCTTCTGCCAACCGTTTTGTCGGTGGAACATTTATTTTGTCACGGTCATGATCAGGTATATCATTCGGACACTAGTATTTGACGCTACAAGAATAAAATACGACCTGATCACCGGTAATTTCAAGAATGTACTATAACGATGTAATGAGGACTCTACCTAGTCTCGAATGTATCATTAAGTCAAAGATATCCAGTTCTTGAATATAGTAGGTTCGCTTGTGTGGATGTCAATGACTTCACTAATGGAGAAGCTTGTCAAACTGAAATGTTCTTCTGTTCAATCAGTTATTTAAAGAAGATTTTTTGTTTTAAAAGCCAACGATGGACTGAAGATGTTGAACCAACACTTTGTAAACCTTGTAAAGTTATGAGACATGATTGGTCGTTAAAAAAAATATTGGGAAATTTGTCGGGAAAGCAATACACCTACGTGCTTTCCAATAAGTCCCAGTGCTCATTAGATCCTCCCGTGGAGGTTGACGGTCGCCCATGGCAAACTAGGTTCCACGCGTGGAAAGCAGGTGGGCCCCTACGATGATCGTCTGAGTCATCAGCCGCAAACGTCAGTGTTCGTCACAGCGGTCTGACGAGCGATTTTCCACGCCAGGAAGCTGGAAGCTTGTTAATTAACTTACCATCCCGGGCGGCACGCGAACATCCAGACAAAATCCACCGACTTGCGCAGCGCGAGGGAGAGAGTTCATGCTGCCCTGAACGGCCTGGAAACCCGCCAGCCGCACACCTACACAATCTCTCCCGGTTTTGGAGCGTTTCGAAAGGAAACGGGCGGGAACCGGCGATGTGTCGCCCGCGAGCATGATTTATGATATTTTGATTAACACACCCGGGCGCCGTGGAGAAAATAGGCAAATCCTCAATGTCTCCCGAACGGCGGACCCCTTTACTTCCGAACCGTTGCTGCGGTTGCTGCTGCTGAGCCGTGATAGCAAAAGGTTAACTTCCTCCACGCTCGCCCGGTTTCCGAGCAAAATGCCAACGATCTCTGGTCCAGCCGGGACCAGGGAGCACGAAAATCAGAAGCAACCGAGCAGACGGCGGTGAACAACGCCGCCGCACAGGTGCGTGGGTGCCTCGCGGTGCCTGACCGCAGGTAGAAAGTTGGCGGTGCATTATGTTGTGCCCCCGTACTGGTGCCAGTGGGAAATCGGTAGACGCCTCCCCTTGCGCTGGCTGCTTTGTGATACTAAGACGGGGGCCCGTTCAATGGCTAGGTTTATGGGTCGATCGAGTTACCGATTCGCCGGGCGAGCGCGGACATCGTGCGCGTTAGCTTCTGCGTGTATTTTATCCCACTTAATGTAGGTTTCGGGCGGAATTTTGTTCGGAACTAAATTTATTGGCAGTGGAGCGTCACGTTTGACATGGTAAAATTGTACCTGCCCGATCGGGTTACCGGGTTGATCGTTGAAGATCATGTCGGGCGCGGGTAATTAAACGTTTTTCTGGAATTTATCGATTCCATTTTAAAAGTGGAAACCATTTTGCGCGTCCAAATATTGTGTGAATGTTTATTTGGCGCGTCAACTTTGTTGCAGAATTGTTCGGAATGTTCGCACAGTTGTCACCAACACAGACGAGTGACTGTTTTGTGATTCTGGTGACTTCAAATGAGCTTTTCAAGCTGTTCAAACACACATCGGAACTGACTTGAAGTCTTCGGTGACTTCCAGCTAGCACAATGTAAGATTCATGAGCTATGAGTCATGAAAAACTCTCCAAGAGCAGGTGAATCAATGAATTCGCTGTAAAAAGCAAACTGTTCTACTCATAACTTGATAAGAACTTCAGAAATGCTTCAATTTCTTTGGATCGCTATGTCTCCAAAAACAATCCAGAGCAATCACATGACCGGTCAGCAGGATCAGTTTTGATCAACTTTGCATAAGCGTGTCTCTGCGCCTCAGGTGCGTTCGTCCGACTTACGTAACGCTCTTTCTCTCCCCACCCGTCTGTTCTCTCAGGTGTCAGCCTAATGGATGTAACCTGTGGATATGGTGGAACCGTTTTTAAAACCGCTCCATTCAACTCCCCTGCTGGCGCGGTAGGGTAATTATGATCGGTGAGTTTCCAACGACCTTTTTTTTGCGCGCTACTGCTCCAACGGCCGTCCTCGCCGTTGTTGTGTTGCTGCCGTCGAGGAGGGTGTAATTTACGAAAGTGCAAAAACCTGCTCCGGTCCGCTTCCGGAAGCGCAAACTTTGGCCCCGCTTGACGCACGGCGAAGTTTGGAATTGAGATTTTCCCAGGTTCATAAGTGGCGCAAGAAATTGCACACCAATTTGAAATGCATAAGGGTGTGTGCCTGCGCGCACGTGTGTGTGTGTGTTCGAGTTCGATTTAGCGCTTTTAACGCGAAATGTGCGGTGAAATTGAACGGTGTTGTTATTTTCCTTCGCCCGATTTAGAGACCTCGGCGCGAACTGCGAACGCAACAGAAGGCTACCGTGGCAAAGGTGGCAACATAGATGGGCAGGACAGTCGGCAAGAAGCGCACCGGCGTGCATACGTATAGCTGAAATCGAAACTTCCCGCCCCGAAATGAGCGGGTTTAATAATTCAATTTTAAAGCCGAACCGAACCGAACAAGACAACAGCGCCCGGCTTGGCCGCAGTGCAATTATTACGCGTTACGAGACGATGCGAAAGTTCACCCGATCGTTTTTGGGGCTCGGACGGCCTTGGCCAAACGTGAAGCACGGGCACTTCCTGCTGGTGGCTGCTGGTGCGCTCCCGAAACGCTTCCAAACCGGCACAATGGCAACATGATGAAATCGAAAGTTGACCTGTCTGGCGCTTTCGGAGCGTCGAACCGCGAAAGCCCCTTTGACCGAAGGGGCATGGACAGGCGGGTTATGTCGGGGAGAAGCGAGAAGGAGAAATTAATCGAATTAAATCATTCAGCGTCTGGGAGCGAGCACGGAGGCGCCTATGAGCAGGGGTTTTTTTTTTTTTCTTCGCGAAGAGAAGGCACTTGATTTTTAATTATAATTTTTTGATTGATAATGAAGAATTTGATTAACTGAAAAATGTATGTTCATGAGTTTAAAAGAAAGCCTCATTAATTGAACAGAAAATAACATACAAACATGATTTAAAATTATTAAATATAACAGCAGGAAATAAAGAATATAAAAAGTAAAAAGCGACAATATAGAAATGAAAAACATTTATGCAAGAACGACGTTTCTTACTAAAAATACACTAACACATCCATCACAGAATCAATGTACAAAAGAAATTGATAATAAACACAACAAATAAGAGAAAATACTGATCCATTTTACAAAAAAGAAAACGATCCTGAAATTGCTTACGGAAACGACGAACGGAAGCTTTCATCAATTATCAATTATACCAACCAGATAAAGTAACAAAAGTTGCATTTAATTATCTTGAGGAATCAAAAAATACATTTTAAACAAACCATCAACAGTACACACAAATAAGCCAAACCCCAAAATGGAGACAAATAAAACGAGCATTAAACAAGAACCATCAAGCACGGGTGAAATTATGAGGCCGGTTTTGGTGCCGGCGAAAAACAAAACTTTAATGATCTTAATTGAATCGTTACATGCAGATACCAGGAATCCGCGTGCAATTAATTCGCTGGAAAGCTGCTGTGCCAAAAATAAAACGTGAACCTTTAAAAATAATGAAACAGCATTAAAGATGAAAAAACGTCCGGAGACAAAAATTAAACAATATAACGAAAACTGTATCACACGATACTCCACCCTCTCGATCAGCGAAAACAAAAAATAACAAAAAACTAAACCACCATGACAGATGGGAGGGAGGTCGCTTGGCACACCGTTGGGCCTGGCCAGCGATACAAAAAAAAAAGAACCTAAATTGGGGGCTCCCATTCGCTCGGTTAATCGTTGCAAATTTATCTCAATTTACGACACGATAACGGGAACGGGGCGCAGACTTGGCCGCTCGCGAAACCCGCGCGAACCTGTCACCAGCGCCGCCGGGGTGGCTTCGCCTGTGCCCGCGCCGTTCGCACCGTGTGTGAATAATCAGTTTCACTTAAATCTCTCCGATCGTGTTTGACCCCGGCGTCGTATCTCATTTTGCCCGCACGCTGGCTCGCTTCTTCGCGATCGCTATCGCCGCCACCGCCGTCTGGCCGGACGCAAGGACCTTCCCGTCGGCCGTGTATGGGTCGAACATAAATTACGGCGCGGTGGTCGGCTGGTCACCAACCCACCGACAAACCCCACCGGCAAGGACGACGGATTGTCCACGCCGGGAGGACTTCCGCGCGCGCCAGGAACCGCCGCACAATCTGATACGCGTACCGTCCGGTGCCCGTAATAAAGCGATCAGGCGATCGTTTGCGCAGCGCGACAAAAATCTGCAATTTTATGGCGTCGAAAGGCCACGGGTACAAAATGTCATGATGAATCTTCAATTTCGCACCTCCTTTCGGGTGGTGGAAATCGTGCGCTTCGAGTGAGTGAGAGAGAGAGGGAGAGAGAAACGGCCTGCCAGTCTAATTTATGCACCCGCACACTCTCTCTCACACACACAGACACGGACAACAACGGAGCAGAATGGCGGACAAGTCCTCGAGAACGCAGCATCGATGTTGATTGCGCACGAACGCACTCTTGAATCACTGCGGCCGGTGCCTTCGCTTCTGCTGCTGCCGCTCCGACGCTGCTGTAAATAAATGATTATACGTTATTTTCCTATATTTTATTAAGTTTTATCTTATATTTATGCGAGTGTGATAATTATATTATTGTGGAATAAATTTTATCCACTGCGATTCCGGCTCGGCTCGAATCGTTGCACGGGTTGCACGGGATTTTGTTGTTGCTCCTGCTCCAACCTCTCCGGGCCGCACGCAATTGCACCTCGGGCGGGTGAAGTTTTGTTACACGGCATGTTTTATGGCTCGTTAAAGTCAAATGTGTTCTGTTATTGGTTCGCCAAACGGGGTGGTGGAATGAAATATCCCCCCAGCATGTGCACGATGCGGTTGGTTCCGACCGGAATACGATGGCATCTGTTTTATTAGGTTCTTGGCTTGCATCGGAGGTGCGTTGATGAGCTGCTAGGCGCATTTTATTGCAAATCACGTGTGTAACTAACTTGTTCGACACTTTTGCGCGCGAAGGAGTAGCTGATTGCACGCTGTAAGTAGAACGTGCTAAACGGTTGTTAACTAGGGAGCTTGAGCGGTTTGAGCTCCACTGTTCCATGCATTTGTAGTCTTTGAAGAGACTTTGAGAGATGTATGTTGGAACAAGCTGAGATCATTTAAAAACATCGTGAGTTTCAAAATCCTGAGATGACCCAAGGTGTTCACTTACGTCTACACTGCAAATCGCCTTTAAAGAAGAGCTTAAAGCCTCACCCCGATAGCCTTAAACTCAAGGACCCTCGCACGCACCTCCATCTGCAGCAAATCTTCCTGCACCGCAGTGCATTCCCGACGCGTGATGAAGAAAGAAAGTGCATTGTCCATCGGCACACGAAACCTGTTACCAAATATTTGCTTAATACTTTCAATTTCGAAAGCAATCGCTTTTGCGAAATGTGGTCAATGAGGAAGAAAGTATGAAAGAAACACACGCGGTCACCACCGGTCGGATCGAATTTCTCTCTCGCCACCTACAATCGAGGACACTGCACCGAAGTTGCGAAGGGAAGTGCAGCAGACAATCCACTCCCTGCTGCAGGACCAGTCACACCGGAACTGGTGCCGAGTTGTGTGTGGCGAAGCGCCAGGGAAGGAGGCCACATAGAGGCGGTTAATCCCGTGTTCAACATTAATCATAATTTAAATCACTTTTTGAAACGCGCGCGCGCGCAACCGCGTTCGCTGCGCATCGAACCGTTGCGCGTCGGCCTTAAAAGGTGATAAAAATATCCCGACCGGCCGTTCGGGACGGCTTGGAGGTTCGAGTTGCGAAATGAATTGTAAACGCGTTTTAATGAAACCAATCTCAGAAGTTTTGCCGAAAAGGTTTGTCTCTTCATCGTGTGCCTTCCGGGCGCAGGGGCCACTGTTCCACTGTTTGCAAGTGTAATACGAACCGATCGTACACGGCTGGCAGGCTTTATCTGGACGACTTAAATCTTGCTTGCAGCGGCGCTGTTTTTTTTGCCTTGCTCGCCCGCAGGATTTAATTCATTCACAATCAACTTTTTGGCGGAATCGCAAACCCAGCCGCCTGGAATGATGGCTTATTAGCAAATGGATGCGGGATGGAACGGAGCTTCACGGTGCGAGAAGGGTCAAGATCAATCTGTTACCGCGTGAGCTACCCATACAAAAGAGCGGATTTGGTAACGAGCCATTTATCTCCACCGTAAGATCCGGTACGCGGAGTCCGGTTTTGCTTTTATTTCGTTGGAACGCTCCAGCTGACCTGTTCCGCAGGCGGTGCGCTCCAGAATGACAGGTCGAATTTCGGACGCACGCGAACCGCATTTTAATTCCCCAACGATTGCAACTGCGGGAGGTGTGGCTGCTTTCTTTTTGCCTTCTCCGCCAAGCATCACGCGGCGGTGGTGATCTTGTCATCTGGGACCAAGATTCTTGGCACCGGCCAAACTCCGCCTCCCCGTCGCGGTGTGAACTATGGGCCGCGGTGTGAGTGAGCGTGCCTCGTACAGCCGGGCCGGGATGTCTATCACCCGGGCTGTCCGGTTGGACCTTGGGGCGACAGGGCGCAGAAGAAAAGGCCAGATAGACTAAAGGGGCAGAGTTAATTTGCACCGGGTCAATCTGCTTCGCGGTATCTTCTTTTCCCACTGCTTCTTGGCGGATGATCCCGGACAGGCCAAGTCAAGTTGTTGCCCGCAGGCGTCAGGAATATTGCCCACATCACAGCGATTCGGTGCGATCGCACTGTAGGGCAAGCCTGGACAGTCTGGTCTGGGCAGAATAGGTACATACATTTGTCTATGGGTGGAGATATTTTTGGAAGATCTCGAAAAACTTCAACTGCAACGGATGTTTTATGGTTTATGGCTCCACACTGGCTTGTGATTGTTATTAAGACAAACTTCTTCAAATATTATTTTATGTGGATAGTGTTTCAAGCAATATAGATATTGACTCATGAGTTGAGTTCTTATTGAAAATGAATATTTGAATAAATTAATAATTAAAATTTGTCAGAATGTATGTCCGAAGAGTCCTCTCCGTGAGTCATTCTTGCTTTGCAGTGGAAAAAGATACGGAAACCATCCTCTCCTTCTTTGACTGGACAAAAAAAAACCCCGACAAGATGGAGCGATTATGCCCGACTAGCTTCCCCAATAGGCAATGTTAGCTATATTGGCAAGTTATTCCACCACGGGGTGCCCAGGGATCGTCCGGTACACCTGTTTGCCCGGGGGAAATCCGGTTTATCGAAACAACGTCCACCCACACCCACGCCAAGCAGAAACGGCTTGCGAAGTCCCACGCATAACCTTGGGTGAAGGATCCCATCGGACGGGCGTAGAATTCGCACTCACACTCGTGGCCACGCTCGAGACATCCCTGCCTTCAAATTGGCGCGATGCTGCGTCGATCAGCCATAGCGATCGTTGGTGTAAACGTTGACCCAAATGGAGCGTCACGTTGACAGTTCCAGCTCGAATCGATCGTGTAACGAAACGAAAATGTCACCTCGCGGCGGTCAGTAATCAAATTAAGCGGCAGTGTCGGCACTTGGAGCAGTTGGAGCACCGCTAAGTTCAAATGTCAGGCTGACAGGTCTCCGAAAATAATCTAAACAAACGAGACGACGCCGAGCGTGCCGCTCGGGCTGTCAATCTCGGCAGTCGGCAGCCGCCCGCGGGGCCATCCGTTTTCGAGCGATGCATTTGATTAGATTTAAAGTGCACCGAAGACGGTACGCCGAACGAAAACGAAAAGCGGACCGACGTTTTGGGCACACCGGAACCCTTGGGGCACGGTGGAACCGCCGTGTACTTCTGCTGCTTCGAGATCCGTCGAGGAGGTGTTGACATTTACTCCGGTACAGAGCAGAAGGGTTGCTGGCCGGAATAAAAATAAAACCATGTTCCCCCCGGTGTTGAGTTACTCGCCGGGACATCTGATTTCGTTCGCAAACATCCTGTTTCCCTCGCTTCCCAGCATAGTTGCTCTATTTGTGTGCGTGTGTGTGTGTTCCAAAAATTGGAAAGCGTCTGAGCGTTGCGAGCGTAAACAAACCTGCTCGATCGGATCGGACGAGGATCCGTTTTTGAACGTAATGACAAAAACCACACCGAAGAAGGAGAAAAACACAATCTTCCCCGGGTAAGGTGTTTCGGGCGACCTCGGAGACAGGGCAACCTGTTTCGCCGTCACACATTTTCTCACGAAAGGCATTAAGACACCCATCGCGGAGTTGATTGCTTCATAATTTTTGCCCCCTTCTTTCACCGGCCCCTGGATGGCTCTTCAGCACGCGGTGACGCTATTTTTGGGGCCTTCATGCACAGGAGTTGAGCTTTTTTTTTTTTGGACTGCTGCCCAAGCTGGCCAATGTCTGGCGCCTTTTGCGCCTGTGTTGCTGCGGAACGGACGCTACATTCGAGCACGCACGCTACTCGTGAAACTGCTCTATAAATTGTCTGCGAAAAATAAACACACCATTCGGTACTTGCTTGATGCGGGACCGTCTGGCTCCAGGTTGGTTTGTTCGTTATTGCAGACAGAAGCTGGAACGTGTACAGGGTGTGCTATGATATAAGAAGCCTGTCGTACTACCCGAAATGTTGCCAGAAACAATGTCTGGGTGTAGTTGAAGTATGCCATGGGCTACTTTGTTGAATAGCTCTGAGTTATCTGATCTTTCTAAAAGGTCTATCCTCAAATCCAGCAATCTAACCTCAAAATTCATCAATCTAACCTCAAATTTCATCTATCTAACCTTAAATTTTATATTTGAATTCATCTTTGTAGATAATGTTTAATCCTACTGAAGTAAGCAATCCCATTTTAATGTGTTTTCAACACCAGTACGATGTGTTACTTGGTTTTTAAAGATGTATTCTGTAAAAAAAACATTTCGAAAATATTCAAGTGGTTTAGTTAGAAGACGAATGCATAGGACCATCGAAGAAATTGTATTAAGGTCCTGTTAGGGAACCATATTTTCAATATTTAAAGACGAAACCCCTACTTTATGGAACACACTGTTCCTGCAGACAAAAAAAAAGGTATCGCACTCTCGTGTGCAACCCCAACTCTCCAGTCTTCCATCAATGTCCCGTACATGGCGCGTTATCGTTTTATGGCACAAAATATAACCCAAAAATACTATAATTTGAGGTTCATAAATTTGATCGACGCCGATGTCACACGGCACCCGGAACGCATGCGCGATCGAGGTGATGAAAGTGAAGACCGTCCCGGGCTGAAGCTTTCGATCAACACCGGGCCGAGTTTTGCCTAAATCTAGATCCACCCCAAACTTGGGGACGCGTACAAAATGGTCCGTAATTATAGTGCCGGCCAACGAGATGTCTCTTAAGTCATCATCTCTCCAAGCGCGCACGACGACGGACTTGGCGGAGATTGTTCCTGGATATCGTGAGGTCAAGTGACGGTTTTTCACTTGTTTCTTCCGCGTGTGCGTCCAGCTTCCCAGGAGTTGCTGATGAGATTGGGCCCACAGTATCCGCACTCGCCATCCTCCAGCTTCATGGAGTCTCCGGGCCGACGCTAATGGCGTGCAGTTTCGGTCTCAAATTTGGTCATCACGAAATCAATTAACGAAGTAATTTATCTTCCAAACGCGATGCGCACGCGGTGGCACTACCGCCCGTCCATCGCGAGGGGAACATTATGAGCCGCTGCGTCCGAAAAATTCGTCTCCCAGTTCAGGATCATCCGCGGCGTGCTACCCGTGCTGGCTTAGCCGAGGGTCCCACGGGAGGTAGGAATGTTAATTTGGGCCCATCTTGGTTGGGCCGTGGCTGTATATGGACACGGCCGTATGGGCGCTTCTGCCCCCAAGTTCAGGGCCATCCTCCGTCTCACACTCCACCCTCCCGCCCCCCGTGCATTCCCTCCGCGCGATTAATCGATTGTTCGTCATCGTGGATCATTTCCCAGCGGAGAATTCGATTCGGACCATTAAGCGAATAACTCATTACCCGTTTGGCGCACCGGCGAGCGCGAGCGCGCGCGCGCGCGCCCTGCGTTCAATGCACTTGATGCTATTTATGGTATTTTTCTCCACTTAATTTTGCGCGGCACTCCGAACCGCGATCGTTCTGCTCCGATCATTGATCCATAAAGATCGATCACCGCGTGGTCCAGCACTCGCGCGCGGGCAAAGATCGCCGCGGCGGATAACGGCACGAAGCGCAGGCAGGCACAGGTTCGGTGCACATTTTTCTTCCGCCCGAGCTTTGCCCGGGCGCTTCTTCGCTTCGTGCGCCACAACACCGTTGCCACATAATCATAGGGATCGGCGGTTCGATCGGTGCCGGGATCCGATCCGATCGGGCCCGATGGCCTTGGGACGTGCGGGTATGCCGACTATTTGCATAGGCGATGCTAATTGGCAAGAGGAAAAAGTCGTCTGGGGAATGACGTCCGGCCGCTCGTTTGTTTGGCCCGGTCCCGGTGCCGGTGCATTGTTTGTTTATTATTTACATGAGACGCGCGTGTTCCCTGCGGTGTTTGGCAAGGGAGTTGGAGTTCTGGCGGAAGAACTCGTGCGAGTGCTGCAGAGCGTTCCAAGCTCAAGGTGAATGGTGAAATGTGGGCTCGCGGATTTACCCTAACATCGCTGTCCTTGAGTGTGATCAAGATATTATGCACGACTTGTAGACTCAGGTTCGTGATGTATGTCTGTCAGAGTCGGCAGGTGAGAATGGGAGGACAACGATTTCTTATGATTTTCTGGAGAATCCTGTTGAGTTGGATTCTTCGAATGAAACATAATAACAGCTTGAACGTTAGTAATGTTATTTGAAATTTTAGTCTTGAAGTTTAAAGAAGTCGTACATCAGTTGTTGCTAGTATGGACAACATGTAGTTTTTACTCTTCTAGCTAAGATAAAACATAATTTGAAATTATAACTTACTTTAATATTAACTTTATTCAATATTATAGCTTTTCAATAACATTTAATGAAGAACTCGTTCGGAAACAATAATAGGACAGTAATGAACAAGTCATCTGATTTATGACTTGAAGAGTCCAAGTCTCCTTCATATTCGAGTGCTGTAGTCTTTCTCTCTCTCATGTCCTGCCATTTTTGTTCAGAATTAACCTCCCAACAAGCCAACGAACCAACTTCAAATTAACTCCAATCATTAATTACACATATCACACTGAGCTCACCACACCAAACCACTCACATCCTTCGCCACAGGATCATTATGGGCCAACGAGCCTGCGGAGACACAAACGGAAACGCCCGTTCCCTAGTCCCCCGTGTTCCGATTCACTTGCCCTTCCGGCCGGAAGTATCGGTGCGACATTAGGGCTCAACATGCCCACGGCGCGTTCATTACGCAGACAGGAGCATACCAAGCGACAGAAAAAACTGACTTTTCCCACACATTTTTCCTCCTGCACTGGATGCTCGCAGCCACTCGAAGGGGGCCCGGTTGTTTATGCTCCGTTCGACAAATTATGATTGCCGCCTTTCGATCGGATTTTCCCACCAGCAACGGCAGGGGCTGCAGGCTGCGTTTGTTTACTTGTTGCTGCTGCTGGAACCTTATAGACAGCTGTCATTTCCATGTTCCTTCGCGCGGCTGGTTTCGATTTTCTATCGCACTGTCGTGATTTGAAATCGAACGAGTTTCCACCCCGAACTAATAACTCTCTCTCCGGAGGCAATCGTTCGTTCAAACAAACAAACCGATTCCCCAAAAACTTGCTACAATGTTATGAGCATACTTCACCGCAAAATAAACATCCCTCTCTCTAAGGGTGACGATAAAGAGTGACGAGATTTCCTTCCCGAAAGCACCACGAATCCCACGCAAACGCAAACTAGCGTGCCTTTTGCGTGTGTATGTGGGAGAAAGTGCCCTCTAATGTAGCATGTTCCGCGCGCTGTTTGTACGATCGTTCGTCCAATCTGATAACACGAACACGAACGGGCCGAGTCATTAGCCGAGGGCAGGTGGAAAACTCGTCGATACCGACCCGCCGATAAGCGCCCGTTTGCACCGGTGGCTCTCGGACAGGTGGCTTTAACCAGAGGGCCCCGCGAGGCATCGGAGACCGGGATTGGACCGTTTACCCCAAGCTCCAAGCCGTGGGAATGTGTCGATTGATTCATCGGCAGGGAAAAGAAATTAGCCACCCATCTGCAGGCCACTACTCCACCATTTGTAGACAAATTTAACCCCACCGCTTGTGGACCGTGAAAAGATCAAGGTGATCGTTAGGGGGTTCGATTTTCCTCCCTCGCCACGCACGGGGGTCAAAAACGGTGTAAAAAAAAGCATTATCCTACCGGTTGGCGTCGCAGAAATTAAGATCCCTCGGAGAGGTACTGAAATTCGGGCCTGAAACTGCGAAACCGGCGCACCGCGGCGTAAATTGGTAGCCCGATGCGATGTTAAATTATATTAAATCAATTACACCCGAATTCGCTCGCCCGCCGCCGAGCCGCAAACCCCAAACGTTGGCCCGTGTTTTTGCCCGAACGGATGTACTACGCTGGACGCTTTTCGCATGTTTTTCGCTGATGCCCTTTTGCATTTTGCACTTTTTGGTTGGTGTGTAATTTATGTGTATTTGTTTCACTCTTTCGCGCTCGCGCTTTAGAGCCTCGGCGGTGATGGTCTCCGGCGGTGACGAAGGTTGCGCCGGTGTTGATGGTCGGGTGGCCAAAGCGACACTGGTATGTCTGTGGTTTTGCGGTGTTGTTTGTGAGCCGGGAGGGCTTTTTTCTGCACTTGAAGCGAGAACGAAGGCGCTACAGTCGAAGGAGAAAGCGGCAGTTTTATTGTTGGCATTACGGGAAGGATAATTGTTATATGCAAATTATTGAGCAGTTTCCAAGGGTTGGTTGTAATATGTTGATTGTAGAGGGGGAACTGTTGTAAATTATTGTGCTTGGTAAACTATTAAAGTTTAACTGCTGTAATAGCATTCAAACACTCGCTGCCTTTGAGGTTGAATCGTTTTCATAAAATACTTGCAAATGAACTATGTTCCAATTAAACTTAAAATCATGAACATATTTTTGTACAATTTTCGTTAACAAAATAGAGCTTTTTTAGGCTTTTAAGGCTTTTGAAAGCTTCTTATTTGGTTCCAGAATAACTGCATTGTTCGAACTTCGATTGTTCGATTCAAACTTGAGTTAAAAATATGTTAAAATAAATTATATCAATAGCATAGTATCACAGCAAAAATTCGAAAGATTGTTGACTCGAAATGTTTAAACAGATTTCAAGAGCTCGTTTTTGTAACATATTTTCATCCCCCTTTAGGTCAGCTCGCAATTTCTCCGCAAGAATGTATTTCTGCGCAAGAACAGGAACAGCAAAAAGCCACATGGAAAACCGAAAAGTGACGCTAACCATGCCTCAAAATTCAATGGAAAGCCGGATAATCGATTCCGACGAAAGCCGCACCCGAAAGGCGGCGGCTCACGTGCCTCTGCAACCGCGCGCAGGGATGGCGGATTCTGTTAACACGGCATTACCCAGCTATCAGTTTCGCGATCGCCACCGAACACACCCGGGGGACGGGCTCGGGCAATGTTTTTGGCACCGAGCGGGAACCGGGCGGAAATCCAATTAATCATTCGCGTTAAAAAGGCGAAAATATTTGCATGACATGTTTACATTACATTTTTCAACAAACGCGAACGCGCACGGTCGCCCGGATGACCTCGCAGTGGGGGGAGAAAATAGAACCGAATCCCTGGCTCCCAGCCAGGGTTGCGATGTGCGTGCTTTTTTGTTGTTGTTGGTTTAATTTCGGTGGCGAGCTGATCGCTAGTGACAGGCGTACAAGGACCAACGGGGTTGGCGGCTCCGCGAAAAAGGATCACCACCGCACGTGAACCGCGGAAGGCGCGTCCGGTGGAATGAATGGTTTTACAGAATGAACTTAAAAACCGATTAAACAACGCGAAAGCCGAACTTCATTCTGTCAAAATACCGGTGATCGTGGCGGGAGGGAAGGGGAGGGTTGAAGACGAAGGAGGGAAACGCGCGTAATGAAATTTCGGGCTAAGAAGGCACACCGCAGAATTACCGTCAGTCAAATTCAGTCACTGAGCTTCCTTTTCTTTCTTTCGAAATCGGTTTTCCCTTCCACGACCAAAAAAATGCACACACACACCACTCAACTTCTTTCCCGTTCCGAGGATCCTCCACCCCGAGGATCATCACGGTGCTGCTTTCGTTGCTATGTGTGTTCCTGTGTGCGTGTGTGTGTGGGGCGAGCGCGCGCACTTGTCTTGACCGAGTGCTCGGGGAATTTAAATTTAAATTTGAGGTTATACGCATATTAACATGCTTGCTCGTTTTGCGCCTGAGCTTTCACGGCCCTTCCCAGGCCCGGGGTTGGCCGGTGGGCAGAAGGGAAATCGCTGCATCGTTGCAGGCGAATGCAGGCGAAGGTAAAATTTAAATGCTACGTACACGGACGCGGGCCCGGCCGAAGCGACGAGATCATCCGGCGCAGCAGCGGCAACAGTTGCCAGGCGGCATTCGGATCGTGATCGGAACGGAAAGGACGCGCTGGAATTCGCAAGACGTGGACGGAGAAAAGATTCAATCTGGCTGGTTGCGAGTGTTTTTTTTTCGTTGTTCTTGCTGTTGTGAAGAAATCGTCCGTTTTTTTGTTGTATCTCGGCATGCACGTGATCGTGGTTTTCTTTGCAGAAGCGGAATGTGAAGGGGGCACTCGGGAGTGGAAAGGATTCGGCAACTTGTTCTAACGAAGGACTCCGTGCGGCGGTGAACTGACCCACTGGACCAGTTCCGCAACGTTCAGGAAGCGCACACCATCTGCATCAGTGTTGAGGTTTCGGGAGTCACCATGGGTAAGGGGTGTTCAAAAATGTTCCTCAAAAGGGGTTTTTCAGATATCGGAATTTTAGTCTTCCTATTGTCTGTCCAATTTCCATTGCCAATGTAAACATTATTGTTAGGTTATAATTCCAGGAATATTCATACTTTTTGAGACATTGAATCAACGGATGAATAGTTCAATTTGTTTTGAAAGTGTTTGCGAGTTATATTTTAATTTAATGAATTAGTGTATGGATTTTCCTACGAAAAACTACCTACTAGCGAAGGCGTCTATTAAGTAGAAGTTGTGGAAAAGTTGTTCAATCATTGAAATCATTAAAGATGTATAAAAAATTGTGAAAATTCGTTTTGTCAAATCTGTTAGACGGATATCAGTGTCCTATTGGATGGGTTGTGAGTTAAAAAGGTTTTGAGCATTTAATTTTCATCTTTATTTGGACTTAATCTTACCTTTCCAGTTCCAGCCGATTTAAAAAGTGAAGAATTTTTAGATTTTTTTTTACAATTAAATGGATCACTAGGAAAGCTCGTAGTTTGTAGAAAAAAAATGAAAAACCATCTAAACATAGACAAAAACTCAAAACTTAATAATTATACTTTTTCTTAATTTTTACGAATTTCGAATGCTTTCCTTGGTTTGATTGTTGTGCGTATGCACTCATTGTGATTCGTTAATAATAACAACAAAAAACAAATTTCGAATTCAACTTCTCCAACTTTTTGTCCATCTCCTTCTCCACGTTCGCGCGTCCAGTTGCGTCGTCTGATTAAAATCGCTCTCTCCCGCCACCGGGCGCGTTCTTATCACCTTCAGCCGAATGTTGCGTACTTCACTCCTGCGTTATTAATATAAAGCCGGCCCCGGCCGTTGTTTCACCTGGCTGGTTCACCGTGGCTCACCGTGGCTCACAGTATGGCCCCTGCAGCAGTGTTGAGACATTAATAACTTTTACACTTCAACGCAGCACCAACCTTCGGCAGGGGCGAATCCTTCCGCCGGGAGGAACAGATGAAAACAAAGCAAAAAAGAAAAACAACACGCCTGACTGATGGAACGATGATGGAAATCTGCGCGCAAATCTTCCCTCGTCAACCGCCCCGTCAGCTCCGCCGCTAAGGTGTATGAGTCTGGATTTTAATGAGTTTTCGGTATGTCCTTCGCGATATCTTGCTGCCCACGACGGGCTCCTCGCCGCGCACCGGCTTCGTTAATTGGTTGGGCTGGATTTTTGGGGTGGATTTTGTTTAAACCGAAAAAAAACCGATTGGAAAATGAATAAAACTGTGTTTTTAATTTCAGCTCAAGGGAGATTGAAAGCTCGGTTGATTTTAATTGTTAATCTGTCTGTGCGTTTAATCACAGCCGCGTCGCGTCCCTGATATGATGCGCGAATGTGGGTTATCGCCACGATGGACACCTTTGCATGGCGGCGATAAAGCGGATCCTTGCCGAGGCGAACTTTCTCCCACCGCCACGTGCACGTGGCCGTATTAATCAACCATTCGCGTGCTCGCGCACATCCTTTATTGTTATGTAAATAGCTGTTAATAAATGAGCCTAAATGGGTCGATTAAATTGAGATTTCTATTCGTAATGCGATTTGTGAGCGCACAATGGTGGAAGCGCACACCATTGTGTTTGGTGTTTTGCCATAATTAGCATATTTTCTCACGTCACACAAAGGCCTAATGAGGCGGTGCGTTTAGTTTTTTTTTCTTCTGTTTCCACCCCGTGTTGGTGGCTCTCCGGTCCTGTGGACAAATTGGTTTGCGGTGCGGATTAAAGGCGCGTTGTTTGTCGAAACAATTTGTCAAGCCGGCTCATTAGTGGTGGCGATCGTGGCCAAATAACACGCGGCCAAATCACGGGCCATTTATTTCACGGGGCAGGCGGGAAAAATGGAAACAAGAAATATAATTTGTTTTGTTTTTGTTGTTGTTGGAAAGGAGCCCGTTCTGGGGGTGAGAAAAATTGGTCCAGTTTTGGAAATTGAAAGGCACACACGTCAGGTTCGCGCAATTAATTCTGAAGCTTTCGGATAAAAGCTCACGCGTCGCGCCGAAAAATGGAAGAAGTCCACTAGATAAAGAGTAGGTTTTGTTCGGAGGTGCCATCCGCAAAACAAAAGGCCAATCAGATGAACAAATTCATCAATTAGTGCCACCATCTCTCTCTCTCGCTCTCTCCTGCCACCAACACCAACAGCAGCTAATCTAATCGGGTCCTTTGCGGAGCTAAACACGAAGCTTCCACGAGGGGCGAATGCAAATGCGCAAACCTTCGGCGCGAATGATTAACGACACGAGCGGTGATAGTGGTGGAAATTTTCATCCCGATTGGGAGCCCCCGATCGCTTCACCGCGTCCGCATTGTTTGGCTACGCAGAAAGGTTACACTATTTATACCGCACTCATTCATGCCGCGCGAAAACCGATCGCGTGGTGGTCGAAATTTATGAAACCGAAAGCCGAAAACGACCGCCTGATTGAGTCATCAATTTTCGAAGACCTTTCGAGCAGGTTTCTGTTGGGCTTTTTTTTGTCTGCCTGTTTGAATTCACGCACGGAAAACGACTTGCGCGCTCCGCCCGAGGAGTGGTTTATTGGAGAAATATGAAAATGAACCGCCTCCTTCAGCGCAGCGCCTTCGCCAGAAATGGCTTTTATTCTCACCGTCTCCAGCACTTCCGGCTCACAGACTCAACCCGGGGCATGCTGGGTGGCGCACACGCAGACACACTGTTGTTGGCCATTTCCGTGGAATGGGCACTTCTTCCGGCCCACACTCGAGTGGGCCGAGACACTCCAAGACACCTGTGCCGGGGATTTCATTCACACCCAGGCAACACCACCAGCCACCGAGACACTTGAACCCTGCGCGCCGGGGTTAGCTTCTCAAGGAGTGGAGATTCGTGAATCGAGCTGGGCGTGCTTGCGATGATTCGTGCTTTTTATCTTCCCATGCCACCATCTTCATTCATTTGTTTTCAGGCGCGGGCGAGTCGAGATTTTGCAGTGCTCGAGTCTCCTCCGGGGGTGGTCCATTGTGTTCTGAGTTAGAAGAGAGCGTGGCTATGTGTGGTTTTGTTGTTATGGACTACCTATATTTCCTCCACGGCACACTGTTCTCGCCCAGCGCGGATTTGTTTTTCGCCCATTCACATTTAAATCATCTCGTGGATATTGTTTATGATGGTTTTGTGCCAGACTCTTATAGTCTTTTGTCTCTATAGGCGTGATAAGAAGGAAACAAAACTTAGAACAACCATTTGGCAGGTATGTTGGTGGTCCGTAGTGATCGAGAGCACTGTGCTGGATGTGCTTTATCTTCGTCATTGTATTTGGAATCCTCGACTTATGCGATTTGGTTAGCTTGTATCAACACGTCTCCAACTCCATGGTAGTTTTGCCATCTCCAGTATCGAAGTTTTTCGTTGGATTATCTCGTATGTTTATAATCATAAAAGTAAGCAGTCGATTTCATTTTCAAACCTTTATCACATATGATGATCTTCTCTTCAAAGTTAGTCTCAGTACCAGTGCTCCAAACTTGAAGAACGGCACGTAGGCCACAACAAAAACGTATCCTACGTCAAATCCACGTCCATACCCCAGAAGAATTATGATTACCGTAAAGAGATAGAAAAAAAATCACAAAAAAAAAACACAACGCACACCGAGCATGGAAGGAAGAACAAAACGCAACCTTTCCATCCCAACCTGTACATCACGCAGCAGAAAAGCGTTTGTTTTTCGGCAAATGCCGCGCGTTTTTCGCCGTACCCACCGTCCGGACCGAAGTCAAAGTCCGCTGCGCGGTCGAAAACGATCTTCCCGTGAACCTGTTACACGCCGCACCGGACCGGGCCAGGTCGGTAACGTTCTCGTTCGCTAAATATTCTCCGCGATCTTGTTCAACTCGCACCGAGACCCCCACCGTAGCCTCGGCGCTCCGGCTGCCGAGGTCCGAGAGGGTCCGTTTCGCAAACCTCCTGACCCTTTCAAACGGTGGTTCACAAGCCGGTGGTGGTGTTTTGTTTTATTATTTCGGGTCCCGTGGGTTCGTTCGCTTTCTTTTTGAAGTTTCGCGAAAACCGAAACAAAACACGACCACTGCCCCACGTGCAGAGAGAGCGGGGAGCAACAAAAAAAAAAAACAGATGAAAATACGAAACGTGCCTCGGTTGGGAAGAGGTTATGACCAGCGTCATGTTCTCTGCTGTGCCCTGTGTGCGCTGGTGTTGCGTTTTTTCAACCCTGTCGCGGTTGCCTCATATTTTTGTGCCCGTTCTGACGTTCTGTGCAGCGAGATCATCCCCCACTGGGGTTGCTTCTTTTTTCCCTTCGTTCAAGAGAAAACTATCGTTTCGGAAGATGTTATTTTGGCTACTTTCTTGTCTCCAGCGGTTCGAGGTTGGTTGGTGTGTGTTTAAACAATCCCGATCCCTTTATGGATCCCCGCATTATTGGAACCTGAAACAGAAAAACGCCTTATGTTTTGTGCCAACGGGTAGCGGATTCTCTCTTGCTGTCTTGCTGCCCATCTTCCCTACTCGTGTTCGCAATTTGCCTATGCTAATAATTCATTTCCTCGAAAACAAAAACCCGTCAAGATTGAACCTGAAAGCGACATAAAACCCGGCCAAACCCGGTTCGTCGTTCGAGCATGATTGACACAGAACGCAGCACAAACGACTTGGGGAAGCGCAAGAAACGAACCCCCTTGCGTTCTGGACACACGAATTCGGAGGGACTTGTCACACCGAGCGTTGCCGGGGATCCGAAACTACCTGCTCCAACGTAATCGTTGGCGTTTAGCGGTTGCAACAGCAAAAAAATCATCCTTTTCCAGGGAGGTCCTTGGCCTCAAGGTTCATGGCGGTTGGTCCGAAACGTTGATGTGGGATGAAGAGATTAGAAATTCGCACAACTTTTGGCAATAGCAATAGCGCAAGAAGGCAACAGCAAAAAAGGGAACACGTTATGATTATAACCCTTCCCAGAGACACCAGGCCGACCGGGCAGGGAGTGATTTATGCCGTTATACGTGCGGACATTGACCTCCGCGCAAGCGATCTCGCCAGGGCAACCCGGCAGGTAGCTCAGGATCCGAATTTGCCTAGCCGTGCGCTGTGTAAGACCTCGTTGCCTCGATTTCTGCAGGAAAGTTTTACCTCCTAGCGAGCCTGCGTCTGGCGTCTGGAGCGCAGCGCAAGAGCCACTTTATTAAATCACCTTTCTTGCGCATCCTCCGGAGGTGCATCCGTGGTACTTGCGCCACCCTGTACCGGGATGGGGGGGGGGGGGGAAGAAAAATGGTATCGTTAAAGAACAATTCTCGCTCGTAAATCATGCGATACGATGCAAGCGGCAGCAGCAGCAACATCATTCGAGCAACGACGCTCCTTTCGCCCGTTCCGAAGATGTGGGGGTTTGCTTCGGTTTAATAAAAATAATAAAATTTATCATAATGAAGCGTTCACGGTGAGCTACCGGGCTTCGCGTCGGTGCTTCCTTTTTGTTACTCCCCATTTCCCTGCGCAGCATCCGCTTCCCGTCCTTCCGTCGGCGTCGTTGTTCGTGTCGTGTCAGCTGCAGGCTTCCCGCCGGGTTTGCCAACATGTCTGCTTGGGCCGTGGGAGGCAGGTTGAGAGGGTAGGGCTGGTTGGCAAGATAGGTTGATGAGCAGGTTGCGGGAGCTTTGGCCTGATGCTGCTCGATGCTGCACGGTCGCAGAATGTGGATGCACGCATGATCTTATCTGATCCGAGCGATTCAATGCGTGGTTGAGCTTGAGTTATTTCATTTCTGTGTTGAAGCGAAAGTTGTTGTAAAGGTTTGAAATATTAAGACTAAAATATGTTGGTTGTGTCACATCAATCGATAGTGTTCAAAAATAATTATGATAAAAATCGTATTTTAGAAAGAAAATCAGTACTTCTAAAGTCTATCTTTCATACATGAGACACTCTTTTGAGGACATCGTGTCCATACTCATCATACTGAATAACATTCCAGCATGACACACAAGAAACGTTTGATGAAGGCCACGTACGCCGCCTAAAAAAATGTCAAGAATCTTGATCCAATTCTTCCGCCAACAGCAGCCCGCCTGAGAAGAAGCATTCCTATCAAACTTCACCTCCGCGCGTTCAATGACCGATGAACCGAAGCATAGGGATCCGCCGGTGCAGATCGGTGGCGGAGTGAGCGTGAGAAAATCACCTCACGTGCACTGCAGCACTTTTGTGATGTAAATCGGGCAGCCTTCACCAGCCGAACCAGCCACGAGATCGCTGTAACTTATGCTTAGTCTCGATCGCGCTCGTCTAGAACCACCGAGCAGAAGAAACGGCATCCGGCGGTGACCGATGGGAAACGATCGCCCGAGGGTCGACACACGATCAATGGGAAAGGAGTTTCGGTGAATGAGTTTGGAGTCTAATCCATTGTTCGGCGGTGACGCGGTGCGCGAGAGAAAGCCGCCGGTGCATGGCCGGGAGCATGCGTTTGAATTTTCTTCGATAAACACACACTTTATGGGAATGTTTGCCTCCGCGGTGATCCTCACAACGCCGGCCGACATTTCCGTCCGCCCAGCTCCCGGCGAAGGATCGTCGCAGCAGAGCGACGCTGTCGGTTCGTATTTCGTCAACTTGACGTGTTTTTTCGACGGTGGGATTTTTTTTTAACCGAACGCGCTTCTTTATCCTGCCCCGTCAACCGAGTACTGACGTCGTGCGCGACCACGAGCGACCTTCATCTAAATATGAATAAACTGTCGCATCACATACTACTATTGTCTGTATCTTCACGTGCTCAGTGCCGCTCGATCGGTTGACATTATGTAAATGTTTGTCGAAAGCAGCATCGGACTTCCTGTTTGCAGGACTGTCCCCCCCTCGAGGGCCAATGGACCTAGAGTAAGAGTTACTATGGAGGAGCAGTTGATCATGTGGAAGCCATTGACACCGGTTAGTCTAGCGATGTATTCGGGTGTCGGGAACGGTTTGATTTATTGTATCCCACAATGCTGTACATCAAGGAAGACATTCTCAGGAGCTCACAGAACACATGAAGAACAGTCTCACATTCTTTGAGATGAGACAAATTCTAAAATAACCTAAAATAACTTCCAACACCTCATTGTAGCAAAAGTTTTGAGATTCTATAAAGCTTATTCAGAAACTAGTCGGTGATATTTATAGCATCTGTTACAGAGTTCTGAAGTTATTGAAATTTGCCATTCATACCCTAAGAAATGTTTCATTCCGTGACTATTCCTCGATATATTGCTCTTGGTTAGCTACTGTTTTGATCTCCTTTTTAAGCAAACTTGAGTTATATGGCAACACAAATCGACTTCAACGGATCTTGCAGGGCTTTTAGATGAGCTTGGTGCTCTATCTGCTGCCTCCAACGATATTCTATAAATTTCTATGCCGCCTCAGTATGGAACCATTCCAAACATACCCCACCCAAACGCCACTCACATAAATCTTGCGTGCTTTCCTTTCCCGAGCGACGATCGGCACCGTCCCGTCCGAGCCGACATCTGCAACCATAAACTGCCACATTTATCGGTCCGCTGAAAATGTGATTTACATAATTTTCAACAACAACAACAACAACATCATCAAAAGCGATTCATAACGCCCCGTGCCCTGCTGCACGTGGCCATCGCGCCTCATTTCCGGGCCGATCGGTCGGGCGGGCGTGTGGAAAAACCTGCCACGCAAAGCAAACCTGCCGCTGTGGTACCTGTCCGCAGCACTTCCAAATGCGTCCGTGACCATACGGGCCCGAACCAGACCGAAAAGAGCCGAAAAAATGCGACAACCGTTCGATTATTCGATCGAAAATTTACGATAAAGCCCATGCGATACGAGCTCGTTTTATAAGCTCCCACTCCCGCGACACACACGCACAACTACTATCACGCGCCAGGACGGACCGCAGACGGACAGATTTGACTAAAAAGGGCATAACCGATGGCCATAAAACACGCGTCGCCTTCTGCTGCGGCGGCGCGGGCGCTGGAAAGGTGCAAAAGATCGATCGTGTCCCGAACGGGCGCACGCATTCCGGGCTCGTTCGTTGCGCATTTCAACAATAAATATAATTTTCTAAATAACATCATTTGCATCTAAATATCCTTCTCAACAAAAACGCGCGGAGACATCTTGCTTTCACGTCGCGATCCGTTCGGGGTGGGATTTATCTGTGTGTTGTATCTAGATGGGGCCCCGGTTCTAATGGGGCGGATGTCGAATGACTGCTGTAAGCAGTAAAATAAAACATTTAAATCAAGTGTATCCAGCCCCGTTCCGGGTCTAGCCGGCCGGCTCGGCCCTAGAACCGACCGATTTCCTTTATTTCAGCTCGTTTTGCTTTTATCGGCGCGCGCGAGATGGTCGCTCCCAACCGAGGATGCACACCTACCACAGTGTCGCAGCGATCGATCGGAGCGATTCGTTCGCGTCTCGTGCCGCCGCGTCGTGTGTCGATAACAACGATGACAACGACGAGAGAGAAAAAAGCCACATCGACCGACCCGAGAACTTTCCGTCGCGCGCGTCCCGCGGGACCTCCACACTAAATTAAAACATAAAAAATATGTTAAACATCACTTTCTAATTAATTTGATTAGAATAAATTAATGCCAGGGCCGGTGAATGAAGGTGTAGTTTTTTGTTTGCTTCTTCTTCTTCGGGCATTCGTTATTGGTATTTTGAACAGCAAACAGACAAGCAAAACTGCCATCGAATTTATGAGTACTTCAGCGCGGAACAATGATCGCCGCGGCGGCGAGCGGGCGCTACGGGGCCGCAAATAAATAAGCGTGCTCCCATTTTCCCGTCCGTGGCGGGGTGTGCGCCATGCGACATTATGCTAATGGGTAATCGATTAAGGGGAGGAAAATTATTGGATTAGTTGGCTCGTCTCCGCTTCAGCCTCCCTGGCTGATGGGTTCGCTTCTTTTGGTTGCTCTTTATCGCTCGTTTCGTTATCTACGCGTACACTCCCAACGCTCTTGGTGGCAGGTTCGTTTGTGTGTGTGTGTTTTTTTGCGCCTAAACCGATTCGAAACTATGAATATAGAGTGGTGCATTATCGGAACGTGCGTGTGCCGTGCTGTGATAAGTGTTTCACAATCTCTCGCCCCAGGCAGGTTTCCGACGCGTGTTTTGACGGTGTCAATGTTTTGGCATAACAGTGGAATGTTGTAACGTTCCACGCGACCGGCCCCGGGAGGAATTTATCGTTTCCGCAGTTACAAGGATAGTGTTATAATGGAGGGTTTTCTGATAGGAAAATATGGTTTATTTATTCCGGATTCGAGGCTCCAGAGCCTGGTGCTTGGAATATACAGCTACAGATGTTATTTTTTAGTATAATTAGCTCAAGGTTCACAGTACAAAAAGGTGTCCTTCTGAGATAGAACGAGATGGAACATGTTATGCAAATATTATACTTTTTGGATTGTTTTATTGACTTATTTTGTTTAGTCTTTTTTTTTCAACTGGTGCCATTAGCTGCAAAATATGGATGTTAAATTTGGTTTTTTTTAATGTACTTGCAACGAGACTTCTAATACAATGTTGTATATCTTTGCTCACTAACCTGTGTAATTTCTTTTTTTAATTTTCTTTGAATTTTATTTTATTTTGTTAAAGAACTCAAACCTTCACAACTTTGTACGAGCGAACCATATAAAATTCACTTTCAACTTTCTTTAATCTTTTTATTTTCAACTGGTACCATTATTAGCATAATATTGAAATTAAATTTTATGGTAATAAAAATTACTTGGAACGATATGTGCAATACGAAATTGTATATCTTTAAGCAGTATATCTTTGCTCACCAACCTGTGTATTTTTTGTTACTTTATTTTTTTTCTTAAAGAACGCAAACCTTCACAATTCTGTTCGAACGAACCATATCCACATCCACCTTCAACACCGAAAAAAAAAACATTCAACCTCGTGCTGTCGTCGTTAAAGTAAAGTGCACTCCGCCAGCGGTTATTACCGCACGGCGGCACGCGGGAGGACAAGATATGGCAAACGAAAGCACACACACAATCCGGACACGATCAAAGCGCACGGTCCCAAACGGAGAAGGCCCAACCGTCGCCATTATAATTGCACGCAATCCGGTCGCAGCTCTGTGAACCCTCTCCGCCGGGCATTCCCAGCGCGCATCGCGGCAGGAAAATTCCTGCACATCCGCATAAGGTACGCGGGCGCGCGCATTTTCGGGTGTGGTCTGGATGTGCGGCCCAACCCTTGGCGCGTATTTCATCATCCGCGTGTCCCCCCCCCCCCCACTCACGCCCACCCTCCCGGGGAGGGGGTGTATCATCATCGTCATAATATCGCGGGCGCGATCGCGGGCGCGCGAAGGGCGACGATCTACCAAACTTCCCGCACGCTGCGTGATCACTTGTGCGCGGCGAACAAGTGAATTGTTTATGCGCCCCGAACCGTGACCGGGCCGAGCTGTGGCAGCCTTGTTCTTTTTCTCGCTCGCACCACAAACCACCCCACGGATCGCTCTCAATTACACACGCGCGCGCGCGCGCCGTCTTCTGCGGGGAAGAACGTTGTCTGTGTGTTTGTGTGTGTCTGTGTGGTGTCCCTTCCGCTGCTTTCCTTTCATCACCGAAACCAAGGGCAATCGATCGATCCCTTGCGGAACGCACGTCCTTATAAATTACGAGTTAACTCTCAATCGCCCCGATGCCGATGGCTCGTGTGCACTCTTGTGGTGCGATTGTGGTGCGATCGCATGGACCAGAATAGGGGGGGAGGAAATTGTTCTGGAAGGAACGCCAAGGAATTCCAGTCTCACCTGTTCCGCTTCTCCAGCCTGCTTCCAGCTCCCCGCATTCCAACACTCATCGCATCGCGAACGCGAACTGTAACTAATAATTACTGGCAGCGCAGGAAACGCACGGGGGGCACACCGAAACGGGAAGGATCATCGATCCACCCACCCACCCACCCCCAGCACGGCAAGAAATTCGCGGTCACGCACGCAGCCCTGCAACAAGTGTAGGTGTAGGCCGTGCCCTGCCCGGCTAAATGAAGAGGATCCAGCCACGATCTCAGCACGAGAGAGAGAGAGAGAGACAGAAAGAAACTGCTGCAGTGCAATGCAGAAGAAAAACACCCGGGCGCGGGCGAATTAAATATCCGCGCACACTCTTGGCACTCTCGGCGCGGGCACCGGCGGAGAATTTATAACGTGTATTAAATTGTTTATATTGTTGCGTTATTTTCAAATCGTATTTTGATTATGCGCAATTTATTTTGCACCGCAACCGTGGCTTGCTGCGTTTTCGCTCGCCCGATTAGGAGCGAACCTCGGCAGCCGAGGGGAGAAACGGGCCTGGGGTGAAAAGACACACACCAGCCCCAGTGACGGCTTGGCTCATTAATTCAAGAGCGGTTTAGATGAGGCGTTCTGAGGGGTTGGGGCTTTGCATTGCTCTGCGCACTGATTAGAGCAGTGAGCCTGCTGATCGCGGCTGTGTATGCAAGATGAAGTAATTATACTATTAGTTTCTTTATTATCCGCCATCTCTTCTGCGCAATAATATTTCTTTATATTTAATGTATTCATTTAACGCTTCATTTGTTTAAAAAAACGGTCTATAAGAATGTTGGTTCAATATATTGGTGCAACTATCGACTTGCAACATGTTTGAAGCACATTTCAATACATATAAAAATATCGCAATACTATAATTTGCTTGGAAGTGTAATACCGAAGTGTGACTCATTTTGTATTTTTAGACATTATTTTATTGATTTATATAAAGAACATCATTAACTATTTTGTTTCAAAGTATTTCATATTCCAGAATTCAATTTTCAAATTGAAGACTAACTATGAATTCGAGCAAAAGAGCTTAAAAATGCGTTAAAAGGCTCGACTCATCCACTGGTCGGTTTCGACTTTTCTGCCTATAAAAGGATGGCTGTGCATCCCAAAAACCAAAATCTGAAACCCGAATGCGCTGTTGCAACCACCCCCGACCAGTCATGGATCGCGGTCGCACAGCGCGCTTCATAAATTCATGCTCATTCATTAATTTACCACCAACACTGCCCGTGACACGGGCAGAGAGAATAAAAACACGGAAACAACACGACGCGCATGCGCATGGTGAGGGTGGTACGTTCGTAGCACACAAGCACACAAAACCGGCGTGCGAGGCGGAGTTTGGTGTTCCCGTCTACCCACCTCGTTGAAGTCTTTCGATGTGACGCGTGTTCCCTGTGTTTGGAGATGTTTGCGGAGATGCATATAACATTGAGGAGCAAAAAAAACACTCTAACGCCCGTTGGATGAGAGCAATGATAAGCGAAGAAGAAAGGGATCGGGACCTTCCAACCTGCCTCTCCTAGGCATCGCGAATAGAATGAATGAATGGGTAGGTTCGGTCGCGACATTTCACTCGGTGAAAGAATCCGCGCGATGGAGAAAGGCCTTTCCGGCGCTGCGACGCTCCCAGCAGCGTTTACGATGGAAAATTATGCACTAACGCCAGATTAAAAGCTCACGCTCACCTCCCGAGCCCGACAGCCCGACCTTAATTCAATCTTATCGATCATCGTTCGGGGGACGGGGCGAATTGTCTTTTCAGGGCCCCCTTTCTGGTTGAACTCGGCGCCCTCCGCGACTCCCATTCAGTTCCATTGTCTAGCGCAACCTGACGCGGACACGCCGTTCATTCACATCTTGGCTCCACTCGCCCCATTCGAAACCGGGACTTTTGCCATCCCCGTTTGGGGATCCTAGAACCTGCCATCGGCGCTGTAATCAAAACCGAGCATTTAGAATCAATCACGCTTGAAAATAAAAGAGCAGCAGCAGCAGCAGCAGAAAAAAAAACGTCCGGAGACGTCCGCCGAAAACCAACGGTAGCTTTCGGACAGAATCGTCAGGCGGAAGAAGGCACCCCTTTAATTACACATCGCTCGAAAACGATCGAGAACCCTTTTAAGTGTTCATCCCCATTCCAAGTTCATCATGCACACTAGAGAAGAAAAAAAAACAGCCCCGGCAGTATGAAGCGATCTTTTCCTGTCTCGTCCGATCAAGTGTCTTGTCCGGGGTCGAGCCGGGTTCGGGTTCGGGATGCGTCCAGCCGCACCACGGCCATAACGAACCCTCGCGGAAAGGAAATCGATCGAACGGGAACGCGGTTTTGCAGGTGTGCCCACGTGTTTCGCTTTTTGTTCGGTTTTGCGATCCCGTGCGGGAAGAATTTTCTTGCGCGCATCGGTATCGGCTTCAATTTGTCTAACTGTTTCTCGGACTCCGATGATGTCTGAGATTCTAAGCCACCACCACCTTCATCATCATCATCGTGCTCTCCCGCTCGTGGCATTTATCGAACCGTTTCGGGGGGGAAACCCGATTGCGCCCCGATTCTCGTTCGATCCATTAAACAAATGAAGACACGACGCGGTCGTCGTCAATCGTATTTACGAATGTTTTCGCTGTTGTGCATAAAATTTCGGTTCGTTCTGACCCACGCCCCCCGGTTTCGTGGGTGGAGCGGTGGAGGGTGGAGGACTAATAATGGGGTGAGTGGGTGAAATTTCCCTTACGGGGTCCGACGCGTCGAGCCACTCTCCCGGGGCTCGAATCCGACCGCGTAAGTGATGGTTTGTGTTTTATAACTGGCTTATTTCATAATTTTCGGAATGACTAAACGAAACGGGGCCTTCCCGAGGGGTCAACGCGTATGTGAGCAGAAATGGGCTTCAGGGGGGTGGGAGGAGGTTCTTGCGGTGTGGAGGAGTTTCGGGAGGAAACGGCTCACCTTTCACGGTAGCACGTGGATGGATAGTGAACCTTTGGGATTGGGCATATATTTTTAAGGAAACAGACATGAATTTTGCACTTATTTTTTATTGTTCTGGTGAGGAAAAATTACAGTAAATATTGCAATTTGTATTAAAATATCTTCTAGTATTATTTTATATTTTTAAGTTATTATTTAGTAAACATATCAAGTAGCTTAACAATCCTACTGTTCCCATAAGTCAGCCAAAAACCAACAAATCGTCAAGGAAGAGACATTAATCGGAACTTAATTTAAACTTACTTATTATATTATTGAATAATTCATCAAGACCTTTAAAAAAACAAAGCAATGAAATAAACCATTAAATCAATATTTGGCAACACTTTGAATCCCTTTTATTGGAACAAAATTTCGCCCAACAGCACGCTTCATTCCACTATCCGCCACCATACACGAAAAAAAACCAACACTGCGTATGGAAGGAGACAATAAGCACACTTGAGTTCATTACCTTTTACTCCCCGATCGGCTGTCCTCCACGGCTGACTACTGTTTTCGAACCGCTCCATCGGTCCGTTTCGCATCTAAACACACAGTTTTGTTCCCAATCTTCCAGCCACGCACGCAATCATACGCTGCTGCGGCCAGCTCCAGCCTGAACCGATCGGACCGGCCGAAGAATGGAGAGAAATTGTATTGACTCATTGATTTTAATTATGCTTCATTTATGCGCCGAAAATGATATGTTTTGGACGGTGGTGGTGGTGGTGGTAGTTCCCGGGCCCGGGATGATCGGCTGCGTGCGGATTCCGATGCGTTACGACGGAAGGTTTAGTTTGCCTCCCTCCGTGCGGTTGTCTTAAGCAGGTGAGCTAGGGAGAATTGGCCCGCGGTTTGGTTGGCGGTAACAATCTAATCGTGCGATAAAGGGCGGAAAGACGGCATCCACCGAACGGTGACGTAAGGCAGACAGCACAAAAGGAAGAGAACCCGTTAGTGGAGGGTTTGTGTGATGCTGGACGTTGCGAAACGAAAAAAAAAAAACAGCACCCGGACAGGTGGCAGAACGTAGGAGGAGGCGCGCCATTCTGCGCTATCATAAATCTTCCCGTGCTTCTCCGGCCATGACAGCGTACAAAATGTGCGAATGTGAGACGCTTTATCGGCCTGCTCGGGGAACCGTGCGCAGAAGCATTCGTGTAGGTACAGCGAACAGTATTGTACACCTTGTACGCGCGTGGTCAACGCAGCCTTAGAGGCGGCTTCCAGCATTCATTAGCTTCCGGGGTCAGCGTTAGCTACAAATTTCTTCCCCCCAAGCCAGAAGCCACACAAAAAAGGTGGCTGCCGAAGCGAACCGTGGTGGACCGGCCCGTATCTTGATGGAATATTGAGCAAACACCACGGCCGAATGGAGCGCGCTCCCGTAAACATAAACGCGGGCGACAACATAAATTTGCCCAAAAACCGCGATCGCGCAAACGTGAGATCACGTCCACCGGCAAAATCGAACGCCGATCGAACCCCGCCTGTGTGTATCATGCCAAGCGACGAACCCCTCGCGCCAATAAAAACAATAACAAATAAGACAACATGAATTCATAAATTATAATTATTGTTCGATAACGAACCCGCGCGCACGGTGCACCGGGAAAGAAAAGGCTGCACTGGCTGGTTGCGGCAGGAATTGGAAAGGCACGACGCGAGCGTATGTGGGAGCGTATCGAAGGGCGACGACGACGACACGACGGCACAGTAAAGCCGATACGGAAGGTCCCGAAGGAAAGCACCCCCGAAACGGTGGCCGCTTCTGGTTCTGGCCGCACGGTTCGGGTGAAATTCAGCCCCGGTTCGGCACGGAAAAGTAATCGACAAGGCTACGGTGGCAGTTTCTGGCTTTGTTTATGTTACGAGGCGGGAAATATGGACGTAGTTGTGGCTTTCCACCTCTTGCTTGAGCTGAAACGAGAGCTGATGTTTCTAGTCGAGCACATTCGAAGAACTCCCGCTTGGGACGTTGTAGAGGATGAAAGAATGTCTTCTTGAAGAAAGGTCTAGAACACCCTTTTCTAAGACTGAGTTTTACTGACTATGTTTACTTTCTTGGACGAATGATGTTCCTAGAAGATCTTGTTAGTGTTTATACATCCGAAGAGGTGCTCCTTATTTTAAGTTTTTTACACCCAAAAAAAATGGAAATGGATATATATCAGTTCATAAGTGCAACCTATGATTTCAAAATCATTTAAGCTCAGCCTATCCCTTCTCCAGTACGAAACTCCTTAGTGCTCCCCCAGTTTCTCACGCTTTTCAATCGCAACTAAAATAACGACTCCCGCCATAATGCATTATTTGCATAAACTGTTGATCGACTTAAAGAGAGAAAACCCACTCCCGATGGGTTTTTCTTCCCGGGCATAATATCGATTGCTACTTTTAACGCCAACATGCACCTAAGTACAGTATCCAATTTTTCATCAACCGATCTCGAAACGCCCGCGCAAGAACGTGCTGAAATGGGGGGTGGTTTCCGGGGGATTTTCCGCCGATCCGTCGCCACACGATAGCCGACCGCGCAGGGGATGCCCGATACAGTTTTCGGTCCGAAACGATCACGCTGGAAAAACGCGACCGAACTCAGCCCGCCGGAGGAACCTGTGAAATGCGGCGATTTGTATCTCCACTCCCACCCCGTCAGGCGATCGGCACATCGCGGGGTGGGACTGCCCGCCGCTCGATCGATAAAACACGAAAAATCAATAAACGCAGCGCGGCGCAGTACACTCCTCCACCTCGGTGTACATTATGTTATCTCCCGCTGCTGTTGGGTTGCGTTCTGGAAAGCCGGGCACGTAACGAAACAGGTAAGGAGCACGATAACGCCCGCTTCGCAGCTTCCAGCGGTGGCCCGGGCTTGATCAGAAGATCCACCCCGATCGTGGTTACGCTAATCGGCAAACAATATTGGCCCTGGCATTGAGCGTGTGTTGCGCGCTCCGAAAGCCAACCCCGCGGGGGACGTGAACCTGCAAACATCGATAAGTAGCTAAACTCTCGCTCTCTCCCTGCCGTGCCGGGAAGTAGCTGCAGCAGCAGCAGCAGCAGCAGCCGGCTTGCGATGAGAAGATACAGGGTCGACACGGTTGTACGAACCACATCACGCCGCATCCCTCCCGTGGGCCTCGCTCGCCCGAAGTTCTTGGCCTTAACGAGCCACGGCCGATCGGACGATCGGAAGCTTGCGAACAACAACACGACGACTGACGTGGCCCGTACCGAGCTCGGTTCAGGGGACGCCAGGGTTTTGCGCACACGTATCGTACCGTATCGTCACCGCAAGATCGCACGATGTGCTCCGCGAGGGGTAATAAAAGTACCTCCAAAACTACCTTCCACCGCCGGAACGAATGCGCGAACCGGTGTACCGGACCGGAGTGCCGGAGTGCCGGAGCGCTATCCATAAATACCTACATGCATTACAGATTACACAGCCTCGCACTTACTCGCGCGCGCGCGCGCACACACACGGGATAGTTTGTTCTGGGCCGTTCGTTCCTGTTGGGCCGATCGCTGATCGGGGGGCCATTTCGGGAGTTGGTGTACCTGTTGCCGGCCTGTCACCTGCGCGTCGGTGGAGCCGGGAGTCGGTGCCGCGTACTTAAACACTTTACATTCCAGGGCGCGTTTCTGCTCATCCCACCCTTCCCGGCGGGGTTCTGGGCTTTTGGGTAAAGTATTTAACACCTTTTTTTCCTGCGGTGGTTGTTCGAGGTGAAAAAGGATGTTCCAGGTCTTAAAACGCTCGTTCTTCGTTCCGAGCGAGCTGTTCGGGAGAATATACGACACCCATTACGCGATGCGTTGGTAGCGCGGTGGGACTATTTATTGGTTGAATGATAGCTACACAACACTACAAATGGGTAAATCGATATGCGAAGCAAATTGGAATGTGCGGCTACTTCGGTAGATACCGCTGGAGTACTGACTCCGATCCGATAAGATCTTAATGCCAACAAAATTTCTTCTGAGCAAGTTTTTGTTTGAGGAAACAGGAGTTAGAACCTGTTTGATACAGAAGGTTTTCCAATGTTCAATGCAAGATTTATTTATATTTCCTTGTATGTAATTTGGACTAGGATGCTCGTTGCATATATTTAATTTGCAATGAAAATGTTCGGTTTATACAATCTGGATGTCAAATACCTCTCAAACACTTGCTAAAGCAGATTGATCGAAACACTCAAAAGAGAACAACATCAGACTTCTTGAAATAGCTCTACTATTTCAAACTCCAAACGAAGAAGATGATCCTCAAACACCAAACGAAGAAGAATCCAATAATGAAGAAGAAGATCTTGACGCTAATTGTAAGTGTCGTCTATAAAAATAAAGATTAAACTTCGGCCGTTTGTATTTAATAACCATATTTCTGTAGAGTCCATCGCAAAACCATTGTCAACAAACCTTACCATTATGCCATAGTTGTCATTTGCCGAAAAGTCAGTCTGTCCATTCCCATCGATTGGTCTGGATATGGCTCAAACAAGCTTCTGAACACATTATATAGAAATCTTCCGTAACTTCAGTTAAACAGTGTCCATCAACAAAATCCGTAAAATCCTGGAAAATTCTTAGTGTTTAAATTTGACTTAATTCGTAAATAAATCCATCAAACTAGACACCAATTAACACGCCTAGAAACGGCTCGTACGCAAAACGAGCGAAGAATCTTCTCCACGCGTTATTTTCTTCTCAAATATTTATTTTCCCTAATCTCGTATCATAACTTTCTACCACGATAATGTATTCCAGCTCGTGCGCCACCATCGCCACGGACCACCGACGACGCTACCGGTGGTTGGGGGTGAATCTTGCGAAAAAATTGACCGATTGCCCCTTGCCGGGCTGAGTTATGGCCCGCCCGAAAATTAGAGAAAGATTCACATTCGCGAAACGCCAAACCCCGAGCCGGCATGCCATTAGATGGCCGGCATAAATCATGCTTGCCTGCTAGCATGGGGCACACTTACGCCGCCAATAAATTAACCGGCCGCTGGCTAACCCGGCCGCCCGGCCCGGATGCAGATGAGGACGATGATGAATGTGGGGGACCGCGGGCCGAAAACATGCTGCAGTTCTGTTGTCCGGTTTGGCGTAATGATATCAATTAAACGGTCGGACCGTGTTTCGGACAGATCGCGCGCCCCGCGGCAAGGTGTCGCAAAATGCGCGATGTTTAAGGCCGCGTTTCGGCTACCACTTTCTGCGTGGGGCTGATCAGGCTGATTTATTGGCGTTATTAATGGACGCGCTCGTGTAACCGACCGATCGAGAACCGGCCCTGCGCGCTGCGACACTCGCCTCCACGCGGTGTTCTAATGCGTTTTGTTATCTGGTCGCGTTTGGTCGAGCTGCCACGGTCTTTCTCCCCAGGATTGGCTTAATCTGGACCACCGATTGACCACATTATGGGCAATAAAAAAGGCATCACAATATTTGATCTGTTCTGAAGGAGCCATTGAGCAATTCCCGGAACGTGGGTGAAAGGTGATCCGCTCGGTGCGTAGAATTCATTCACGGGAAAAGAAAGCTGCCCTGACTCTCGTCCTGAAGGGTGTTAAAGACGCTAAGGAGGAAGGATTTGGAACCTATTATTTCCACGGGAGCCGCATCGCGCTCACTCGATCGATGCAAACAATCGCTCACGATGAGTTGAGAGGGAACGCAACAAGCAAGAAGCAAAAAAACACTGCTCCTCGAAAAGATCCTTTCCTAATCCGATCCGATCGCGATGAATGGACCCACGGAGGAAGCGATGGCTTTAATTTCATTGAGAAAATTGAAGGACAATGGACGGAATGGAGATGGCCAAAAAACAAGCCAACTAAGAGGGAAGGACCTGCCAGCGTTAAGCGCTGACCGTGTGTCGGTTCCTTGAAAAAAAAAAGCGTAACACGGCCCTGAATTTCACCTGAACCGAGCCCTCTACACCCTGCGGTAACCCGAGCCCGCGCACTCGGTACAGGGCTACCGAGAAGGCCGCCGAGAAGGAGCACCCGCCAAAGGTGGCTACAAAAGTATAACACGAAAACCTGCGCCGTTAATTCACAGGTTGTTTGTTGTTTGCAGGTTTGCGACCCAGGTCCCGGGACGATCCTGCCCGGGAAGCCAAAAAGGATAGAGCCCTTCGTGGGCTGCGCGGTGCATTGTGAGAAACTAGTTCATAAATCTTGACCGCGCGGTGCAGGGCGAAGTGGAATGCGTCTTTTTTTTTGTCGTACGTTCGCTTCGCTTCGCCTTTATTCTTGCGTGCTTGCGTGTGCTTTATTTGGAGAAGCGTTTCTCACGCATGAATGGCGCTGAATGGGATGCGTCGGAGGAAAACACGCTGATCGACGACGATTAGGGTCGATGTTTTCGCGCGCGAGGGAAAAGTATTACGATTTCATCGCGTGGATGGAAAGTTTTCCTGTGAAATTTCACTCGCACCGCTCTGGGTGGATTCGGAGCTGTATCGTAGGCGAACGAGAAAAGGTCCTTATTGCAACCCGAAAGCCGTCAAACGACGCGCGAAGAATGTGAGGACGACGGTTTGTTTATTTTCATCACGTACCATTGAGGATGAATGGAGACTCATGTTTTCGAGTGCGTGTTGCTATGTGTGTTTTTTTCTTCTCTCAATTCTTTTTGCTCATTGAGCCCAACATTGGTCGGATTAGGAGCAAACTATCGACTGGTTCGATCGAGGAAAATGATTTATTTTGTCGAAAACAAATATTTGTATTTATAAGGCGAGTATTTAAAAAAAAATTACATGTGATATGAAAGATGAAATCTAAAGACAACTTTATGAGAAATGTTCTTCTTGAGATGAGCATGTATGGTATTGTTCTGAAAATGGGATATTATAACGTTTAATAGTGATATTATATGCCTGTATCTTGAGTATTCATAACGTAGAAAGAGGACTGAAATAAAAATTAAAATAAAAGAGAATATTTCATTTCAATAAACCAGATAAACGCTAGCAGTACCTAATTTACATCAAACAATTCGAAATTATCGTTTTAAATATGGTTCTTTTCAAAATTCCATTCATTTTCCATTTTCAAATTTGATCGTTATGGAAAAATTGAAAGAAAAAAAAACATCGAGGACTTTCTCACATTCACATGCATACCTCTTGCCGGCGAATGAAATCAAACATAAAACAATGTTGTCCACCGCATCGCGGCATCGCCCTCGCTGGAAACAATGGACACTGCTTTGTTACCATCCCACCCACCTGGCATCACTTTTCCATCTGCACCCGAGTGCATTCTTTATTTGCGATGATTTAATGGTCAAAATTGAGTACGATTAGACACGAGTGGATGCACTGCGCTGCCAATGCTTTACATAGAGTTTATTTTCCCCATTTTTCACATTCCTTCTTGGCCAGAAAGCTATAAAATTGCAACGAAACGGAGCATAACAACAACAACAAAAATAGCGCGATCGGTGCGCGATTATGTAAAAGGGGAACCCATATGCACCGTTGTCATTGTTCTGGTTTAGGTGTTTGTATTTTATTTCTGATCGTGCCCGTTCGGCTGCCCTCTGTGCGCGGCCTGCTTTACCCCGGGCACGATCTTCGCCCGATCGAGCGTCGTTTATCATGCACATGCACAATTTCTCTCCACTTGGCTCGAGCAAAACCGCTGGGACGGGTATGCAGCTGCTGAGGCAGCAGGAGCAACAGGAGAGATGGTTATTGTAATCGATAGCAAAATTTATAACCTCATTTGGGAGTTACTACTGTTTTTTATTGTTTTATTGAGGTCGTAAATATTCGGCGCAGAGGAGGAGACCCACTGGCTACCGTTTACCGCGCTCGAAGGGATCTACATCTATGATGGAATGATGCCATTCCAGAGGGTATGCGTTTTTGTTGAATGAAAAAGCATCAAAGACCTATTACAATACAAAATTGGATGCAGATTTCATATGAAATCAAAGTGTAATTATTCTCCGTTTTAAAATACCATCAAACCCCAATAGGAAAGCGAGTGGAGGCATGGAGAACTGCACTTGTGCACCTCCTGAGCAAACAAATTGCACCCGCTAACGCTCGTACAGAGGCCCATTTTCCTTACCGAGCGCAGCATAAACAATATCATTATAAAGCTTGCTCACTATGAAGCCGTTGTTAATGCACTAATTATGTTCGCCGGGGGAGCAGCTGGAAGTGGATTAAACGATTGCGGCCCGGCGTGTTAGATGTTGTCCTGAGGGCGGGGAGGTTTTAATCTGATCGTCCGTTTCCGCCTTTCCTTGCGCGCGGGATGAACTCACTACTTCTCACTGCACTGCTGAACGTTATGGGTTTTGCAGGTGAAAGGTACGGTGCAAGTTTCCTTTTAAGACGCTGCTGGTTTGATAGGCCGGTAGTGGGTATGAAAAATCGTCGATTAGCGTTGTTTGGTTGGGCCGATAAAATGTAATACCCACAAGAGTGTGTGCTGAACCAGTTCAGTGAACTAGTCGTGCGAATAATACCTTCATTAATCAAACTTAAAGGCAAAACAATTAAGAGAGGTTTATAAACTAAAGTTATGGAACTAGAATCTGATCTCTCTTTTATACCCGCGATGGCTTACTGCCTTTCTACACGTCGCTAACTTGACATTTCTATTATTCTTGGCTCGAATATCACCAGCTGACGAATTGGGAGAAGATCCATCGTCCGTCAATCAAATACAGACTTTATCAATGCGTTGTAGTCGTATGTAACAATTTCAAACGTTATAATCCCAATGTCTAACTCTTTCTTTGTTTTCTTTGTTTAAAACTTATAAAACTAATTACTTTATTTAAACAGATGAATAATCTCCCTCGAATATTTTACAAATATCCTTTCGAAATAAAGAAATCACAGCAAAACGAAACATATTCCACACCCGCGACACTTGATGCAATCTTCACCAATAGTCCGCCCACGATAGCCCACCAGTGTGCCAGTGACACCCACAGCCAAATTCGCATCCACTAGACCACTAATGTATGCGAGCACGCTTCTTTCTGCCAGCCAGCTGCTTCTTCCCTCCCGCGGCTGAGTCAATATCTCATTAACTCTAAGCGTTTCCGTTCGGTGTACACGGCAAAGCACACACGGAGCGTGGTGCGACCACCCATCGGTGGCCAAAGTGGTGGCCTAGACACGCGTGGTCACACACAAACAAACCCAGCAGGACATCCGCCTGTTGGCGGGATCGACGTGCGATCGTGCCCGAAGTCACATAAATATTGCAACACTTTTGACAAATTAATTTTCACCTCACCACGGCGACCACGGCGCGGCCGGCCCCCCCCTGACGGTGCTTATCGGTGCAGCCGGAGCGTCCTCCTAACTGGGTGGCGGCCGGTGATGTCGCGCATCAAACTCGTTTCGAGGTGGTTTCGCTTTTTGTTTCAATCTCGTCCGCACGGGGCCGAAGACGATGCCTCCCGTGGTGTGGGATGCGTCCAAGGAGGTGGTATGGATGTGGGTGGGGAGCGGGCAAAACTATGTTGCAAAACGCCGGGGAGCACGCTCGGAGCGTACAATTTACGATTACAAAATTATTACGAAAGTGTCCGCTCGGTGACACTCGGTGCCGCCGTCGCGGCCAGCGAACAGCGATGATAAATCCTAGATTGTCCGAAAAAGGGAACCGCACCGCACCGCCTGGGTCCCGGGGTTTTCAACCCGCCCAGCTGGGGGGCGGCTGCGAAGGGACATAAATTTCCTGCCCGCAGGCTCTCGCAGCAGCAGGATTCCGGAGCGGGCGAGAATGTCTCTGTTGCGAGCCCGGCTGGCACTTTGGCTACGTGTGTGAGTGTGAGTGTGAACTATCGTCGACCTCCTAGGTCGATGATTGTCCAATAGAGAAGGATAAAGAGCCTGTTATAAGCAAGTGGATATTAATCACCACCTGGAAGGGACGAGCCGTTGCGGAAGAATACGATGTGTTCACCCAAATTTGGAAGGAATTCCCGGAGTGACCTTCGCGGCTGATCATGCGGGATTATGTGGGCGATCCTTCTGTATCCCAATGGCTTTAGCATCTGGAGAAGGTGTGCACCGTGTGTAGCCGTTCAAGAACACCTTCCTAGCCTAGTTTCTCAAAGAGCACAGGTCCGGTTTTTGTGAGGGAAATCGGGCTCTAGTTTGTGGTTTGTCTGGTGATGGTCCAATTGGGTAAGAATTCTCAAACTTTAAGAGATGAGATGATACTCAACGCACTTAAAACTGTCCTGAAATTATTGTTCTCCTAAGTTTAATGATTCTATGCAATATCAACCTGTTTTGAGCTGAAAAAAGAATGGAACCAATCAGAACTAGCAATAGAGATGCTCTGATAAGTAATTTTAGAATACACCTTAAAGAAAGAAGGTAGGACATTTTGTGGAGACGTCGTCAAGATCTTCAACTTGATATTGGCTAAAGACTTTGGATATTTATCGTAGCATCTTCATACAATGATCGAATTTGAGATACCTGGAAAAAGACGTTATGCCCATCACTAATCTTCCACCTCCAGCAGGATCGTAAACATGAACATGAACGTGGAGATTGAGGTTATGGAGGCACCACCACCTTATGCTGTAACTTTCTCTCCAAACAAAAAAAAAATAGTAAAGCACGAAACAAAACGAACCTGAACGCGAGAAAGAAGAAACGCAGTGGCGCAGAGAAATGAAACCAGCAACCTGCCTGCTAACCTGCTGTGATATATGACGTGAAGGTCAAAATAGAACAAGCGCAACGATAAACTAGCTTCGCCGTTGTCAATATTCGACCCCAAAGGCGTACCGCTTCCAATCCATTTCCAATTCCAACCACACACACAGAGCCACACTACGTCTGTTCGCGTTGCGTTGGCTCCGGCACCAGCTGTCCCGCCCCGAAACAGGCTCCAACATATGGGTTTCGATATTTTGATAATTAAATTTGAACTGCGCCGTGGCGCAAGGTGGTGCAAACACCCGAACCCGTCCGCGTTTTGACAGCTGCGGGTCCGCCGCTCAGGTTCTAGTGCCCGCGCGACCGGTGTGTTAACGCCTACAGCGATTTTGACTGATCGGTGTCCCTGCCTCGGGTGCCGTACTGCCATTCCCGTACCCCGCAGCGCAGGGGTGCGCTTCGCTTCAGGACGACCGGATTGCGTAACACCCCTGGGCCGCTCGCGGGTGGTCGCGTAATCATGCCCAGAATGTCCCGTACCGTGCTCGATGTTATCTCCGCGTCAACTTTCGCTCTCCGAAAGAGGTGAAAAAAACAGCAACTTTCCAAAAAACCGTGTGATGAAGACACGCTGGCATAATGCGCTGCTCACGATCGGTGCGACCGGTGTCGCATAACGCACGTGATATGGTGTTTCTGTTTTTTTTTGGGTTTCACGGGGTGAATTTGAAAGAAAGTAGTTGGCGATTAAGCGTTGGAGATTACTGGGATTTTTGAAAAAGCATCAGAGATTTCGTGACGCGAAGCGATGTCCACCACGTTGCTTATTGGGTTTGTTTGCTAGATAAGTAGCTGATAGTGAGTGTTTGTAGAATACCCGACGATCTTAGGAATCGAAGATCGTCGGAGTAGATGTTGGTTAGAAGTTAGAGTAGATGTTGGTCCACATTTAAGTCTCTAAATCTTATCTGGGAATGGAGAGAGTAGAGAATATCTAAGCCAATCCTAACTAGGTTGAGAGGACGTCCAAATACGACCACTTAACATATCAACTGTCATCAAGATCATCCCCTCGTTGGCTCAATATCAATAACTCCGATTGAGCAAAATCACCTTTCACGAGACGGTTGACCAACGCCTGCAGATAAAAACACCTTGACAGAGGCGGCCTTCCTCACCTGAGGCTCAAGCCTGGCCACCTGAGCCAGGGTGTGAAAAAGTGCACCTTATTAAGCGGTAACGATTGCCTGCCCGATCAGCGTGCGTCTTACGAGGAGCGGGACAGCGATATCCATGTCTCGTTTTTGCCCCTTTTTGAAGCCACTTAGCCCGCCGCGTATCCTTGTGCCAGACCGCTGTCTGTTCACCTTCATCACTCATCTGCCGACCGTTTACCCGCATAACTCACCGCCCGGGCTGTGACGTGAACGTCCTTCACAAGGCACGGCTGGCGCTTGCAGGGCGCGCGCTCCATTCCTGTTTTTTTTTGCGTCGGGAGGTTGAGTTGAAAGAAAGAAGGATGTTAATCACCCACCGGGCCCCCCCAGACAACTTGTCTTTTGTTTGTGCCCACTGGTGCGGCCTTCAGCGCCTTGAGGGCTTCAGTTGGCTCGCGCCGGCTAGTTTCCGCTAGAGGGCGCTTCTTCGAAATGTGACTCCCCCGAAAAAGGCAATTTCGCAAACGGCGCCACGGCCCTGAAACACATACCCACAAGTGTAAGCACGCGACCGGTCGCAAATTGATTTCGCTGCGCACCCTGCGTCACGGGGCGCCGCGAGTGTCATCGATTTATTAATGTGCAAAAAAGGAAACACTATCTTGCGGGCAGCCTTCGGGCGGGCTCAGCTCGTCAATTAAATTATTCACCTTGCCCACGACGAGCGCGCGGTAGTGGTGGTGCCTTTTTTTTCGCCTATCAATCCCAACCCCGTTCAGGATAGGATAATTGTGACAGTGAGGGATGCACGAAAGCACCGCGGTGACGAATCTCGGTTCGGTTTCACCTTGCAGAGTTTGAGTCCGCAAGAGAGAACGAGACAAAAAAGCCCACTCGTGGTGCTTTATTGGGTAGATGTAAACCTTACCTTGAGAGGGAACACGCAAAATCCCTTTACATTCTTCATGCGCGGCTCTTACGCAAAACAGGCCGAATCGAAGCTCCTTCTCTCCTTGATCTTCGCGCAGGAAATTTGCCTGCCATCCGGCCGGCGGCTCCTGGTGCGCCCTCGCGCGATCCTGGCAAGATTTATGATCCGGAATTGCTGAATGATCCGCCCGTGCGCCTTTTTATGGCGGTGGAATTGATAATTCCCGCCGGGCGGGCGGGCGCGCGCGCGCGCAGATCGATCGCGGTCGCGCAATCATTGTCGTCATGTCAATTATGCAATTGCGCCGGGCCTCCCGCACGAGAAGTGCCGAGAAGATACGAGCCGTAAGTTCAATGTCGTCGTGCGGTGCATCCGCACGGGCTGATCACTTTAATTGCCAATCCGGCCGGTGGCTTATCCAAATACGACAGTGACAGGAGAATAAGGAAATCCTTTTTCGGTGCGGTGATTTCGGTCGGTCGCGTTTACCTGCCAGGTGAATGGCAAGGTTTCTGGTCAAGTTCATGCGACCATCGTGCCTTTCTCGTGTCGCAATATGAATATGTTTTATTTCCCGTGGGGAAGAATTCGGCTGTCCGGTTACAAGCAGCAGAAACCGATTCCTTAAGAGCAGCAGACAAAAAGACCGTTGACAGTTGAATTTTGAAGTTAGCTCTCCCCTTCACACAGGGAAAACGCCAATGGCGATTCGCGGAACCCGCGTGTCGTTATCGGAAGCAAATATTTAACGCCAAATGCGCGCCCTATCGAACGGTGTAGTTTTGCATACGACGCGCGCACGGCACAACAACGCCCCGGATTATCTGATAACGCCGTCCGAACTAGCGGAACGGACAACTTGTCGCTGCGCGGCCGGTTGATGCCATCACAACACAACCCGACGAACAACCGAGGGTATTTAAATTTTGCACGGATGGCGCAACCACGCATCTCACACGGGCCACCCCAGTGTTGCGTTTTTAAAAAACTGCGTCATTGCAGCTTTCGCGCGACACGTTGGGAAATAGTTTGGTGAGAATTTTGAGCTGGCACCTTTTTTTTTTGCTGGAGCACGTGGCTTCCCCTTGCTGGTTGCGACACGCCGGGTATGGTGTACATTTGTGCAAATGCTTTGTGCCTTTCGCTGCAACATATTGACATGATTGTGACAGAGGGGGAAGATTAGCCGGTATGTCTGTGCTTCACAAGTGGCAAGTTGTACTTGGTGTTTGATTTTTTCATGCAATGGATGTACTTTTGTGTTATTGAAGATATCTATCAAATAGAACTTGAGTTGTTGACTTCATATGAATAGCTGGAACATATGTGTCCAACATGTTCTCTCGTTTGCCTTCAAAGAATGGAGAAAGATGTTCATCAGAACTTTTTTCTCGTAAGAGTAGAAGGTGTAGGAGTAGGTATATCACAAATCTTGTTCCAAAGCAAACATTTTGGAATGCCGAAGTTTGAGGTTCTTGCCAGATTTTAACAAACTAAATTCGTCATAATTTCTTCATCCATAACGTGAGCATGCTTTCAGAAAGTGAACCCATTTCCGTTGCGGAATTTTCCCATTTTAAATAGGCACTATATTAAGGCGATCGTGTAATTTATTCGTCCCCGATTGAAAACACCGCGTCGCGACACGGGCATGCCAAGAAGAAAAAAGGAACGACCCTAGAAATCTGCCCCCTTCCTAAAAGCACCCAATAATCGAACGGAACGCAATCGAATTCTTGGCGGCACGGGCAGCATAACCGTCGCATGAGTCACCCCAAGGCATGGGTACGCGGCGTGGATCAGATTTTTCGCCGCCGTTGCAACTATTTACTAAATTAGTCACCAACTTGTTCTGCGGCACCTGTGACCGCCGGGGCAGTGCACCTCCGTTCGCACCTCCGTGTGTTGCGCAAAACCCGCTCTGCATCAAGGTCAGTCGGCATCGGCGACCACGTGCATTGCGCTCTCGTGCATGCAACGGGCCGGGCCACTCGTGCTATGATTTTATGCACCGGCAACCGGCCTAGCTGCAACGGACCGGCTCGGGTATCGAATTCCCGTACCAATAGACCCGACAAAACCCTCGGCGACATCTTGCGACCGTCGGAGTATGTGGTGGTAGAAAATTTGAAAAATTGATCAACATGCGTTCGGATCTCGCAAGCGCCGCTTTAGCCCGTGCGAATGCATGAGGGAAAAAAAGCCCGCGGCCGATCCAAGCGACGTCGTTAGAAAACCAACAAAACTAGCCAACCCCTGGGTCAACACGGGAGAGGAAAGGCTGCTTCGGACACCGCTGTTGATCTAAGCCGGAAGATAGCATAAACTAACGTCGCTCCTCGTGAAGGATTGGGATTATCTCTCCTATCGCGTTCGCCACTTCGAGGCGACGGTCAGTCGTATTGGAGCCGTTCGGTAATATTTTTGTTCCTCTCTCACTCACCACAAACGTAGGAGAGATAACGACGAGCGGCAAACTAATTTGCGCCTCCGACACGTACTGCCTGGGAGGTCTGCCGTTTCGCCAATCGGGATCGGGTGGAATATTTCAGCTTGATTTATTCGTATTATCCTATCGCGGGGCCCTGTTCCCCGTTCGATCATCGCTCACGCACCTTCGTCTGCTCGAACCGCCGTAGATGATCTCGTTTCGTTTCATGTGAACCGTCGAACTCACCGTGAGAGAGGATGTTTTATTGCTTCCCTCCGGACGAGCCGTTCTTAAGGCGCCGTCCGCCACCTACATCGATCTGTCTGGAGGTTAGTGGCTGTGGAGGTTTGGTGAGTCAAGTGTTTGACTTCTGTTTCTGCGCCCGGATGGATTGTGTGTTTACGTGTTGCAACATGAAAATATATTTTTCATGCCTGGCGCGTTCGAAGCGGCACGTCACCCTTTTCGGGGTTATTTTGTGTGTGAAGTGGTTCGGGAAAGTGTCGTGATCTCGTGTGGGAACGGTGTGAAAGTGTTGGCACCCGAAACGCATGTTTCATGTTCGTTTCTTCTGCAGGATATTTTGGGAGATAAATTATGTACGCTTGGCTTCTAGGCCGGTTGTGTCACATTCTAGATTCAAGACAGGAGGTTCTAGTTACAAGTTGTCTGGAACATGGACTATTCCATTGGGACATCGGAGTATTTCAAACATTCAATATAAAAGTGAAGCATAAAGTATGAAAAATAATACTAAAATAATGCTGTGTGTCAATGACAACTAAAACAAATACCGATTTCACATACTTTAATGAAGCTGCAAAGAAGTTCAATACTCCAAATGTCTAGTATGTCGACCAAACAACAGAAAACAGAGAGTGGGTTATATAACACTGGAGAAATGCTTTCATCGGAAGGACTTAAGTAATCCCTCACGCTTCAGCCACCGTTCTCATGCGCATCCCGGCCTCTGTCACTACAAAAGCATCATAACTCATCACGCAAAAGCATCCTCAAGGCACGAGAAACAATGCACCCCGAAAAACGCACACCGACACACACACCGAGCGTCACGAACGAACGACCGGCTGCGGGGCGAACTGCGTACTAACGAGCCACGACGATTATTTATGACGAGTGTCTTGCCGCCTCAAGTGGCGGCAGCTACTTCATTCCGGTTCGGGTTCGGGATTCTGCAAGCCGGCTGCCTGGTAGATAAAGGCACTCACGCTCCGGGATGGGTTCTTAATCTACGCCACGACAAGTGAACGACGTCCGTTGAAGTTACATGATCGCATCAACGTGGATCCTGGCAGCTGCGCCCGCTCCCAAGGCACTTGGGAGACCTTAATCTCTGTGCGCTCTCGGTGCACGCAGCCACCGACGCTGGTGCGCGCAGATCACACCGACAGATTAGACAATGATGATGGAGTATGGTGCTTCTGGTCTTGCGAGGGATAGACTCGACGCAGACGTGGCTCTGTGCCCACCGCGCTCACCGGGCGTAACTTAAGCGTCCTCGGGACAGTCGCCAGGACGGGCCCCGGGAGGGACTCCGATTGCCTTCCATCTCGGGGTTGTAAAACGAGGCGTTAAAGATGTTCCAGTATCGTGCTCATCTGCTCGACATCGATCGAGCACCGTGGCCCGTTGCGGTGCGCGGTAGAGGCAGAGTAGATGAAGCGATCTTGGCGGAGGCAGATGTATGTTGATCTGCACTTGCAATCTGCTTGCGCCGGAGCATTTAGCGTAGTGCGGGACTCGGGACGTGCGCACACGGATCGGGTTACTCGGTTGCTGTTGCTGCTGCTGCTGCTGCTGCTGCTGAAACCTGCTACCAGGATTAATAATAATGCAGGCCGGACCGAGCTCAAGGACACCCCAACCGACAGAGGGAGCAGGTTCCGTGCATTCCATCTTCGCGCTCGTTCCGAATGGGCCGGAGCAGGGCGAGCTATAAATTAAGCCGGCCAAGTAAATCACCTGTACCCGCATTGGTTGTTTTTTTTTTGTCGGTGCGTAATATATGCATCATTTGGTTTCTTTTCTCTCGTTGCTTACCTGTCCAGTGGTTCCAATGAGAGGCTCGAAGTGGACACGATTCCTAGGAAACGAGGCTAAACACTTGCCGCTGTTGTCGTCCGGTGCAGGCTTTTTACCTTTATCGGCACCTCCTTATCTCTTCCGCCGTGGCTACCTGCTGTTTGCAGACGTTGAACCAGATGCGGGAGAAGAGTGGTATCAAAAGAGGGATTGGAAAAGAGTAAAACATACTCGATAAAAAAAAAACATACTCGAAAAGACGATAAACCTGTAACATCATCTTGAGTAGTTAGCCTATAACCTCAAAAACTGTTAGTTATGCTATGCTTCCTACAACTTTTGTTAAATTTTAGTTGTTAATTATGAAGCTTATAGACTTACGATGAATTGATACGAACTCCATCAATATTTGCGTCCTTTACCATCATTCCTTCTTCTCTTTCATACAAAATGGCCAACAAAAACATATGTCCCATCGAACAACTAAACTGCATTCTTCGCTACAAGCGACAACATCGTGCGTTCCTCCCGATTCAAAACATGCGGGCGGTGTGGCACGCGTGTTGCTTTAATAGCCTCCACGGCTCCAACCTTACAGCAGAAAGGGTAGGAGAAGAAGCAACGAACACCGTTTAACTCCAACAGCCGCTCGGTCGACTTTGTTTTATTCGGAACCTTCGGCCATTCAACGGCATCCCTCGCCCGATCGGAACTGCTCGTTCATCCGTCATATTTCAGCATCATCCGCCAACGACATACGAGTGCACGTGTGCACGCGTGTTAATTAGCATAATCTATCATAAGCACAGGACGATTTGTGGAGCCGATTCGATTAGGCTTTGGGCTTTATTTTCGACCGGATCAATCCCTTGTTGACCCGATCCCGTGCTTTATGGCGCGGGTAATTTTTCATGCGCTGGGCGAGAATCGAGCCGAAACGATTCGGGGTGATAATTCCCTCCGGGGCGGCGTTTTATCACCCGAAATAAACTATACACGCGCGCATTACGATAATGGTGCGGTCAGACCTGACGCGCGCGCTCTGGCTTTCGGGGGTAGCGTTGATTAGATGCTCCACCTCTCCGATGTGACCCTTCCGAACGCATTCTCCGATGGTGCGATGTTCCAATCAGGTTCCAGTGGAAACTGGAGCCAGACCCTGCTCCTCGCAACCACCGGAGGATGGTCACACCGATAAATAACACATAAAAGAACTACAAATTCATCTGGTCCGCTCTTCCCTCGACTCAAAACCGCACACCGACCTAACCGCGATCATCATCTGCGTCGCCGTCGTCGTGATCATGATCGAGGGCGAGGGAAACGATACCTCACACATCGCCCGGCCCCAACCGGCACCATATTAAGCGTCGTAAAATAGGCTTTTATTAATATATTCTCGATGCTGTAAAAATATTTTTATTCCCGCCTTCTCACTTCTCACCTGCATCGGGGTGTGTGTGTGCTGCACCGTCACCACCTGCAGCACCGGGACAGGGACGACGAGATCGCGCCCAGCGAACGCGATCGCTTTCCATAGGTTCCGTGTCGCATCTTCTCGCCCGGTGGAGACTTGAAATCGGGTTTTCTGTTTCCCGTGGGTCCGCCCAGCGCCTGCGCAATGAAACGAGAGCACTCGCTCGAGAGTCCGATTCCGGCTCGAAGGACCAAAACGCGACACCGACGGCAGCAGCAGCCGCATAAATGTAAAACGCACAGTGTCAGATTTTTTTACGATGATTATTAATAATCATAACTCATTCCGGGCACAAAACCTAACCTCACGCGCGCGCGCTGGGTGATCGTCCCCCCAGCGCAGCGCGGTGGCATTAGCCGCCCGGTTTCTGGTTTCGGGGTGGGCCGAGCGCTCGCGCGCAAATCGGCCCCGGGGAGAGCCACCGGGCGAACGGTAACGATATTTCCGTTACGATATGGAGCACCTGGGCAGCAGCAGCAGCAGCACGGTTGACAGTTATCGGAGCCGCATCATTTTTCAAACAGCTCCTAACGGGGGTACCGGATGATGGTGATGCTGATGATGATGTTGGTGACGACTGCAGCGACAACGGCATGCGCTTCTATGTTGCACTTGCAGGTGAACCAGCAGCAGCAGCGTGGAATTTCGTGAAATTTGTGGTGTCCACCTTGGCCTCGGGCTGCATGCGGGCTACCTGGGTGGCGCACGACACGGTTTGATCGGTCGGTCGCAGTGGACAAGTGGAACATTTTTCAACGGGTGCACACTAATGGACATCTCAGCTAGCTCGTTTGACTGTTTTCCTTTCCATTTTTTTGTAATATCATAAGATAGTGCATGAAAGGGAACAAGGTATTGATAGTGATAAATAATGGAACTAAACAAGTAAACATATTGTTGCTTAACTATGTAATAAATACGAGAATAAAACTTGTAAAAATATTAATTTGTAATAGCCTTTATCCAAATAACGCTGTAGAGTTAAAGTTTGAAAGAGTTAGTAAATCGGTTCAAAACAAAAAATCTCAAAGAAGAGATATGAAATACGAATATGATATAAAACATTAATTTAGATGACATAATCAATTTTATTTGAAGCTCCAACTATCGAAAGTTTAATTATAGTGCTATAAAAAAGTGCAACTACATACAAAAATGCAATTAAATCTCATTAAATCATATAAACATAAATATAATAATAAAAAATAAGAATAACACCTTTGAAATAAAAGCATTACATAACACTTCCCAAAGTCCCGCAAGCGATCCATCATTGATTACTTCCCGCAAAAGTTCCTACTTTGTCTCTGCTGGTCCCCATCGAGCCTAATTTGGCGTTTGTTTGCCGGACTTTCCACCGGCTCCGTGCCGGATTTGGTAAAAAGCGATTTTTAACCGATGGTCCTCGAAGCACACGGGCCATGGTGGGTCCAATCACATCATTAACCAAATCATGCCTTCATCGACTCAATTTAAAACTCCCCCCCCCCCCAACCTGCCCGTACCCGTGTCCTTAATCGAGCGATCCGCAAAGCCGGCCACGAAACGCGCCGAAAAGCGAACACCCAACCCAACACCACCACCGGTACCGGGGCCGCCCGTGCAAAGTGCAGTATGGGCGCGTGTCTGCTTTTAATAAACATAATTTAGTATCATTCCATAATTTGATCGAAATTTATAGATACCCTCCGCTCGGTTATGGTCATTCGTGACGAGCGCCGTGTGTTTTGGTGCAAAGGGAAGAAATAAGCGATCGCCTAAACATTGCGCACCGACCCTTCCCCGGTCCCGGGCACGGCTGATGATGCGGCGAGGTGCAACATTATTTATAACATATGTTTGTCGAATGCCCTCCCTCCCCGTGGCCGTCCGTCCGTCCAAGTCCCAATCACTTAGCCCGCACCGATCACGATCCCGGGGACGGGGTTAAACGGGGCGGGTTTTTATTTCTTTAATTTTTCCCCTGTTCCCTTTGGAGGTGGTCAGCATGTGTGTGTATGTGTTGTACGCCCTAAACGAGAACACCGACGCCGCGTTCCGTTTCGTTTTTTTTCGGGGCTAGTTTCACCCCCCCCCCCCCCCCAGCACTCTCATCCCATTAATGAATGGATAATATTCATTCAATTATATGTAAATTCGTTTAGGCATGCATGACCTATGAATATTTATGCCCGCTCCGGTGTGCCGTCGATGAAAATTGAAGGTAAATATTAGTACAAGTCGCGGGGACCGTGGGCGCGCAACAGGAGACTTATGGACGCTGGCGAGTGCTTTACTTTGGGTGCTCTCGTCTCAATTTTGCACGCCGGTGATCTCGGCTGCGAGAGGCGCCCGTTTGGTGGATTGAGTAATGGTGGCTTCCGTAATTCCGCAGCGTGATATGACGAATTCGGTCACTTGTTGTTGCCAGGCAAGTGTGCGAACAGGTCAGCTTCTCCTTAAAATTCTTTTAAAACGAGTTCATTTTAAGGTGGTGATTTTAAAGTTTGTAGAGATACAAAGTAAAACCTTTCTTCTTAGGGAGCTTAACAGGTGTTTTCATTTCCAAAAGTTTTTCGAATTTTTATTTCTTGTTTCGGATCAATTACTAAGGAACTGGCCTCGTTTTAATCAATATTTGCCTTAATAAAATGCAAATAAAATCTGTTTATAACATTAAAAGAATGGAATAATCCACATAAGATATTGTTGAATAGAGAACTCGAGCATTACATACGATTTTGTTAAGTATTTCTACTGAAATTTGACTACGTATTAGCAGCAGAACCCGATTCAACTGTCTGTTAATCATTCTTAAATGTCGTTATAAAAGCATATTTGTAAAATTTCGGTACGTATCATACCTTCTGTTACTCCTCACGCAGTAACGAACGCTTCTCGCCCATTTCTTAACGATAAACACTGTCCACCGAGCCGTGCAACAACCCTTCAATTGTGCTCGGACACGGGTGTCTTTTTTTTTTTGCTTTTCGGGGTGGATTCGGTGACAAACCGAATTCCGATACCATCTTTACGATAACAAGCCGGCGGTGGTGGTGGTGGTGTGCGAGCCGCTGCGAGATATAAGGGTTCAGATGCTCAAATATGCAAACGAACGAGTTCGCGAACTGCCAATAAGAAATTTATTTGCATTCAATTTCATCTTTCCCTCGCTTCGTACGGAGAGTGGAGAGTTCTTTTTTGTTGTCTTCTTCTTTCTTCTGCTTCTGTCCCTCCTTTCCACTCGTGCTCAACACACAAACGAGCCACCCCATCGCATCGGGCATCGGTTCCCCGAAGCTTGCAAGGATGCACTTTGCACCGCGGTTCGATGCACCGACCGCGATGGTGGTGTGGTGTATTGCAAACTCACCGCGCCGGGCTCGGCAAATAATGTCCCGTCCCTCGCGCGCGGCAACACAGGAAGAAGACACACCCAGGACGGCTGGCCTTACCGGGCATGCGTGTTGGTATTTTCGGTTTCCGTTTCATTTCTTTTTAATTTTGTTCTTGCCGGTCCCGCGGTTTGGACACGGTGGCGGCTCTCATCGAAATCGTTCGTTCACCGCCCGGGCGCTTATTTATTTATATTTTCGTTCGATTTAATTTATTAAATCGATGCGATTGCGTTGCATGTGCATGTGATTCACGGCAGTTTTGGGGTATGGGGAATGGGATTTTCGGTCGTTTTTTTTGTTGCTTTGTGTGTGTGTGTACAGTTGCACAAACGCGAGTGAGAAATTTCCGTGCGCAATGTGCGTTAGCAGGTTGACCGATAAAAAGGTTTCTACATTGTAGTGCGATGTGAAATCCGGAGGAAAGATTTCAACACGTTTGACTAATGCTTAAAGGAGCATTATATTTTCAATGTTTTTAAATGAAAATTAGTTTCTTGCGATTATTTCTTGCATTGAAAATGAATTTTAGTTTCTTGCGATTATTTTTATGTTTTTTAAACGTATTTTTGTGCTTTGCCTTTAAAAGATTAAAAAATGCATAAATTTCAAGTAAACTCATTAAACAATAATTTAAAACAATTATAGAAACGGACTGTAAATAAATTGAACAATAAATTTGCGATTTTGATCAGAAAACTCCAAAAAGTTAGTTGTATTTATTTTCTACGTTATATTTATTTGCATTTTGATACAAGTTTGCTTTAGAGGACGATGAAGAAATAATGAAGAAGCTTGCTGGAATAATCTAAATTATAATAACATCTAATATTGACAAATAGAGTGTTTAATCTTTTATCAAAGTAATACTTATCTCATCAATACATTCACTTCAAAATTTTACAATTTTTTACAAAATTTGTGGCCCTCAAGCTTTTAAAAGTATGACCCTTTCAATCGTATGACTGCAACAAAATAGAACCTTTCCTTCCGTTTAGGTTCTCTCAAACATACAAAACGTCTCGGTTTGTTCCATGCACCGGGAAGCAACAGCAGAACACGTGTCCTGCTCATGCGTGTACACACTTTGCTCCATCCGCGAACCACGTGCCCCATGGTGGAACGGAGACAAAGATGTTGATGGCCCAAAATTTATGTACCATCCGAACTACAAGAATCCCCATGTCCCACATCACGGTGAGCGTTTGGCAGGAAAAATGTAAATAAATATCAAACACACAAACGTTTGCAAACCGTGCCCGTCACGTTTGATTCCGTGCCGTCGTGCCGTCGCCGGGATCGCCGGGAAACCGCGGCATGAAAGGACGCTTGAGAATCCAGCATAACTCGATTCATTCGGACCGACAACGACGATCATTGAACTGGACGCGGGCTCTCTCTCACGCATGCCGAAAATTTAACGCTACCATAAATCGGTTTCTGCGTACGGTTTTATTTCATTCTTGCGTGTGTAAGCCGTTCCACAGAATTGCATTCCAACTGGTATGACTCTGCATATGTGTGTGTGTCCGTTTAAGCGATTTTCTCAGAATCCCAGCGCAGGTTGCAGAGAGGATTGGGAGAAAAAAAACCTCACGATAAAGATTTATCGTTATCGCGATTCGTTTTTCTTCTTCGCCCCGATCGATATCGCACCCGATCGCGGAACCGTGCTAAATCAGCCATCACATTATCGCCGCGGTTCCCATGGACCTCACCGGCCGCTCGAGAGCGCAAAAGGGCACCGGCTGCTTTCCCACCGGCGCGAAACCTGGCGAAACCTTTTTTTGGATAATTACCCACCACCCGGTGGAGACCGGGTGCAGCCCGAATTTAAGTGTCACCCACGGCACCAGGACCGCTTTCGGAGGGGCGCTGTTTAATGCGCCGAGCTTTTAATTCACCGCGTAAATCTATCCGCCGCAAATTTGCGGTCTGACCCCGGTCCGGTGGCCTCCGCCGGGTCAGGTCGCGATTTTTATCGATCGAAGCCGAAACCGCGATCGATCGCGCCGGTCCGACATCCGTTCTGGTGGAATTTTGATGGTGCAGAGAGACCGTAATCAGATGCAAAACCGTTGATTACGATGATTCAGACTTAAAGTTTATGAACAGAATTTTAAAATTTCGACAAAAATGTGCAAACAAGACTCTAGGTAACAACAAGTCTGCTAAGGATAGAATCAAAATGGCATATTTTTGAACGTATATTTTTTCCAGTAAATTAAGGAGCCTAAGCACCCATTTTTCCGAAAGTATCGGTTAGTAAGTTTATTATAATTATTATTTGAGACCGCTTAACCCACAAAACCCGATGCATATTTACATCTCTTTGTACTCATTTCTCGAGTTTTCCTCCCGTACCGGAAGTGATGAGCATTTTCGAGATCAGTCGTATTCTTTCATCTCTCCTCCAGCAACAACCCAGTCCCATCCGTCGGTCGGAGCGGAAAGAATCCTCCTCCGTGCCGAACCGAACAGCGCGCCCGCGCGCACGTGCACGTGCATGAGAATTTCGAATTCAACAAATTCCTGCATGCGTGTCGTCTCGTTCAAACCCTTTCCCGTAACCTTTCTCCCGTTCAACGGCGGGCACACACATGAATTTACATTATACTCCTTTCAAAACAACTTCACGGCGCGCCCAGTGCGCGCCCGGGAAGACAGCGAAATCCAGGTCAAAAAGGTCCTCCCAGAATCGAACGAAACGAAACCCAAGAACCGCCGGCACACCCGGTTCCGGTAGAATCCGTCCGGCCCCGGAGCGTACTAAAGGTCAGACGGGCAGGCGGTGACGACAGGCAGTGAAGAGAAATTAAAATGCAATTTCCTTCCCATCACTGCGCGGCCCGGGTGCGCATGCACTTCGGTGCTCATAAACCTGTGAAGTTTGACATCCGGTCGTTCTTTGGCTCTATGTGTCTCACTCTTGCTCTGCTCCGGACTATTTCGGGCACCGTGTGTTCCGTGTCACAGAACGGGCCGATCGGGAAGACGAAGGACCGTCGAAGACGCGAAGACGCTTCCGCGGAGGTCGCGGAGGCCAAACTCGTTCCGGTTCGCCTCGTCGCTGTCGGTCTAGTAGACACGGTCTAATTTTAATCAAACAAAAGCCTGCGTCCGGTGCATGCAACCTGAGACGCCGCCGGGCAGGGACGCTTATTTGCATACGAAAGGCTGACCCGAAACACACTGTCCGGGCCGCAATCGTGCAATACACGATCGTTGCTGCCTCCGGACAAGGTGGCGGAAGCGAAAATATGCAGCGCACGATTTTTTAGCGCACATTTCGGTGGGTGAACGAGGATAAGGTAGCTACTGGTTTTTTTGTTGTTGCTTCCAGCGAGTTGTGACAAGATGCTGTGTGCACAACAAATCATTAAAAGCAAGCCAGCGTATCAAGCCCTGAGGAGGGAATGCAATGGAAAGCACAAATTAGGCTCTGCAATAATTCGTAGTTGCCTATAGGTTGAGTTTGTGTATAGCTTTGATTTCTGGTTTTTATTATTTCCTTTCATCTATACGTCTTTTGTCTAAACAAAAGACCTATTTTTATGATTTTTTCTAGTAGATCGTCTGATTGTGTTATTTCTACATAATTTGCTTTCGATTTTATATATTTTGCATTTGTCTATCACATTTGTGATATCATGGTTTCAGTTTATTGTTTATTATTTATTTTACATTTTATTTTTAAGATGTTGTTGTTTTTCTTGATTGGTTTTTTCATTCCCATTTGTTCATTGAGATTTCACTGCTGATTGAATGACATTGTTCTTTGCATTTCTTGTTTAGTGCTGCTGTTATAGTTTGTTATTTGAGTTGGTAGTTATACCAATACCTGTTCAATTACTCTAAATAATGGTTAGAATCTTGCGTGGCTAGCCATTTTACTTGTTTAATAATGATATTTTGCGGTAAAGGGATATTTTGCGGTGAATTTTGCCATTGTTCAGGCACGTACTTGCATTCTTTTTTTCGTATAGGTAGCATGCAACAATTGTAAATAATGAAATCAATTTAACCAAACCCGCGAGTGCTAATAGGTGTTTGAAAAATAAATCAAACTTTGCCTCACTCGCCGGGCACGAACGGTGCGCGATGCCTCGCCTCTCATGCCTCGGTTCAGTGACCTTAACATTTACGGTGGCCACCGTGAAGCTCGCCAACCTGTTCCATCGCCGGCCGGCCGTCGTGTCTTTCGCTTTAGTTTTTTGTTGCTGTTGGTATTATTTGTTTCATTTTCATTCGCCCTTCCCCCCCATTGAAAGCCATGTGCTAAAATCGTGCCAAACGATTCGATGTCCCGCGCGGCCCGGCACAGCCGACAGGAAGCATTGCACCTTGCCCTCCACGAGACGAGATGCTCCTTGCGATCTCGGCGGCGCTTCGGCCCTGCCCCGAACCGCAAACGAGCCGAGCCCGGGATGGAAGCCTCACCCGCACCCGGCTTATTTATTCTTTCGTCATGTTACAGGTTAATTGGACACAGTGTACGTGTTTATGATAATTCAGTGTCACGAATTGAGTGGTTTTAATAAGCACCGGGAGAGGCTGCAGCTCGCGCAAACCCGACCGGGGAATGGAAATTTAAAGCACCAGATAAACCGCCACCGAACGGCCGACTACAAGTAGCCGCTGGGACACCAGACCCACGGCAGTGGGTGGTGGGAAGAAGCGTGAAAAATTCGCGCGGCACGAAAACGGGGCGGGCAGATAAATCGACTCCCTTTTGCTTCACGGTCACGGTCCCGGTCGGGAAAAAAGGACCGGAGCCGACAGTACGCCACCACCGTGGTGATCGATGGTGATTTTTTTCGTTGTGTTTGCCTGCCGGAAAAGCTGTTGTGGGGTTGTGAGCTGCTGTTGTCGACCTGCTTACCGACAGCCCGGACAAACACACACATCACACACGCACAGGTGGGCGCAAAACTGCAGCAAACAAATCGTTCCGCAATCGTGCTGCTCGCCGGATTAACCGGCCGGCTGCCTGTCATACTCACACACACACACACACACACACACACACACACACAGTCTGCTGGCTCGTGTGGTGGGGAACGCTTTAACAAGCCAACAGGAGCATCACATAAGCATACGTGCAAAAAAAAACGGGGGAGCGTAATGAAAAGAGGCTCCTGAGCTACAGTGAGTCTAACGCGAACTCTTACGTCCGTTTTATTTTTCGTACACAGGAGTGTGTGTTGTTTTTGTAGCTCTTCAAATAAAAAGTGATAATTTATCATGGTGTTCATTTCTACATTTTATTAAGATTTAAGAATTTTTCAATAGATTTCAGTAAGGCGAAATTCTTATACCGGGTTTTTCCTTAATAATTACATTTCCATTAGCTTTCACAACTTGTGAATGTGGGCCATCACCTATCATTTCCGGATTTACCTTGGCTTTCTTATACATGTTATGCGCTCGAAGGTGAATAATAGGATCTGATGAGACTACAATCTAGAGATGTAGAGACTTCAACGATCTGTAACGTTGAAGTCCATGTGACAGTTCCAGAGTTCTAGAGGCGATTGTTTTATGAAGTTTCAACATAATAGATTAGCAGACACTTCAAGTTTTTAGTCTTTGGTGATCACCTACTATTAGAAGTATTTCAAATCGATTTCAAACCTTATGAAGCCTAACCTAACAGCATCGTTGAACCTAAAAATTCGTTGAACCTAAATCACATTTCATTATAACATTGCCGTTCGAAGAATCCAAATTCAAGAAATCGCAGTTCACTCATTGTCTTAAGAATACTTTTTTTTGGAGGACGTAAGGGTTTTCAGAAACTCATCGCTTTTGTCCACATCGTCCACATTTGAGCCAGTCGCACTGTACGCTGCAAGTGACGTTTCGGGAAAGTTTTGCGCCTGCGAAAGCCGGCCAGATTGTCCGTCTCCCACGGGAGCATCCTTTCGAACGGAGCCGGTGCACCGGAGTACGTGGTGTCGAAACGAAAGCCTCGCTCCATCCACCTACGGGCTGTAGTAGCAGCGGTCGCGATATCCCAGCGACAGGCGGACGGTGCCGCACCGCTGCCGATGCTGCTTCTTTATGCACTTTTGTCGAACATATTTTACTGATAAGACACGATTTATTGCGCTGCTGTGTCGAGTAAATTTAAAGCGTACATACACAAGGAGCAGGAGATCCTGGCTTTCGGAGCACAAAGGGCAGCAGGAAGATGCCGAGGAAGCAGCCCGCGGAACGGGCTCGAAAGGCAACAAGGTATCACAAACAAATCAGAGCAAGGCCCGTGCTCACGACAACGACACCGACAACTGGGGGGCTCTCGTTTGGGGTTCGTTTGTGGTCTTTCCTTTCCCGAAACCCCGAAACACCACCAAGAGCAAAAAAAAAACGCGCAAAACGAAGCGAAGTACAAAATATTGGAACCCCCGAAACAGGTACCCCAAAAAAGGGGGTCGCAGATATCGAAATTCAATAATAATAAAGTTAAATCGGGACCAAACGGTCGTTTCGTTCGCCCCACCGTCACCACCGCACGAGCGCTTAACCTGTCCGGTTGAACTTGAGACGGAAAGGGCGTCGCGTGATCTTCGCGTTTGTCAACGGCGCGACCCGTTTCTCGCGCATTTTCTTGTGAAGATTTTTCGCCAATTTCGGTGACAGCGGTTTTTTTGTGTGTGAGCGCGCGCGCGCGCGCGGGGATTTGGGGGCCCCGCGAGGATCATCGTGCAGTACCGCGCCGAAATCCTGCCGATCCACACGGGGGCACACAGGCAACCCCGATGAAAGTGCGCCGATAAGCATGCGCGAGCGCACGTAACGATCGGAAGCCTTCCCGGCCCTTCAAAAAGGTGTGCTGAGCCGTGTTCGTAAATCACTTTCCACCCCGAAAATGGCCGCCACGGCGTGAGGCGTGCTCTGCACCCTGTGCGAAGGTGGACAAGTGCACCGGGCTCGGGGGTTTTCAATTTAATTAAGGAATCGACAGGGCCCGCGGGCGGCTCGCAAGGATCGCAGGCGATGCAGACCATCGGTTCGGATTTCGATACCGAGATTAGGGGGCTTGCGCGGGCTTGCGCCGATTGTCGTCCACCACCAGTTTGGTGACCGTTTCTGACTTATAACAAGCGACTTACACACACACATACACGCCTACCGTCACTTGCTCGTTAAGGAATGTTGCTTCACCCTGGGACGCGCCGTTTCCCAAAGGACACTCATGGGAGGGAAAAAAGAGCCACCGTCGACCCCACGCTCGTTTGCAGATTTTGGGAAAGGAAGTGATGTTGAGCTGATTAAAACGGCGCGCGTTTTGCGAATACATTGTACTGCTCGAGGGTTTGAGATCGTTTTCTTCTTTTTTGTTTTATTTTCACTCTATTTTTGCTTTTTAATATACTCATGAAGAAGAAAATATCTAGAAATTTCAAATATCTTCTATTTAGAAACGTAACATGAAGGTTTTAAAGGAAGAACTAGTCGTTGTTCCATAAGCCCACATTCTCTTTTTTCGATACCAAATGTTGGATATTATAAAAAAAATATTCTATTTGTTCACATTCCGCACAAAAAACAACCACACATTCTGCTCCCGTTTCGGTCACGTACGGCATACTTCACCAACAATGTATGGGCCCATTTAAACAGCCCATCTGCCGTCGGTAAAAGGCGACATTTATGAATTATAGAAATGCGTTACGATCCCGCCTGCACCTTACGCGTTTTTATGAACTCCTTCTTCCGGCGTCTCCACGCGAGACACGCGGTTCCTCTTAATCACACACGCATACTAGTGAGCAAAAAAACCCAACTCCTCCTAGACGGACCAGCTGCTGCTGCTCGCACGGTGCCATACGCACCCGGAACGGAATAAATTACTCACTTCACCCTCAAAACACGTCCCATTTGAATCAAAACCTGATTACGGCACGAAGTGAACAGGGAGACAAAAAACAACACCCCGGAAACATCCTGTTCCCTCCGGAAGGATGTGATTTCTTGGGGCCCGTTTTTCGAGCTCATTTGCTTATCCACCACACCTCGCGATCGCGGCCACCGGGGCAACGATGTAAAAGGTGGATCGGCTTCCATAACTCATCATCCGACTGCCGCGTCACGCTTTATCAAAAACCGTGTTCCGTGTTCGGAGCCGCCACCGTAACAGGAGCAAAAAAGCACCACTTCCGTCCTGCGCCGAGATAACCCGTGGATGATGGGATGGCGCTGCTGCTGGGAACAGGATAGCCAGATCCACCCCCGGCCGTGTTGTGCCGTGCCTGTGTGGGAACAAAAACTCTCATATCCCACACCGTAGTGGAAGTGGAACAACAACAAAAAAGCGTACACAACCGACACAAAAACTGGAACAATCATTCGAGGTTTCGAGAGCCGAAGGACCGTTTTTTCTCACCATCCTCTTGCGCGCACCCTTGCGGGGTGTGGGTGTGCGTGCGATCGTACGGAAATGAGATGGAAATGCTTAGAAGAGGGTTTTTTTTTTCTCGCCGGTGCCTGCCTGCCTGCCTGCCTGCCTGATGCTGTCAGGTCCTGGTGAGAGAACGAATGTGAGAAAAAAGCGACCGTATTGTATTTCCATCCACGGCAGAGGTCGCAGGTTTCTCAGCCGCAGGGTGATCCCGAGCGCGAGGCGAGGCACCCTGTTCGAGTGCCTTCCCAGGGAGTGCGTTTCCTAACGGGAACCAGCGAAAGCGCAAGGGAACAGGTTGAAATAGGAGGCGACAAAAGGAGCGAACGAAATCTTTTATCTCGACTGTTTTCTTTTTTTACTCCCATCGCAAAGTGCGTGTCTTTCTTTTCGTTCCGATTTCGTATCCTTGCGACCGTGGCAACCGGAGCTGGACCGGTACGGCACTTGTTCGCATCGAACACTGGAGGACAGGAAGGATGAAGCCGTCCTGGGATCGTTGCCGTGCTGTGGGTGACAGCGGGAGAAGTGTTTTTTTTTCTTGCCTCAGTCGGGCACAGGATGACTCACACAATGGAAAGGAAGGAAGTAATGATGCACACACCGTATCGCGTGTGAAAAAAACACATAAACATGAGCAAGGATCATACGGGATGAGATGTAGAACGAGAGTAGCAGGCATACAAATTAGTTAAAGGATCGAATAAACGAGCTCTTGAAGTAGGCTTGAAGGTCAAATGAATGCGCCTTCGGAACGGTTTGTGGAAAGGATAGGAAATCATAGTTGTGTACGTTTTACACCCGAATAATGAGTTCTTTTCTTGGTTTTTCCCTTTATTGCAACAAAAAACATTTACATAAATGTCAGCAATTAGCAATGTCAAAATTATAAGGATATGAAGAAACTTTTTAAAAACATTTTTAACTCAGGCTTTTATACGTATTTCATATCCTTTTTCAGATAATTGAAACTTAAATGAAGAAGAGCGATTTAAAGAGAATTCCTGTTAAATGTAGAGAAAGCACGTTTTACAGAGAATACAATTTAGTAAAAGCTATCTTGAAGTACGAAAATAACACTTAACAAAGGATATGATGAAGTACGTTGTTGACCTAGCTCGATCTCGAATTCGATCCGAAATGCATTATTTGACAGTGAAAGAAGTAAAGGACGACACAAAAAGGTGATCTTTCGATAAGTTATTCCTCAAACGCTGCTTTAATATCCGCTCCAGCCAAATCGCAAAATCATGTCAAGTGTTCGTGTCGAATCGTCGTTAAGTGCGTCGTTGGGAGAATAAATTTCACCACAACCTGTCTTGCTGCTTGGATAACAATAACGACCAGTGTTAAGGCGGTGCAGTGAAGAGCAAATTTCACTCCAATCCAAGTGCAAGTGATCACCGAAATTTCCGTTTAAGGATAGCTTTAAGCTGGTCGTTCTTTTTCTGTATATCTTGTCTCACTTGTCCCGTGAGCGGTTGGAACATTGGCAGCTGGACAGATTTCAACCCAAACAGCCGGAGGTTTGCGAGTGACACGCGGACTGAAAAAGGAGCAAAAACACTAATCCCCAACCTGGTTGACCATTGTAGTTCCGTTCGCCTGAACGCCCTGTTATCCCATCGCGTTGTCCTTAAACGATGTCGAATTATTTCATTGCTGTCGGACGGACACAAAAACCCAACCACATCCACCGCAAGTTCGTCACTGCGTCGACGCGATGCATTTCCGACGCATCCGATTAGTGGCCAATTACGAGGCAGCAGAACAGCAACAGAAGCGACAAAGCAAAACAGAAAGAGAGAGTGGAGAAAAAAAGCGAGCCTGCCTCGAACAAAGAAAGGCATAAACCTGCCGAAGTGGTGCGTCTGCTCCTCCGGTTACGAAACAACTGTTTTCACGGGCAGCCGCATGCGGGGATGCTTTGTGGCGTTGATGGCTGATCAACATCCTTCGGATACCATTCCGGCAAAAGCCTCGCCGCAAGTCATCGACACGCGGGAAGCAGGTACTGCACTTCAATCACGGGCGCGCATCCTGACGCTGCCGGCTGTCGCGAACCACTTCTTCAGCGATGGTCGCGCCCGGCAACAAAAAGCATGGAGTAGACACAAAGCGAAGACGGAAGGCACGGACGGACGCCAAACCGGGGCTGGGCTCTGGAGCACGCAAAAAGGAATGCAACGCCTTTACGTTCGTTTGATGGAAGGCTGATGAAGCGATCGACGATTGGGGCACGGGACTGGCGCTCATCGCAAGTGTCTTGGCTTGGCTGAGCCTGTGCGTCCCACGGCCGTCTCGCGGAACCGAACGCTGGCCCGTCAGCGGAATTCCAACCATCAGATAATTGTGCGCGGGACTTAATAAATTAAGCGTAATTATGCGATGATTGAGTTATTTCGATCGTTTTCCAGTGCGTGCCTCGTTGTGGAGGCATCGTAAGGTGTCGTCGTTGAGTACGCGCACCGTGCGAAGATGAATTGGCGTTACCTGGAGGAGGCTTTATAATGGCTCGTATTATGGGAGAAATTTGCCGTGATTTCATCAGGTGGAGAGCGTTGTTGGAATTAAATTAATAGTACAATATTGGTTATTGTTGTACTTTATTAAAGATTTTTGTTTTAATTTAGACTTCAAAGAAGCGATTGTTGGAATTTAGATCTATATTTTTATAGTTTTCTCCGATTTTCCTGAATCTTTATTGTCGAAAACCTATACCACTTTATGAAGTAGCAAAGTAAACTAGAAAATATCAGAAACTTTGTTTATAACCTAGAATTAGCAGAATCTATCAAAAAATTAATAAAAAATGATAAAGAAAAATAGATAAGAATAGAAAAGAAATATTAAAAGGTATATTTATAGTATAAGTAAAGAATACCATAACAAAAAGCTCAAAATGAATTACAAAATAGAATATAATTGGATTCATTGATACCACTCTTCCAGATTGAATCGCAACTAAAACGCCAATAAAACCGCTAGGAGCATGTCTTAATCAATACATGATCAAAACCCACCCCAATCGGTGTATTTTTCGCTGGGAACCGCCAGCAGCGAAAAAAACGTTTTTATCGTAACAAATTGTTTCACACCTTCGCTGACCGGTAACAAGGCATTTGATCGGAGCGCAAACGCAAACGCTGCTGTCGCCTTGACTCGGCGGCCGCCCCATAAGATCTGCAGCTGTTGATCGCAGCCACACGGTTCAAGCGCCAGTGCAAGCAACCCGTGTGCCCCGAAGGAGAAGTAATCTGTCCGCCTACAACCTAACCTAACCCCTTACCGCACACACACACACCAACACTCCCGCAACCCGGTCAACCCCGGGTTGGCGTTAATTTAGACGAACTTTTCATAAATTTTCGCCCTTACTTCCCAAGTTCCGAGTCGTAAGAGGCTCCCGCGGGCGACAAACGGCGACCCCGGTTGAGCGTGCCGCCAACACCTTCGGAGCGGCTCGCTTCGCTTCCTGGTCGGCTCGGGCACCAAAAGCGCCTGCCTGAGTGGGTGGACAGGCTGTCTCTTCTAAATAAATATGACTCTTCTTCCTTTTCCATTACGCCCTTGCTGTGTGAGTCTCATTAAAGGCATATCGCACAGACGCAACGCCACGTCGGCGCACTGCCTACAAAACCGGGCCAACCCTTACTTACTTAATGAAGCCCAGCTATCTGCGCCAACCCAAATGCACACCCCGAAGGATTTTAAGTGCAATTAAATTGAAATCGTTGATTTATTGCCCACCTCACTCGATTACCGCGTTTGATAAGACGTCGTACTACAACGACGACGACGACGGGCCGGACGGATCTAATGTGTACAACGCAATTGCCTGGGTGGAGCCTGTGGGTCGTGGTCGTGGACCCAACACGCACCCGGGCACCCGCGATGGGAAATTATAAATTACAACATTATCATAAATGCAACGTGCACTCCATAAATCCTGTCGATGTCGCAGCCGCGGATCGGGGCATGCGCTTCGATCGAGCACGCGCCACCGGGTGTACCGTGGACGTGTGGGTTAATGGCGGACAGCGATCATTCCGTGCCGGTTGCGGCAGGTCTGCGAAGCGAGACTTGAAGCACATCTGGGAGCTTGGAGTTCGCTATGTATCCCTACTGGATTCTGAAGTGTTGCAATGGAGAATAATGAAAAAAAAAAAGTTTTCCAATGCATGTACATACAGTTGAAAACTAGTATAAGCAAGTGAAAATGTATTAAAATCAATTATATGAGGTAATTTGTAAGAGTTTTTGTAAACGGCGAAACAATATTAGTTAAACACATTCTCTCACTATCTGTCATCCGAATGGAAGAGTGATTTAGGGCGAGATTTGAACACACGGTTTGTGGTGTAGAAGGCCAAGCACATCGCACCGGACCATTCGATCCGTCCATATGTTTGGATGTAAAGTGTCCCTTATCTTACGTCCCTAATTTATATAATTAAGTGACTATTACAATGCAATATTACAATTAACATCCTACGTTCATCACATCATCCACAATCAATTGTAGATACAACCGATTGGAACCTAATCAACCCAGCGGCCAAACATTCGATTCTGTCTAGAACAAGACTCATTTATCGCACACTAGGTGAACCAGACTCTCTCTCTTCTCTCTCTTCAGCTCTCTCTCTCTCTCTCTCTTCTCTCTCTTCAGCTCTCTCTCTCTCTCTCTCTTCTCTCTCTTCAGCTCTCTCTCTCTCTCTCTCTTCTCTCTCTTCAGCTCTCTCTCTCTCTCTCTCGCGTTATCCGTAGATCGATCGATCGCGGCTCCCTCCGTTACGTCCAAAATCACCCCATGAAGTCGCCGATGGGGAGATTATAAAACCCGCACCGACATAAATCGAATTCCGATAAGCCACCCCCGGGGGCCGGGTGCGTTGGGCGCTTTGATCCTGGCCATCCGATCGCGAAGCGCGTGCCACCGGCCGGGGAGATGCTACCGGGTGAAAAAGGGGAACCATTCAAAACCATCTAGTCGCTGCTAATCGAAACGATTTAGTTAAAAGCTCAATAGGACCGCCGCCATCACCATCACCTGGGTCGGAGCCGGCTCCGGCCCATAAATAACTCGACGGCGGTGGGCAATCATGTCGCACACCGTCCATGCCCAGAGCCCGGGACGTGTTGTCCGCACGCAAATAGTTGCGTTCGGCGCCCGGCGCACACTCCCCGGCGGTCCGGGTACATCAAACGAAAAAGGCCGTAATTAATGTGATACTAATATTTAATTTATTTGCACGATACGTTAATAACTTACCGCGCGGCCCGGGAGTAGTGTCCGTCAAATGGCGCTGCATCTGGGCTGGCTGGATGCGCTGATGATGAGGTGATGCGCGTGCGCCGGGATTTATCAGCCACGCGCGGCGGACTTGTCTGCCACGGGCGATCCGTTCCGTACGCTCCACCGCATCGGAGCGAGTATGATAAATGAACCACTTTGTGACCAACTGGAGCAGGACCCGTTTTGCACCTCCGCAGCCGGGCCGGAATAAACAAGAATTAAATGTCGGATCCTACCGGACGGTTGTAACTTCCTTCTCCGCGCGGGCGAGTACGACGAACCCACCGACCCACGAACCGGCGACCAATTCGTTTTCCCGCTGCCATGCGCTCGTTACATTGTGCAGCCCATGTACCGGGTAATTGCCTGCTAATTTGTTGTGGATTCTGCAATCTGCCCAGGCCCAGGTCAGGGACCGCTCGGCACCGCGCGCTTTCGGACCGGGGCGGAATCGATCATGGGCAGCCCAGCCAGAAAGTATCGCCAAATTGAGCACGCCAAATTATCGGTGGTGCGAAGTGTAAAACTTCGCGTTACCCCGTCATTATCACATGCGCCCAAACTCCCCCCAAACGCTCGCCACTCGTCTAACTCGTCAACAGGATGGCGCACGCGGGGCGCCAATTCCGAGCTGGCCGTGTGATGCCGTGTGTAAGGTGTCCAATTTCGCTCCCACCAGAAACGGTGCGGCCAGTTAGCCAGCGCCTCGACGATGACCTCTTGACACGGAAATTGCCACTATCTACGGCTTATCGGTGCGCGCCGGTTGAATTCGCGAGTTCATAATTCACCGCCCGTCCTGGCGGCCACAATGTTGTGTGTTGTGCAAGTCCTGCACGATTACCTAACCACGGATCTCGGGATCCGGTGGGTATCGCGCACACGAAAATTCTCAACAGCGCGGGCGCGCGCGCCCGCACGACCGGGCTGTGCGAGTGCCTCCGGACATAAATGGTAACGGTGCGGCTCGGCCCGTTTCGATCGATTGGATTCTCGTGCAGTCGGCGGCATCGATGATGGATGACGGAGCGAATGTCTTTAATGCCCTTTCTTATTGCCGTGTGCCGTGCGGCTGGTGATATAATGATATGTGCGAGCGTTACCCGGGGACGCAACCGGGCACCAGCCGATCGAACACTTGCTTGTGATTGGAAATCGTTTGGAGCGTGAGCGCGAGCTGGAAACTGTTCTGTGTAGTTTGCATGACCGTGGAAGTTTCGGTACATCCCTTGGAGATGGTTTTATGAATTTCTTTGAATATGTAGGTCGCTTGCATCGTTTCCAGCCATAAAGGCGTTCATTTTGGACATGTTTTGGGACTTTCAGAAACCGATCTTGGAATGTAGGCACTAAAATTCTTAAAAAGTACATCGAGTTGGGGATAATTACAAAACTCTATCAAAGTCTCGTAAGTTTGAACCTCAAAAATCACTAGAGAGTAAATTGGATGCTATATTCGGAGCACACAATACTTTGGAAGGAAGGCAAAGACCCATTCTAACTTCACGTTAGGCTTTGAAGACTGTTCTAGGTTGATATGATCAAAATATTTATAAATGATGGAAATCCTCGTCCTCGATATCCTCCTTTTGACAAACTATCTTCCAGCATATTGTCTACCTAGCTTTCTTCCAAACAAAGCTAATTTCCTAATTAGCTAATTTCATACCTAAGACATAAGTAAAGTTTTCATTAGAACTGATTTATTCTTGAACGATGTCTTCTAGGATGTTGCTCCAAAAAAACAAAGATGATCTTCCAAAGTTGCCATAACTTGAAGCACATCCCAATTCCAACACCATTCCCACACATCCACCCCGGGTACAGTAACCCGGCACCGGCATCATCCCATCCCTGACGAATCACAATTTTCCCAAGCGCCCGAAAACTGCCCGTGCAACCTTCGGCCTCTGCATGGGACGACACCCTGCCAAGTGCATCGGTGCGCGGAACTCCCGTCGAGGTCGAGGCGGAGGCCGCAATCGAGAAAAGCCCCATCATCCCAAGCACCGGCACCGTGCTGCACACTAATGAATAGCCCATAATCGGCCAGGGCCATGGTCAATCCGCTTGATCTTTGGACCTCCTTCTCGGACCCGGGCTCGCCGATGGGCCTCCTCCGGCAATCAGCGTCATCCTTCCGAAAACGCCGCAACATCCCACGATCGATGGTGATAATGATACGCGATCGCGTTTTTTTTTATTTCATTGTTGTGTGTCGTTCACGGACAGGCGGAAACGGTCGAGTGGAACATCTTCACGATCGCGACCGGGGCGCACTTGACGGGGGCCGGTCGTTGTTTTCCTCGACTTCTTCTTATTTTCGAAATTCGCCACAACACAGCGTGTGGGAGACGGTAAGGATCACGGGACGGGCCCGGATGAAATCATTACTGCAGGGGCAGCAGCAAACTGTAGCGTGACTATCATGTGCTCATCATGACCGGGCACTTAACGGGTGGAAAGCGTCTTCTCGCCGGTTGGAAAGCTCCGAATGGGGCTGGGGAAAACATGATCGAATGGTGATGATTATACGGCGCGGTAAGCGAACCTGCCGAAGACACCATCGGCCGCAAACCGTTTCGAAATTGATTGAATCGCCGCAGTTAAAACGTGTACAAATATTATTACCCGACTCTAATCAGAGGCTCTCGGGTTCGAGTTTGGCCGGGCTAAACGATCCCGTGGGCCGCAACTTTCCGCTATTTAGCATTGGAAATTGTGCACGAACGAACCAATCAGATTTAGGGGTTGCCGTGCCGATGCGGCGTTCGCTCGGTATAATGAGAGGAGAAGAGAAATTTAAACGACCTGTTGCCGTCCCGAACTTCTGGTCCCGGTTCCTGACTTGCCCGGGCCCAAAAAGCCTCGCTTTGCCTCGCTCTGGTGCGTTAATCGATCGTGTGACATTAACCTTGGGAACCGCGATCGACACCTACCCGAGGGTGGATACTTTATCAAAATCGACCACAACCGGCGCAGGTTCCCACGTTTTTGGGGGAAACCGTTTTCCCGACCCGCTTCGTCACGGTTCCGCGCGATCCGGAATGTCAATGCCGGTCGGATCATTCAGCAGCGCCGCGATGAGACGTGATTATGAGAGCCGGACCGAGGTGATCTCCCGAGAGCCGGCAATTAAAAGCGACTGGGAACTTCGCGGCCAATTCCCAGTGGTACGCTTTCTCTCTCTTCCCGGAGTCATCCTCGTCGGAGGAGTTGCCTATTTTCCCACCCCCGAACCGATCAGAACTAATTCGGCAAATTCTATTCATAGCGCAAAAAAGAAACGACATTCCTGACCCATTCCCGCACGGACAAAGGGAGCTTCGATTTACCCGAACGCTACCTGTTCCGGCGGGTTCTTTTCCTTTCTCTGCCGGCCACAAAACACGAAACGTATCAATCTGCCAGCCACAACCCAGATTGAACCTGCTTTCCGCTAGAAATGGTTCTCAGCGTTCGGCATGTGAACCTGTGCGACGACTTCCAAGAGGACGCGAGAAGTGAGTGGAAAAATTGCTACAAGCAGTAGGAGACGCAAATCCGTAGAAAGCTCAAAATCCTCGACAACCTCTTCGAAGTTTTTGGGCTGTTTTTTTCTCTCGTTCCTACGCACCAAGTAGAACTGCACACTCCCGGAGGCCTTTTTTGCGCTAACGGGTTCTACGTTGCGTTTAGCAGCAGGAGAGAACAAAGTTTGGAAAGGTTCCCACCCGGAGCATGCACCAGAGCATGCGGTTCATTGTGCATATCGATGAGAAACAGTGACGATTTTGATCTTTTTTTGTGTTAGTGCTGTTGCTTATCCTTCACTTTTGTTTAGCTTTATTTTGTGTTGGTGTTTGCTCATTTCAGCTACCACCCAAACCAATTGCTTGAAAGCACTTCACCGCGGGTGGGAACCGTATGCGAACGTCCTGAGCTCGAACGGCACTGAGAAATATAATCGCATTATGTGGAAAATGAGATCGAAGCGAATAAATATTTTGATTCTTAACTCAATCAGTACTTGAAGTACAAATTGTATCTACGGCGAAGGAATCCTATTATTGACATTACATCAATGGATACGTTTTTTTTTTGGATCGAAAAAAGACTAGACTTTGCCTCGAAAATATCGCACTTGAAACAGCCAGAATGTTTGGATTAGAGTTTGGAAATAAATTAGATACATTTGTTCTATGTCATGACGTTTTTAAAGTTATCTTGCAAACAAAGTATGACTATTTCTTCAACCAAAGGCAGCCAAACCACTTGATCATGCTCAGTTTACCCGGCGTGAAAGCTACTTTTTAAGCGATAGAAAAGAACTAAATAGTTGTACCTATTTGTTTCATGTCGCTCTGCCTGCTATCAACCAGCGGCGATCTCCGATCTCTAGCCAGCCAGTCCCGGGTCTCCATTTTTACAAGGCACAAATTGCACCGCTCCCGACCCGGCCCGTGAAGATCCACCACCGTGGAGTGGAGATGGGTGAAGAAAATTTATGGTGACCACGATCAACGCCCGAAATGGCGATGTCGAACAAATTATTCTTATCAAAACTGTGCTACACACGACCCGGCTGCTCGGGCAAACCGAGTGGCGGCACAGGGAGTACCGACAAAACTGGCTGCTTTCTTAACAAAATAGAAACAACACTTCACCGGCACCGGCAACGAGACATCGAGTAATTTATACCACCTCGCGGATCGTGCAAATAGGTGCACAGCGGAACGTTCGACCCTAAACGCCTGATTTGCATTTCTCGCCGCCTCCACCCTTGCCAGCGCGCAGAAGAATCTCGCCAAGAATGCTGCCCTGGTGTGTACGTTTTGTTCCACCTTTTTGCCCCGCCCGTACGGCTCCGATAAGCCCTTCTTTGGAGGCCCGACTCCGTGATCGTGAGTGTCATTAGAACCGTTAAAGCACGCCGGTCGTACTTGCGATCTGGTCTAAATTGTTTTACCATGTAGCTCCGCTGGTGGAACCGGCAGGCAGATGGGCACAACGCCGCCTCACGACCGTGTGGTGGCATCTCCGGTGCTTCAGATTCCGGCCGAAACGATCCGTGTGCGGAGAATGCGCCCGGTGTGTGGCATGCACTTCCTGTCACGGACTTGGACTTGCGCTTGGGACGCGATTAGATCGCCAGAACCACCCCCGGAGGGTGGAATGTCATAAATTATCGTTTTAATTAATAACCATAAAAATCCCAGCCGTTCCCAACCATTCGGCTGGTGGGTAAGTCAAGTGGGAGTCCGCGATGTGCTGTGATCGTCGCTGGAAGAAAGACATTTCCAGAAATAAACGCTGCGCGCGGCGAAAGCGTATCGAGTAACGAACACCTTGTATCGGTGCAAACGTCCAAACAACACGGATGAGTTATGTCTTACAAACGACGCATCCATCTGCTTCGGGACGGGATGGGAGAGTTTGGCTGCAACTCCAACGCAGCGGAAGTACGATCAAATACGCTCCAGGGAATCACCAGCGGTGGCTTCCGATTTCCGAAGATGACTCGCGGTCGCTGCCGTCTGCAACCTGATATGGAACTAATTTTTTCGGTGCGCCTCTGCTTCGGGCTCTGCTCAGCCGGTGCAGGTTTCGATAAATCATTTCGTGTGTTACATATTTACAAACAGCGCCGTGGTCGCTTGCTGCTGCTTGCGTGATCATCGTGATCGTTCCGGCGCGAGCTTCCGGCGTTACGGGTGGATTTTGGTTTTGGTGTTTGGGATTTTTTTTGCTTATCGGTCGTTTCCAAAACATCGCTTCGGTCGGTGAAGATTATTAATGCCCATGGGAGTTGAGGGAAGCTGGGAAGTTTATATATCTTGAGCAAGTTGGATGCTTGACTGTTGGACGTGAGCTGTGAAATTTCTTGTAGAGCCAGGGTATGGATATGCAAAGTTGACTCTTACGATTCAATTCTATCTACTAAAGATGTTCTCAGGGAAAACTATATGTGTTGGGTTTGTATGTCAGTCTTCCTCTAAATATACTAGAACTCATAGCGAATTATGGTTGATCTTTTGTTTGGACTCCCTGTAATGTCTTGAAACATGTTGACGCCTTCCAATGTCAGAGACACCAAACGTACAATATTATGCGCAAAATCGAAAAACCCAGAAAATACACCCTAGTAAAACAGGAGAAATTTCCAGAATGTGTACCAAAAGTACCCAGATACCCTGCAGACAGACTAGACTCTATTCAATTGCGATAGAACACCGGGTGGAATGGCAACAACTCGCACCGAATATGAATTGCAGCTCGCCCCTAATCGCAAACACTGATGACCTGACACTAAACAAATGTCCCGTGATATAATCTCGCGCATTATCCTGCGTTCGCATCTGTTTGCCGGCCCGCCGCATCTTAAGAAGCCCGGCTCGGCACCAGAGCTAATGCCGCCGGTTTATCGACATTGTCGGCTGCGCGACGGCCCCCGCCTCGGAACCCGGCACGGAAGTAGGCAAATCTGACCAGAAACAAATCGATGAAAGCTGCCCGATAATCCCCGACGACGAGCCGACGACGAAACCCGCCGGCAGCAGTCACCCGGTTCGGGTGACTCGACATCGGTGACCTCTCGCCGGGCTGAGAGGCCGAGAGTGCCCGGTACGACAAAACAAATTGATTATCAGCGGTCGACTAAATTTAGCCATTATTTATTGAAATTGACCGCTACTTCTCATCGATCCGAGCGGCCGCGCGTTGTGCAATATCGGAACGGCGCGATCGGGACCTCGAAACAGCCGAAGCCGCGTGTGCCGCGCACCGCGTGGACAAATTACTCACCACGGAAAGCTATCGGAGCGGGCCTGCCCTACCAGGGGCGGCTTTCTACACATCTTAACTGGTTGCACTTGCGGCGGTTCGGGAGTGGCCACGGGCGGGTTGAGCAGCTTGGTTGGTGGATGGCAATAAAGTTGGGTGCAACAGCGGCACAGCTGGAACCCGTGGCGCGTTGCCACGGGCGCAGTGATGACCTCTGTGCGCTCTACCGTGTCTACGCGGGCCGCGAACCAAGAAGCTAGACATGGCGCACTCGACACGGGCGCACTCCACGAGCCTCCCTGAGATTTATCGATATCCGCGCTTGTTTGCTTACACCACGCTGCCCGGTGGGCTTCCACGATGCAGCCACGGCGCAGCGAACATCATCCGGGCATCCGTTGTGTGCGTTATTTGTTTTCGACCGGGAACTGCCAGGGACGCTGGGCCGTATCGCTTCCCGGCGGGCTGTGATTTCACCTTCCGAAAATTACTACCATGCGCCACTTGTTCCCAGAAAACCAGTGCATGCTGTCCCGGGGACGTATTTGCGCTGCTCCGACGCTATCCACCCGGCCCGGGCTCTTCGGCTTGTACCGAGTCCGACATTCCGCTGTCACCAACTACGCCAGCCATCGAGCCATCGAACCGAAAACTTAAAATGCCAAACAACCAACCACAGTTCACAGTGGGCACTAGCCACACGAATGCCGGGATGAAACTCAATTTAATGATTTACTGTGCTTAATGTTATATTAGAAGGGCCGTCACTATGAAGCTTATGTTTTGGCATGCTTATCAATTTTTGAAATCATAAAATAATTAAAATATTTAAAATAAATATATCACAATTGCTATCTATGAAAAGTGGATGTATTCTTACTTGGATCAAAAACTTTTCAAGATTCTCATCTGCCATTCGAGGCTCTACTTGACTTAAGTATACCCGTAACTGAGACAGACCCGTCCAAACCTACAAAATCTTTCTCTTAACTCTTTATTCCTTGAGCTGATGGCTTAAAAACTCCTTTTTAACCTCCATGCCCACTGTGCACTGTACGTACCCGAGAGAAGTTGAAACATTGAAGCACGAAAAAACGAACACCTTGTGGAGTTGCCCGAGGTGCAAAATCGAACGCTCCCGCAGGAGCAGCATCCGTGGGGCCGTGGACGACACCTCGCGTACGTGTGAGCGCGGGCGCGCGCGTTCGGGACGTTGTCGGAATTAATTGCTTCTGCCCATCGCCCCCAACCACCTCCCCGATGCAGAAACACTGTCGGTGGCAAGTTTTCGCACCACACGACCGGCCGCCGGGTGCCGTACTGGTGGTTGCCCGCGTGTCCACGACAGTGCCCCGTGGTTGGAATTCGTATCAAGTGGTTTTTCGGGACGACATGGTCGGCCGGTGTCCGGGTCCGGGCGGTTGAATTTATCTTCACACCCGACCGTTTAGGGCATTTAAAGGACAACGCCGTCTTCGGTTTCGGCACGGAGTAATCGGATACGTTCGCATCGGCCCTTCTTTGGGGCCCCCATCAGTTGGTGGTGTTTGGAACTCCCTCGTGGGTTGGATCGCGCAAAAGGAAGGAAACGCTTAATGATGGTTTAAAAACGCGCGCGCAAGCAAAAAGGTACCTAAGGAAGTGATCAAGTTTTTTTTTCGTTCCTGTCTTTGCTCCACGAAATCGGTAAGAACGTGCCGAGAAGAAAACAACCCTGTGATGCTGCAGTTGCATCGTGATCCTCACGCACAACGGTGCGATCGTTTCCAGCTTGCTCCAAAAATATATCGCCGACGGGGTGTGTGTGTGTGTGTGTTTGCTCGTATGTCAGGTGTTGAAGTGATTTACGACTCCAATCCCATTCTGGTCAGTGCCACCATCGTCGCCGGTCGCTTTGTGTGGCGGAGTTATTTTGAAAAACGCGCAAAACAAAACACTATTTTATACCTCCGTCCCGAAATCTTCCGTACGACAAGTGTCCGCGCCCGGGACCCGGTGGAGGGTATCGAATATCGACCGTTTGGGCCTTTTTTATTACACCAATCCAGGCGTTCCGGGCTTGGAGGGGGGGAGATGTTGGTTAATGAGCGGTAAAATTCGATATGCACCGTGACGCTCGGTTAAGGTCAGTAAACCGCGTTGAAATGGCGATACGGCGGTGCAATTCCCAGCGTGCAACTGCAGCCGGCAGAATGTTGTATTCTAATTTGCCTCTAATTGATCTGGCTGGAAGATCTGCTTCGGCGGAGTGTTACATGGCGTGTTCTTCGTCCCATCATTCCAATGCAAATTGCGAATAGAGCTGGCATCTCACTTCTTCCCAAACAAAACTGGACCACAAGATGCTCCGTAGGCATACACTGCGTCGAGTTTCTATACAGCTACCTATAATTAAAGGTTATAAATACATCTTTTATTGTTTTAGAATACAATGTTTATTTGAAAAATACTTTTTAAGAGCCAACTGTTCATTTTCTAAAGTATGGATTCCAAAACATCTGGAACTAAGAACTGATTGGTTCTGTAAGAAAGTTTTCTCACTAAAATCCAAGTGACCCTAGAGGCACTGGACGCAGTGTAGTAGTCTCGACTTCCGTGGAGACCGCTTGGAATGCGAAATTCGTGATCCTGATAAGCATCGTCCGCGTGGAGCAGAAGTTCGTGCGCGGAGATCAAGTGCGCCAGGAAGTGAGTCACTGTTTTATCGGCAACGACCGATTTGTGCGGTGAAATTCAATGAGAGAATAGGGCGCGCGAGTTCCCTATCTAGCCCGGCGTTCGTGGAAGCACTGTGCCGTGAGCACACCACCTCCTGCGGAGATTCTTCTTGAACAGGCGCATGTGTCTCTATTCTCAAGGCGACAAGCACTTGCCAGCCGAAAAACAGCGAGCTGAGAGCTGCAACATGTGTTTCGGATAGGCGACTGAAGTGTACTGATCCACCGGTGCCCATTAGTCACACCTGAGTCTTAATTCGTGTTTCACGAGCCCATAATCGAGCGGGCGGCAGCAACTGTGGCAGACACTGTGATATCCTGTGGCATTGATCCATTTATCATCGGGCCCATCATCAGCGAGGGAGAGTAGATCATCCTCGCGTGTTGTTTTGTGCTCTGCCTCCCGGCCTTATCTGCAGCGCCTGTCAGATGGCGTCCGTTTCGGTTTCTAACCTGCCAGTTCCGTACCGGTTCCGTACCGGGTGCAGCCGGGGTGATTCTGCCCAATTTTCTCCGTGCCGTGGGTGCAGCTCGTGTCGAATCGATTCTATCCAAATATTATTAATGACACCTCACTGCAGTACGATCCGGCAGAACAACAGGGGAGAAAATTAAATTCAGTCTATTTACTTACCATGTGGTTTTGGACGATTCCACGGCGATGGGAGCGGTCCGGTGGTCAATCCGGGCCCGTCTGCTTGCCATGTGCCTGCCCTTATGGATGTATCGGCGATGCATCACCAGTCGCGCGCTCGAGCTATTATTTCGTGTTTTTAAATCATCCTGGTCGACACACTGGGTCATCCCCTCTTCGATGAGGACGCGTTTGGCCCGTGCAGGAATAATAAACAGGGGTCATTATGCGCCGTTCCAGCGTTTAGACCAGCCACCGGTAGAGCTAGAATGTGGAATAGCGTTTTGGTTTATCGTGGATCGTGATCGTCGGTAGGGGCACCCGCACCGGACCACGTACTCGGTGTATTTAATTAAGTAATGTTACGGCGAACCGTATCGTCCAGAGGGCGTCCACCACCATCCAAAGAACTGACTGCAAGGATATATAACCCGAAAATCCTCCCCGTTTTGGGGGGGTCGCAGACGCTTTACGACGCCCGTGGCATATCCGTGTTGCCTGCAGTGGGACTTTATGGACCGGTCTGTAATTAAAACACATGACTCTTGCTCCAGAAAGAAAAACACCACCTGGACCTGGGGTCAACAGTCCGGAAGGTTCGCGCCGATGACGCAACAGACGGCACCGTCTCGCAGATCGCGTCTCGCTATGAACCGTGTCTTATCGGAAAGAAGTGATGCCAGTCCGTCCGCTACACTGCACCGCTGCAAGTGTATCGGGGTTTTCGTGTTCCTTCTTCCTACCTACCTTCTGGAAAGGCGGCAGTAATAAACACCTCCTCGTGTGTTGTCGTTTCCCTTCGTTTTGTTTTATCGACCACTTTTACGTTTTGTTCCAACAGGCAAGGAGGAGAGCGAACTCTCCGGCGAGTTCACGGTACTATCTGGCCCGGTACTATCAAGTCATAATTTAGTGGAATTTATTGTCAAACGCGAGAAATATGTTTTTGCCGTCGCCTTTACTTTTTTTTCTGTTTGCCTGCCTTCTGTTTCAGTCCACCTTTTTTGTCGATGACCCGCGCGACATGCGGTGGAGAGTTTCTTTTTTAACTCATGCGGGACATCACGTGCGTTTTGTTGTTGTTCCGTTCAGTTCTGATGATGAGTCGCTCGTGTGGCGTTACGGTCGGTACCTGGCCGTTTTTAAGTTTACGGTGGCACATGATTTTACGGAGCGCTGCGCTGGTCTTCTGCTATCGGATTTGGCTGCACGGAGCCCACAGGCTTAGCTTCGCCGCGGGCGCGGTAACAGGTGGCGTGACGACACCCGGGAGGAGGTTTTATTTTTCAATCCCAGAATCACTCGCCGCGGTTTAGGACAGTTTCGGTGCGGTCGAATCAAGATGTCACGGATTTATGAAGTGCTGCACCGCGGCTGTTACGGAGCGCGGGACACTCATTCCCGGGAAAGCGCTGACCGTTCATATCAGATAAGTCGCCGGTAATAAACATGTAGCGGTCACAGGATGGGTGATGTAAAGGGGCATGTTTTACATTTCATAACCTCGGCGCACGTATGCGAGGCGCGGGTGCTTGGGTGAGTTTGCGTGGAGAAAGTGGATTGTAAACGGCTCCCAAAACGGCTGGGTTACAATGATGGGGCGAGATTAGTCTGTGAGCACTTCGGCGAATAAGTTCGTGATGGGCAGATGCAAAGGGAAGCGAGATATTCGTGGTGTTGTAGATGATTAACGAGAATTTCTTAAAAGCAAGTGTCATACTTTCAGACCTTAAAGGTCGTGTTGTCGTTATCTGAAGATGGTGCCATTGTTGGAACGTTCATAGACTTGATCTTGTTCAAGAAAGAACAGTTTTAATGAATCAAAATCTATCTTCGTGATATTTTTCAAGATACACCACAGCTTAACTCTTTTTCTTGAAACGTATAGATATTATAGTTATGTATGGATCATGGAATACTCTGTCATGGGTGCTAGACTGGCTGGTAGATTGTTATCTATCATCTAATTATGGTCTGTAGAACCCAGCTATTATACAAGAATGTATTTCCTGGTATTGGCAGATTTCAAATATCAGATTGGGTTATGAAGACATGTACAGTGCACCTTGGAACTGTACGAAGCTCTTCAATTGTTAAGCAATGTTCTTTACCTACACTAGTTGAATACTTCCAAACGGCAATCGCTCCACAGTAGCGCATCAAGTCATAATTCCCATCCCATCGCAGCAACGACAGACACCTTCTACTTGGGTACCATAGCAACACGCAAACGTCAATCCGTTGGAGAACACACATTTTCTACGCCCGTTCGAACCATCCTTCGCCAACCTCATAACATTTCCATCTTAAAGACCTCATAACAGCTTGCCACTTTCAACAGGGCGTCCCACGCGATTAGTAAGAAATTATTTTATCTATACGATTAAAATTGTAATCGTTTCCAGCAGCAGCAGCAGCAAGTACGATGTACGGTGTACTCCACCTCATCTCCGTAGATGACATTCGATTTTGCTTCTTTTTCCCTCCGGCCGGGACAGGTTCCCCGTTCCCTAGCGGGGACATCAACATTCAAATCAAACACTCCGCGAGTGTCGAAGGCACTCGACCTCTTCATAGCGCGCGCGCTCAGAGCCCGCGGTGATATGTGGCAGAGGCAGATGCTATCATCAACCGCATCCGCGTGGTCCGTTTTGCAACAAACGGGCTGCAAATTGGCTCTTCACTGTCAGGCGCGCTGGCGTGAAAATATCAAGTTCAACCTGTCCACTCTAACTGCAGCCGACATTAATCTTGGCGATGCGATTTCCGCACACACACACGCGCGAGCGCGGACTCCGGTACGGTACAAGTCACACGTTAAGACGCTCGGTGTGGAATGCGGCACTAAACCCTGCCGTCCGGCCGGCAGAAGGACATACTTTCGTTCCGTAATCGGCCCCGGTGCTGGTGCCAGTTCGCGGGGTCGCCCCGTCTAGTGCTGCGGAATCGGTTTTATCAACCGATACACATCGCGACCCGTCGCCGGTGATTTCTTTTGCACCTATAAATACATCGATGGCATTGCAGCTCCACCGTCCGACGGATCGTCGGATTGAAACCTTCGCGCGCGCGGTCGTCGTCCGACGTTTCCGGATTTGACGTGGATTAGCGGTGCAGATATGGATTAATAGTACCGCGCGCCCCATTACTCACACACCCTCCCCGTGCGTTGGGCCCGTTGGGGCAGGAGAAATGTGTCCATCCGTATCAAACACGGTGTACCTGTAACACCACCTTCGGCAAAGGGAAGGTGGTACCAAAACACCGATACTCGTCAAGTCAACGTGACGCTGCGCCGGTGCTGTCTTGTGGAGTGGCCTGGCAGAGCCCTCACTTAAAAGGGAGGGAGTGATGGCCTTTGCATTTGGGAGTTGCGGCACGGCGACGTGCGATATTGGCACTCGAGACATACGGTCTCCACAGTCAACTTATCTCGCACTGCATTCAAAGCCCCGGGCACGTCCACGGTGCCCATTCCAAACGTTTCGCGTACAGCGCGCTCATCCCCTCGCTCACGCAGCGACCCACCACCGCAGCACGGATCGTTCGGATCGTTTTGGGTGCACCGATATGGAAAGATCTATTTCTTGCTCCAAATAGTGCCCTAGCGTTCCTTATTCGAGATAGTCACCAGCGAGACCTGCGGCCGACTTCGGTCTCTCGGCATCCACCACGATTTTTTTTTGTTTGTTTGTTACTTCTCGAATGCCCTGTACCCTCCCTCGGCGACGATCGCGGCCGGGACGGATCGCTCTGCCATCCCCTTTTTTGTGGCGGAATCACAAATCGGGCCTGCAAACGGCACAGCCCGCGAGAGTGTCCCCATCTCGCCGCATCGCACGCGGGCACGAAGAAAGAAATGGTAATAAATCTCGCCCGCCCGGTGAATCGCATGGCAAAATTATACAATTAGATGAAGATTATGTTATTTTATTCGAAAATCATGACACGATTTTGCTCCACTAAGCAAGGGAACTGGAGTGGCGGTTGGTGGCGTTGGTTCGTGGGAGGGGTTAGTGTGTGCTATGCCCGTTTTGTGCGCTGTGCGTGAGATATGACCGTTTTCTGCACGGAAGAGAAAACTCGTGGTCATATCACACGGTGTCTAGTTGAATCATCCGCAAAGAAGTGGTCAAGATCTTCTGGACAACAGCTCTTTGATATATCTCTTCCGAAGAGATCCTCAGGGTTGGTCATTTCAGTTTAGTTTAATATTTTGAACATATAAGCAAAGTTTTTTTTTAATGTAAGCACGGTTTTCATGGTTGTAATCGCTCGCTTTTACAAGTTCGACTGGATCAACTGAAGGTTTCACGAGAATTACATATTTTCAAAAATAGTATATGACAATGTGGCAATACAATATGATTCGATACAAGATAATGCGTTTAACATCTACTATTGATCAGTAAACCTCGGTGATAATCTATGGACTTCAATATACTTGATGTTCTACACAAACAATATCCTGAATAACACTCTCTCGTTTAGTGCAGGATCAGGTTTATTAGATAGGCCTATCATAGTGAATAATGAAATAAAGTATTGATTTATATTTAACTCGGACTCGGAGAACTTTGCCAACATTTTCAAAAACTCTTACTTAAATTAGTGGCGTCTTTTTATACTTGGACTATCTTCCAAAACTTAAGCATCTATTCCGTAAACCACATGGAGTTATGTTCTACAATTGTCAAACCCCCCGATCGGCTCGAAAACCGATCATCCGCACATAGTAACGCATCGCTAACAATTCAACGCCTTCAAAACATCGCTCAGCACGAACCCTCACCGGTCCAGGTACCGGAAATGTTTGTTTGTTTCTCCAGCCAGCCCGATTTCTATCGCTCACAGGACATCACACCGCGCGCACTGATACGATCACGGCATGTCCTTTTCCGGACGATCGCGGAACGATGTTCGTCGCTCCATCGGCACACGATAGATTCAGCGTCCGATCTTGTATCCACGCCGCACAAAGCAAACGCGTTCGATCGTAATCACGCTCGCGAATCACCGGACACAAGCCGCGTGTGTTGGAAGAAAGGAAATTAAAATATTACACGAGGATCGATCGCTCGAGACGCGCAGACCAGACCGGGACCGCAAGATTTATGGTCTTTTCCCGCGCCAACACTCATCTATCAGCCGGCGTGTCCTGTGGTACATACAGCGATGCAGACACACTCACTCTCTCCCTCGTGCCATGCATTCCGATAGGCATAGATCACTCGTGGGGCACTTGAAGTAGGTGTCGAAAGTAACACGTCGTCCTACACTTCCTCGTACTGCAGCGGGCTCGTTTCCGTTTGGGCAATTTGTACGTTTCTCGTCGTACCCGTGCTGCAGACGACGCAAAGTATCGGTTTCACTGCTCCTTCCAGGGAAAGCGTGTGGTGTGGTGCACGGCCTGTCTCCCTAAAACCCTGCCGTCCAGCCCCGGCGGGTGTCTAATGGCCGCGTGGTCGAATGTCAAGTGCAAACCTGACACTTATTTGGACTGCGAACATGGCCGGACAAACGACCGCACTATTTATGGCACCCGGGCGAAACCCCTTCCCGGGAATCGACGCATTGTTCACGGTGCGGGCTTTGTTTACCCTGTTTTTTGGCACAACAAAGTATGGCGAAGCAAACAAAAAAACACGTCCGAAACGAGCACTAGCGCCACTTGTTCTAGGTCCGATCGGTCGGCTCGCGGTGGCTTCCGCGAAGATCGACGAAACGAACCGACGCGGTCCTGCAGCCGCTGTCGATGCGTGTCAAAGATACGCGCATGTGTGCAAGTCCTCCTTCCTGGTACGCATCGGTCTAGTTCGCCTACGCGCGCAGCACGCGCGTTCTTCGCTTGCAGATGTCGAGCGTCATGTGTTTCTAATTACTGCATCCGAGGGAGGGTTTGGTTTTCGCAGCGACCCATCTACGGCCCGGTGCTGACATATTCAGCATATCTTTCCAGCACCGCACGCTCTCGATCTCGCGAGCCGCCGCAATGGCCGCGGGCTTGAACTTTACTCCGGCAGGGTTTCATAATTGGATCTTTATGACAGGGCGATTTTTATCGATCCCGTGCTTCCGGGTTCCGGGTGGCATACGGCATGTGTTCCCGATGTGTTTAATGCTACCGTCGATTGCATTGTATTGCATTCGAGCTGGTTGAAATGCGTTTGTTGCATGTGCTCTATATTAAATGAGATAAAATTTGTTTTCTTGCATTCTTGCATGTTATTAGAAAAATCTTAAACAAAACAAGCAAACTCTCTTAACGATTTTGTATGTATTTGCCTCTTTTATGTGTATTTTTCAAAAATACATCCTAATAATAAACATATATATATGGTGCTTTAAATCAATCATAAAGCTTAAGTTTCTTCAACATTCACAGATTTGCTTGACATTCTGGATCAACCCAGAAGTATTTAAAAGTAAAGAAATAAAAGGTGAACCTTTTTATTCAAATTATTAAACTCACTGGATCTTAAAATCTTGATTCACAGGCATATTAAACTGTTTTATATAACTACAATATCTACCTGTGCGAGCAGCTTAAGTCAATTGTTGATTTCAAATAATTACATGGTCTCTGTGGATAAATATACATAATATATCAGATATAATTATAACTAAAAGCATTCTTAGCACCATTTTAATGTCAAACATTCATTATTCAAGGTAAAGATCGAAACAAAAATATTCAAATGAGTCAACCCGACGGTGAATAATACCCTTCCGTCGTTTCATGGTCTGTCACAATACTTGAAAATTCCAAAAAAACCCTTCCAAGGATCCTTCTCCAGAAAACCTTCCCCGAAAGGATAATCACACTGGAAATCAGTTACGCACTCCAAGAATTACGCCTCCCAGGTCACACGATGGCGCAATTAACGCCGCACACACACACACACACACACACACACACTCTCAACATTCCAACATTCGAACATTCCACGGCCGCGCCGGACCGCGGTGGACCTGACCTGACGTAATTAAGAGCAATAATTCTTCGCGTTAAATAAATATCGACAGGCATCCTTTCCCCGCTCTCGCTTATGCACTCACACACACACGCACACATTCCACTGTGCGGCATCGATTCCGGAGCTGCCGTGCCGAGTGCATTCCGCCTTCCCTCATTCCATCCTTCCAGATGGTGCCAGCCGGGCCAGTAAAGAGAATGTTTTTATTTTATCAACATCATAACGAGCGACCATCATCATCACCATCGGGCTCGGCCACCGCTCGAGCCATCAACTGGCCGGCACCGTATGGTTTGCGTTGCTGGCGTGGCTGCGTGAACCGCCCCGGTGCAGTTGCAAGCGCGACGACCGGGCTGCGTTCCTCCGGCTGCGGACCCGCGGAGCATATTTAGTGATAATTGTGCCCGAAATGGAACCAATTTTTTCGGCTTCCCCTTTTCTTCTTCCAAGCGCCACGGCCACAGACTTCTCGGCGTGATCGTTAAGCTGGTCTCGCTTCAGCCGGGGGCCCGAGGGAGTGCGGGGGGCTTCGCAATGGGGTGCGGTATATTTAGGACTCTTTACAGCTCATTATCGAGTGCTAATTTTTCTGCCCGTCAGTTGGGAGTTGCTGGCTGTTTTTTTTTATTGGTTCGTCGGGAAATGGCGATTGGAAGAGCTTGTTTGGCACCCCATTTCATGGCGATCGTTTCGGTACATATGGAGGGGGAGTTAAGAACACTTTTTTCCACTGGAAACTTCAGCTGGAGCAGCAAAGAAAGCTGCTTTACGGAACATGGAACAGAACGGTGCTGTAAGAAGCTTAACAAAATATGGTTTTCCTTTTTAAAAAGCAAAATCAAAACAAGCTTTCGCTGAGCGCAAATAATCACTCCATTCTCATCCTCAAGCCTCGATTACGTTTCAATTAAACACTTCGAGCCAACCGAGTCCCGTCGTCGGTACGGCATAATTAAGTTATTAAGGCGGCATTTAGCGAACGTTCTGTAATAAGCAGCTGTGTCGCTAATCGAATCAAAGCGAACCCCGAAACAATCCCTGTCCCTAATTACGGCCCATTTATTGTTATGTAAATGTGCGCCCCGAAACGTGCCCATTCCATTATCCTGCGCCCATGGGGAGAGAGCGAGAGAACCCATCCGGCTCGAGGTTCCGCCGTGGACACTAATTCGCTTTCACCGTTTTGCGACCGCCGACGGCCGGGATCGGCCGGGATCTCCCGGGAAGGGTAATTTAATCATAATCCGGTTCAATCGCTTCACGTTAACCTCATCAGTGCCGTGGCAGCCAGGGGTTGGCTTCGAACCACGTCCCCCATCCGCCACGTTATTTTGCATGCTGATTTTATAAATTTCATCACATTATAAAAAGCTTTCGCCTTCCCTTTGCGCGGGGTAATCACACGCCAAAACAAACACACACGCACGCGGGCGCGAGAATGCGGGTGCAATTTATGGCCAGAACCGTTTCGGAACGGTTCGACCGCGCGATCGCGATCGCGCGACCTGCTCGTTGGTCCCTGCCGGGCGAACGATGTGAATTTTCTTAAATTAATTTCTGGGGAATTGGCCTCCACGGTCGACCGCTGGTGAAGCGGTATGGCACCGGGATACACTTTGTTTTAATGCCTGTACGCTTGCGATTGGCAGAAGTTATCGGTAAAGCGGCCCGGGAAAGCCGGGCAGTTTCGTTAAGTGAGGTAAATTATCGTAACGGGAAGTGGGATGGAGTGCTTCAGAATATTATGGCGCTTATAGTTGGTGTGTATGCAATACAGAGTTTTCTTAAGTTGAGGTCATCAAAGATTTGAAATGTAATGAAAAAATGACCTCCCTCGATAAGAAAAGGAAGTAATATGTGAATGGAATACTGAAGTGACATTTGATCCATTTTTTACTAATGTTATTGTTTTTTAATTGAACGATAAAGGTAACACCCTCCGGGCCCGATCGACTTCCATTTCCTTAAGGTGTAGTCTAGAGCCCCATTGTCCACCCGAAAAGTGCAAGGTTAGCACGAAGTCGTAAATTGAATTTATTTCCACGCGCGGCACCGTCGAATCAATCTGTATCAAACCGTATCCAAAACAAGCCAGCCAGCTCATTCACCTGCGCTCCCTTTTCCGGCCACTCATAGCTTCCAAAAACGGCTCGAGCGCTTTAAATGGCAAAAATGAAATCCGCCTGAAGCTTATTTTTATTCCACCTCTAGCCACTGGACGGCTCCACACCAACAGCAAACACGCGAAGAACAAAACTAACAACGGTACAGCTCACAGTTTCCGGCACCTGTTCGGTCCCGCCCGTGCGGAGTTCGGCTTGCATAATTTGTACCCAGCCTGTTGCTCCCGTTCGTGAGATGAAATCATTTGCGGTCGTTTTTTGAATAATAATACCGATCAAACGTACAACAACAGCACACACAAAAAAAATGGTCCCCAAAAATAGATCGCCTCGAACAGCGCCGGAATGTGCCTGTCGCGGATGACGACAAAACATTCAAATCCCCTTCTTTATTGGACCAAAAGGATTGGTGTTTGGTGCGGGCTTTGGCGGATCTGGGCGGACGCGCCACTCCGTGCGTTTTCCGTTTCCAATCCGACGAATGTTTAATGTCATTCCCTTGTACAAGTTGTCCAATTTTTCACCTAACTCTCACACCGACTGGTGGGCTTCGGATACAAACAGTTTTTTTTGTTGCACCCACGGGGGTTCGTCGCTTGACGGTCGGCCGAGGTCGTTCGTACCATAAACCGGGAGCCGCGCGTTCGAGGCCACACCACACCACAGCGTCAGCACGGTCAAGTGCCAAAACGATGATTTCGGAAGCTGTTAGCGATACACCCCTCGCGCCGTTCGTGGTTCTCCTTTTGTCCTCGTTGTTTTTTTTTTGCATTTCCTCACCCCACTTTCCTGCAGACACTTGATGTCTGGCGACTTAAGCGGCTTATTGCTAGTGTGGGGCTGTGTGGCAAACTCGGTGGCTATATTCTGCCGGATCAGCACCCCCGGCAGTGGGGCATGCCCTGGGCCATTGCCGTGCTAAATTGATTGGAATCTCTTCAAGTCCTCCCCACCAGTTGGGCTGATGGAGCTTCTTTTTTGCATTATTGCCACCTTGCTGCGGGTGCCAAAGTGGCCATTTAAAGCATTAGGTGATCGCGACCTATAGAGGAAGATGTAGATTTTTAGAGCCTGTCTGTGTGTGTGTGTGTATGTGTGTGTGTGTGTATGTGTGTGTGTGAGGTGAAAGATAAATTAAATTAAGAAATTAATTTCGGAGGCGTGAAATTTGCTACGGTGCTGCGGGTTGAATGGTGCTACCGGTGTGCGATCGCGATAGAGGACGCCGCGGCGAGGTTTTACGAGGTCACAAGGCGTGAAGACTTTATGAAACGCACGACGCGCGGAAGGTGCTAAAATCGATTCACACTCACACAGCAGCTGGAAAGCAGGAGCTGTGTGTGCGGGTGCGTGGGTAGAGAAAATCGTATCGCGCGAAATCGCTACCAACATTTCACCGAAACATGACGCGAACCGTGACGGATTGCGCATTTATGTCGCGGAAGCTCCAGTCGGCGCGAAGGGAAGCTGAAGAACGCGATAATGGGTTTTATGTCTTGAAGGTGTGTGTGTGTGTGTGTGTGTGTGTGTGTGTGTGTGTGTGTCCAGGTAGCCAATGAGGCAGATTGTGAATGTGATTGCATTTATCAAACGGAAAATATGATGTACTTATCGGAAATTTAAAAGGTTTTGCTTGTCGCCGATGAACGAGGTCGAATGCGGTTGGTGCGTGTGATAATGTTGGTATGTCGAATGTCGTTTTATGAGCGATTGCACAAGGGTGTGATAATGCTTGTGCACCAAGTAGTGGAGTTTCTTGCATCGTTTTGCACTGAAGGTATGAGAATGGCTGATAGTGAGTGTTAATTTTAGCTTCATCTCAAACCGACGATATTTATCATCGAAATGTTTGTAGGTCACATTTTTCCTTCTCTCATGGCGAGATTAAGCTATGAGTTATTGCGTTAAAATAACTAACAAAGCTTTGAATGTGCTGAAAATAATTCGTATAAAGTATAAAGTTTAGGAAACTCATTCCATATTCATTACAAAAATTATTATGTTTATAAGGTTTCATATATTATAAAAGGAGCCCTGGAGCTTTGTAGCTAATTTTCTTCAATAATTTGATGGTTTTTTTCTATTTAAGGAACTCTTTTGAACGAATTTTAGCAGGTTCAAAAAGTGTAAGAAATCTTCGCTAAATCCCGGTTCCGGGTGGCCTTCCCGCGTACCGTTCTCGTACACCATCGCGTCCGCAAATCCTTTAAAAACCAATATGTAAATTCCAGCCTTTCGCAAGAAGCTTGTGCCTGCAGATCAGATAAAACCGGGCCGTTCGAAACGAACTTCGGGTTCACCCAACTCCCCGTCAGCCTGCCCGAATTCGTAAGAATGTTGATCTGCGCGCGTCTTCTTTCGCGGCGCATTCTATCCCAAGACCACACACACGTCGCCTCGATTCGCGGGGTTAGAGCGTCTCCCGTCTCGCTCCACGTACCGAGCGTTCCGGTAACGATCCATCATCAAAGTTTAGAATGAGACGTTTCAGCGGCAAAAGGAAAAAAAGGACACAGTATCACCGGATTACGGGCAAACCGCGAAGAGCGGTTTCGCTTATCAGCTTACCGGACAAGTTGTTCCCCTAATTAAAATGACGAAGTGGATGAATTAATAATGTCGGCCGGCACTAAGCAGTGCACCCCGAGCTAGCAGTGGCCTTGTTCCTTGGGCTGGCGGGTTTTATCGAAAAAAGAAAACGACACGCGGGCGCGACATGTTTTTGATTGAAATAAATTGATTGGGGCGTCGTCGTCCTTCTCGTCGTCCTCTGAGCAAATCGAGCAAAAGAACTGCAACGGAAGCAGGCTACGGGCTGCAGCGAGACGCACCCGAGTGGGCTCTGGGTATGCGTCCGCGCGATCGCGTTCGTTTTTAATTAAATAAATAAGACATTACCAGGTTTTCGTCCAACGGCCGCCGTTTGCTTCAACACCCCGTGAGGGTGCGCTGAAGAAAGAAACAAAAAAGCAAGTGCGTCCAGTTGGGTGGTTTCGCTGGCTGTGCTCTGATTTGCTTCTTTCTCCTTCCATCTCTCTCTCTCTCTCTCTCTCTCTCTCCCTCTCTGTCGAGACTCCCTTCTAGAGCTTCGTGAGTTAATTTCCATTTCGCTGGCAAAAAATAACGAAAAAAGAACCATCGGGCTCCTTTCCCGCAGCAGTCCAAATGCACCTGAAATGGCACGGACCGTACAACAGGGCCGTTAATGAACCTGATTCTGTTTCGTTTCGTGTTGGCACGGAGAGGGTGGCTGGGTCGATGAGGGAGGGTGGCCGTGTTACATGATCCCCTGGAACCGTCCGTCCCCTGATTAAGGGTTTTAATTTTGCTTTTACGATCGGTTGGTGCGATTTCTAATAGTGCACCGGCAAGTGCCGCGACAAGGCGCACTGGCGGAGAAGAAGGACCTGTTAATCGGCCACGGGTGTGAAGGTGTTGTTGCATTCGATAGAGGTCGTACCGTATTTTACGTGTATGTGTGTTCTTTGCTCCTAGTTTAAAGGGGGTTCGCTGTTTGGTAATCAAGATACACTTGCTCTGGCAGAAGAGATTCGCACAGTGGAAAGAACGTATCGTTTCCTTTGGTCAGGCTAAATTATCGAGTTATTTATACATATTTTTTTAAATAATACATCGATGCTTTAAGCACTTTGATTTCAATCCTAAATTAATGACATGATAAATAAAAAATTATATATAAACACATAATTTTATACATCACTTCATACATTTGAATCTCATAGCCTTAAAAAAACGATGCAATCTCAAAGGACAACATCAAGAGAATTAAATAAGAACATAACTATCACTCTCAATAAATGTTTAAGTAAAATACATCCTTCGTCTATCACACTGTCAACCTCTTCGAATAGAGATAATTTTGAGGAGAAAAACCACCAATAACCATATCTCACGCGTTATAAGGCGATTCAAGAGACACCACTGTGTCCGGTAGCAGGTTGTTCATTAGCGCACAAGTAAAAACAGCAGCGTGACGACGACCCCCGGAGCAGAAGGGAACGCAGTACGAGAATCGTGTGCTAATTTGGTATTCCTGCTCAAAAAAGCAACCTGATGAAAAATTAATTACACCTGAAACAGGGGCCATTTCAACCTCTCTCTCTCTCCAGCCAATCGGAATGTCCGTGTGCTCGTGAATATTGCAACGCTGTGAGCAATTTTGCCGAGACAATATTGTACGCGGGCGATAAGCTCACTTTTACTTAACGACACACGAGGGAGAAGTAACGCGCAGTGTCCGAAATGAGTGGCGACACCTTTCCGATCGGAAATGGAGTGGAATTGAAGAAAAAACAAACGAACACCAGCAAAATAATGACAAAATTTAACCCCTTGACTTGGATTGGCTCCCTAATGGACTCTTGAGTGTATTACTTGATCAGGATGGAATGTTTGGAATCCCTGTTGAAATTAGTCTCACCATAAATTGGAAGGCGGGCCGGAAACGGGCAGAGAAAAATCGAAACACCCGTGAAGGGACCGTTTTTTTTTGTTCGGTCGAGAGTCTGCGCTTGTATTTGCCGGACCGTTCCTGTGTGCGCGTCAGGTGACAACGGGGCGCTGGCCGCGAGATGTGTGATTGAACAACATCGTGCGACGCGCGATAAGCATCGCAAACATCACGCGGTCTTGTGGCTGCTGCGCGTGAATGAATATTAATAAGCCATCAAATTCCGTAGAAACAATAATTTTCACCAATTTTCGAGTCATTAAATCCAAATGAATACGAGCTAATCGGATGACGTGTTTTCCTCTCTCTCTCCTTAGAGGGAGAGTGTGTCTGTGTTTGTATGTTTTGGACACTTCCCAGCCGTACATCTTGGGCCACAATCTCGACACCGGGCGTTCCGGGAAGCAGTCAAAATGGAAGAGTTATTCCAGATGGCCGTGGCCCGTGGTGAGCTTGCCCTGTCCACCCGAAGCAGCGAATCAATCGCCTCTGACGCCCGATGGAGCGGTCGTGATAAGGCCGGAGGACCGCACCGTTTGCGAGGTAGCTCCAGACGAATTCAGAAGCCTGCCCTCGGGTAGCAGGTTATTATCATGTAGTGTTTATCACTCGCTGCCGTCTGGCTGGTACCAGCAGCGTTTGGGGGTGATTTTTCTATGCCTTTTGCTACTATCGCCCAGACATCCACGCTCGGGTATCGGATATCAGCGATAATAGATTTGGGATTTTGACACTTGTGCCTCCTGGACCGGACCCCGGGTGTAAGGTGAGCAGCTCGAACCCGCAACGAAAGACCAACCAGAGAGTGGCCGTGCTCACGGCATGGTCAAATTTAAATTAATTAAGTCCCTCGGATATCGTTTCTACGGTTGGCTGGGCTGTCCGAAACTTACCATGCATATGCTATCTTTTGTTCCGCGATCGGTTTTCTCCGCTTCGGAAGGAAAACTGGCGAGTGCTGCTGGTTACGCTCATGGAGACAATGGTGGATGAACGGACAAATGATATGGATGGTGATGGTGTTTATTTTTTTCTTCACTCATGTAGTTTTTTGTACATGTAGCTGGTGGATCCAATGGCACGAACTTCGAATTTGTTGCTCTTTCTATTCCAGCCTCCACTGCTTAATGATCAGCCATGATTGATCATAGGAAAATAAATGCAAAATCACATTCACTTCTGTCCTGACCCACCCCCATAGTGCGCACGTTTCGCAGGGCGCATTCGAAAGTAACGGCGCTGCGTAAGCGTGTGCGTCTATCTGTCTATCGAAAATTCAACTTGTTTTACATATTATTTCAATAAATCCGTAGCAGCGCAGCAGTGGAGTGGAAAAAAAGCAAGGAAAATCGCACCATCGCCCGAAACAGCTCCCGTGCTGCGATTCTGATAATTTATTTTAATTTACGATGCTCACGATTTATGTCCACTCCACTCGCGGTTTATTTATTTACCTTTTTTACCCCGGCACCGTCAGAGTGAGAGTGCGTGTTTGTTTTGCTCGGTTGTTTGCTCTATTTGCTCTCCCCGGCTAAACAAGGCGAGGGCGATTTTCACGCATGCGACAAACCGCACGACAAGCCTCTCTATCCGCGAGGTGTGTTATCTTTCGTGCGCGGACACCACGCGGCACCACTGATTAGCGACAGGTTTGGGTCCCGAGATTTCGCTCACTCATTCAGCCTGGGCCCCGTTCGCCTAATCGATGTCGCCCGGAGCGACCAGGCGAGGCTTATGATTATGTAGCAGGCTCGATCGTCGAGCGTTCGGCATGGAAATAGCAATAAAAATGAACACCGATCCGATAGCATAACTCTCAACGTCGAGGCGCGCGGGAAAAGGCCACGCTGTGTGCACTGTGAGCCAGTGAAGAGAGGCCAAACTGGACGGTAGAAGTAATTATAATCTCAACCTCGAAATGATATTTAGGAGGAAAAAAACAGAGCGATAGGGGAAAAACACACAAACCTGAGCATGAGTTCACTCGCATCTGACAGCCCCCAGGGTTCCGTGGCATGTTTCCGTTGACCTCCCATCCCCAGGCCAAGAATGCAGCTATTTCACTCACCCCGGGGAAATTTATGGAAAGTGAGATTCGGAGCGGATAAAGTGCATCGTTCGGATTCCTCGTTGTCGTCGACTGTCGATCATATTTTCGGCCGCAAGTTCGGTTCGTTTGCTTTCCATCTCTATTCCGACGGAGCATTCCTTCGTTCCCGAAGGAACGAAATCGGAGTCGCCCGTTTTGCTTTTATGATTATCCATCCCCGGCCGTTCGACAGTTTGGTATGCTACGATTGTTTCGTTTTCGGGTGAGGCTTTTCCCCGCTTTTCTCTATATCTCTTCCCGAGGGCGATCGAAGATGGTGTCCAAATTGAGGAATTGGGCCCGAAGGCGATGGTTAAATTAATGACTTGTCCGGGTGACTTCTGCCACCAGCGCCGTGCCGAGAAGCCCTGCCCCGAGGATGTGGCGTATAAATTCAACGATTAGCATGATCCGATTTAACGAGCTAGTTCCGCGAGCGTCCAGAATTGGGGAAGCAGGCCCACCCAGTGAATCCCCCTCCCCACCGGAGGCGGTAAAGAAGCGCGGCTCGAACCAAACGTTGACAGCCCATCGTCATCCCGTGATGTAGGTGCGCGTGCTCACGCAGGAGGAGAGAATATTCAGTTCAGCTCAGTTAATTTTCTCCTGCGAGCTGGTTGCTCCGTCGGCTCGTAATCCATAAAAATATTAATTGAATTATGATTTATTGACCGTAAAAAATGGGTTGTGCTCTGTTTTGGGTTTTCTCGTTCTTCACTATTTCGTTTCGTTGTGCGAGAGACTCCGAAGACGCACACGCGCATGCGTCACAATCGAAACCTGTCGCACGAAATTAGCTTATTTTTACGGTCCTCTCCCGGCGTCTTAGTAGCGGCGGCGTCTTAGTAGCGAAAAAAAACGGTAAAGTATCAAAAGATTTCAATGCCGGCGTTGTGATGCAAAGCGACGAACCTCGATTTTGGGGAGATTCCCCTTTTATTACGAACCGATGTTTTGCGCTCATTGTCTCGTTTGATTGACTATTGGATTGGAACATGGATTTGTGGGGTTTGCTTCGTGTTTATTGGCGCAAGAAAAAAACCCGATTTCAAATCATTAAATATTAAAATTATGTCGGTTGGAGTTTAATTTTGCGCAGAATATTCATATGCGTGATGATAGCCTTTTCAGACTGTTTAATCTCTTATCTTCACACGTGTTTAATAGTATTAGGCAAGGAAGGAACGGTACGTAATTCGATTAAAACGCTATTTGAGCAATATCGAGCATGTTTTGACAATTTTATATAACCCCCTGCGCGCACGTCTATCGAGCCTGCGCATGATCGTGCCATAAAAGTCGCGACTCGATCCCGGTCGCTTAGCGGGCGCCTATAATTGACGGTTTCGAGTGATTTCAGCCCCTCGAACTCACGTTTAACCTGCTCGAGAGCTATCGTTTGTGCAGGCGCAATTGTGTTACTTCGGTTTCTTTCTCTCCGGTTGAGTTTTTTGAAGCTGCCAGGCTGCTGAAGATTCAAACCGATTGTGTGTGTACCGATAGTGACACGAAATTAGAAAAGCGAAAATGGGCGAACAAAATTCACCCAAATCAAGCACATTTCTGGCAGGGAGACGACAAAGTGCGCAGTCGACAAGACATTTCGCATCGTGCCCGTGTATCGCCCCAGCCCGATAGAGATAACAAGGAGCGAGTCGTAATTGTAATAAAATTATAATAACAATAATCAACAAACGAATGAAAATAATGAGCATATTTGGAGTGGCGTTCGTGAGTAGAAATAATTAAACTTTAAGTTCAAACCGTTTCGTTGTGAGAGCGCGCGCGCGCGGGTCGATTATCGCGACAGTTTCGTGCATTTCTCTAGCCCGTTAGCTGTGCCTGTTAGTCGCTGCCGGTGGACGAAAAAGAACTTTCAACCCGTAACTCCACACGGGAGAAAGCAAGCTGTGCGATCGTGCGGGGTGCAAGGGTTAGCCTTGCTTTCCGTTTTTCCTCAATATTTAATTTAAGGAATAATGAAACAAGAGCCACGGTGGTCTCATAACGACAAACGCGCCAGTCAGGTTTCCGTCGCTTTCCGACGGCAACGGAATGGGAGCAATACCGTTTGGCAGGCATTACTGGAAGAGGGAAATTAAGAGAAAATTGCAACAAAAAAAGAAACATCTACTATCCGATTAGAACGCAAGCGCGAACTGGAATAAAATCATCATTAAAACGACCGCAGTGAGGGTACCGCTGTCGATCGAACAGTTGCAGCAAGCGTGCAAACGGAAGCATCCCGGCATCCCGGACCGGATGGGAAGCACCGGTGACAGTTCCAGTACCGCCCACGTACCACAAACTTGATGCTGCCGGCATCAAGCTACCGAGTTCGCGTGCATGATCCCGAACCCGAGCGGCAGGCACTCATTTATATTCCACTGCTTCTGCCAGTTCGTCTGGCCACCGGAAGAACGAAACGTGGAGCTTTCCAGCGTCACGAAACAGAGGTGAGAGCGAAGCACACCTCCGAGCCGATTTTGGGTGGGTGAGCAACGGTGTTGGGGCGTGAAGGCGGCCACCGAATATGAACGCCTGGAACACTTTCCCAAACGGCGCGCGCATCGGTGTTATGTTTGTATGTCGCCGGGTGTTAAAGTTTGCTACCGTTTCGGCGGTCGGTATGGGGAACTGGGGGCGAGCGTGGATGAGGTGGAAGGGATAGTTGAAAAGTTGTGTGCTGAATGACTTGGAAACCTTATGGAAGAGTTTATTTCTTTGAAAATGTGCTTTTTGCCTTAAAAAAATAAAACATTTTTTTTTCTTAAAAAATCCTTCCAAAAGTCTTCTTCATCTTTCTAGGTGCGAGAGGATGGGGATTATATCCTCCTATGTTTTCTGAACATGGAAACATATTCAGAGACTTACTTCCCTGAATGAAAGATAGGACAGGTGAGTACATTTCTCTTGATTTTCATTTGACCGTTATTCCTTTGGTAGAGTGAGAACTGTCAGTGTGTTTATGTTATTTTTTGAAGTCCTTTGTCAAAGTCTGTTTGATAGAGGTCATCGAGGATAGTTTGAGGTTCAAAGCAACTGCAAAATTGATTATAAAAAACAGTTTTTCTTGAAAGTCGTCTTATGTTCAAAAGTGGTATAATTCTCGAAAGTCTATCACTCCTCCGCTGTACAACCATTCCATACACTTATCGATCACTCCCGTTCGACGGCACTCGTCACCACCAAACGGGCCGGGTGCCATACAGTCCGGGAGGTCCCATTTAGCTACAGCAGTACGGCAGCATTCGTTTCCCAACCAAGCACTCCGGCAGACAACCACAACAACAAAAAAAGTGGAGTCACCCGGCCTGGCGAAAGCTTTCTAAAACTCCACTGCTACCGCATCCGCGTCGGATACTTTTCGGCAGAGAGCGTGCGCGTGCAGCATATGGCCAATGTTTGTGAATTTTTATTTATTGTTATTCTTCCCACTCGCCCCCACACACACACACACACACACACACACACACACACACAGACACCTACAACTGCTTCTGGGCAGAGGGAGAGCGATCCTCCCGGTTGACTGATGATGATTGTTCGATAAAAGCGCACAACAATACCTCCTCAACAGCGGACTCCGTGCGAGGGGACGAGGATGCATCCCGGGGCCAGATGACCCAGGCCGAACCTCCCTCCTCGAAGAAACGACGGCTCCCGGCGGTTCTGGAGGCACCGGCACCGTCGGATGCGGTTCCAATATTCATGCAAATGAAGAACGCGCGCGTGGAATATGGGTGTGGGTTGTGGGTTGCGACCGCTCAGTTCTCAGTTCGTGAGGTACGAATAAATTGCAATCAATCAAGCGCTTCCACCCCAGTGACGGAGGTGTCGGTGTTGGTGTTCGTTCCTTTTCGGCTTTCTTCGGCGCGGGATATAATTCATACCGCTTGCCGCGGTGAAATGTGCCGGACGGGGTTTCGCGCCAAGTGTGTTTCACCCCGGAAGCGGTGGTACGGAGGTGAAAATGCACTTTTTTCCCCCTCCCCGTGTCGCTTCCTCGTGGCCTCGTGGCACTGCGATGACACTGTCGACACGAGCGTCGCTCGTTTGGGCCACCCACGGGCAGGGGGAGCAGAATTTCAGGATGATTTGTTTCGGATACCACTTGGCACCTTCGCCGGAGCGCTGGAGCGCTGTGTTGTGCAAATACTTACTTTGTTTCCTTCTTCTTCTTTTTGGCACGTTCGCGTGCAAGGCAATGTAGGCCTGGTGAGAGTTTTACTTGTTTGGTGTGCTCATGTTTGTGGTTGATTAATTTGATTGCCTGGTTTAGGAAGGGATTATTTAAGCTGGTGATAGTATTGAGAGCATTGCTGGCCATGATCACCTATAATGGTGTTCTAAATATAGGTATATCACAATATATGTTATAGACGTTGAATCAAACTTTGTATAACAGATTTTGTCAGGAGTCAAATTCAATTACAACAACGAAAACAGATATCCATGACCATGAAAGAGTGTGAATTGCGCATTTCTCGAAAGATCTCACGAGCAAAATTGAACACCTTTGCCGAAAAAAGCACACCATTCAAAACCCATTTCGATAAATATTCATACCACCCCACTTGACACCGACCGGCCACCGGGGATCACATCGCCACGGCCATCGGCGGGACCTTTTAGCAAAATCCATCAATAAACATTATACTGTGAAGGGAAATCGATACCGTAAGCCAACAATAAAGCATAGATTAGCGAAGTTTATGCTACTTTCTCCACCTTCGCAGGCGTTTATCAACCGCGACGCCCCCACTCCCGAGGCAGCGAACTCCGTCATTGATCATGCTCGACCTTCTAGTGCCGCTGCCCTACATAGTCCACTCATTAGCGGAGCTGAGAGCCACGCGGCCACACAGACACACACACCTGCTAGAAAGCGCTGGTGCGCTAATGTTAGATCACAATCGTCCCGACTCCTTTCCGAGCCGGGCGCGGGAGTAGCGTACACAGGTCCCATTCCAATTCGTCGAGCTCAAGTTTCGAAACAATAATTCACGATCGGAGTGGAAGAAAGTCTAGAAACATGGCCACAAGTCCACCGTCGCGTCGGCCTGAAGGGGGCTGAATGGGCGACTAATTATGGCCGCTCTAAATCAATCAACCTTATCGCGCCCGAGCGATCGCAGAATCGAGCTGGCTGAGCTAGTGGTCGTGGTCCGTGTTGGCGACGGGATCGGATCGACACTGGCTCGGCGCTGGAAAGGGTGCGAAACGTCGCCGTCGGGAAGGAGTTCTCTCCCAAGTGGTGACATGTACGCACGATGATCTACGGTGTCCAGCTAATAGATACGTAATGATCCGGCACACGTGTCAGTGTGCCAATCAGGAGCCGAGTGTTTGTACAGATGAACGAGATAGAGAGTGGGTCCGTCACCGTGGCTGGAATTCGGAACAGTACCCGCTGTGACCTTCTCCGGTGAGTAATCCATTCCTGAGCAGCTGAGGACTGGAGCTCCAAAAAGGTATCCACCACAGACGGCAACAGATTAAGCTTCCTACCCGTCAATCACCTACCGCACCGCGGCGTCGGTACAAAGTTGTGTTTTAGACCTAATTTCCTAACTGCAGGATATTCACTCACGATCGCTTCGAAGCACCGACTTCACCTTCGCTTGCGTAAGCGGTTCACCGGTTCACCCGGTATGTTCTGGCGAACTGCAGCGAGCGATCGTTACCGTGTACACCGGTGTACACCCAAAACACTCTAACACACACACACACACACCCTGCCTTCAAATGCCACAGTGGCCACAGCGCTCCCAAAGTTCACCTGAAGCACCACCGCTCGTGGATTGTAGCCAGAAATTTAATGTAATTACACGGCCACCGCCGCCACCACCTGAAAGTGATCGTTAGAGGATCACCTCACCGGGGCTGACCTTCCAGCCGGGCGCATGATCCTGGTCCGGCGTCGTCCGGCCACCTAACTACAAGGCAGAAACAAAGCGGCTACACCGGACTCGGAACGCTTAATTTATGTAAAGCAGCGCATAATTGAAGCGTTATGCAAATAGCACCTTTCAACTTTCGACGACCTCCGCCGGTGACCGCCAGGGCGTCCCGGGACCGCGATCGTGACGCGATCACACGCAGTCTCAAAGGCACAGGCGTGAACGTCCCGTCTCGGGACGTCGCGCTCAATCTACAGTGCGTGCGTGCGTTGGAGTGAGCTTTTTTTTGTTGCCTGGTTCCCGGATGAAAGGATCGGATGCGGAGGGAAATCGTGCAGGTGTTGATTCGTCGGAGACTTTGTTGCGTGGTGAGTGCTTATGTGCGGGGAGTGATGGACATTGTGGACCAAAAATTCAGGACAGAAATGCTTAATCGCTATACCAATAACGTCAAGTTTATTGGTTCGAAATACACCTCAAATACTAAATGAAATTAACTCTTCAATTAATGTTTAACTCTTGCAGCTATGTAAAATTCTTTGGTAATATGTGGAAGATCTATGAGCAAACTTTTTTCAACGCTTTTAGGAATTGATGACTTCCATTTTATTTCGCTTCAAGGCTGCTCTTCAGAAGTGAAGATTCTTATATTTGGTTGGAAGTGTTGAGAGCTACTGAGTTTCACAAACGATCAGGAACATGAAACGTTCACTGCAGAATCTTTGCAGAACACCCAATGCCGGACCGGATTTGCCAAAACTTCCAGCGTATTTGACGCGCCGGTGTCACATTAAGCTGCTTTCGTTAATTCGTGTCCATTTCCACTCCGCTCAAAAGCTTTCGAGAGCACGGAGGAGGATTTTCCACTCGCTTACACAGCTCACATCGGTCGCCGGGTAAATATTTGCCCACTTAAGTCCAGACTTAAACCCTGAAAGTGACCCAGGCTATCACTCTCATAGCAGGGCGACCGGTGAGATTTGACGCGCGCGCACGTGCCCCCAACAATGCTCCCGATTGATCGTCTCGCGCCGAGGTGTGGATGTTGACGAGCGATCGTGAACCCTGCGTGCCTGAAAAGGTGCGAGATCGCAGCCGGGCCAGGCAGACCATTTTGGTGTGTTTTTCTTTTCCATTTTTTAACGACAACGACAAGTTCCAAATTAATCCTATCACCGCGCACAATTGTCGCCTGTCAGCCGGTGTCGAACGTTCGTACGTATTGCCCCGCGGGCTGAACGGGCGCGATATCGATGTACCCGATTCGTTGCGCTTTGTTACGGGCGATGTTGTGCCAGTACTGTCACCGATGACATTTGTGTCCCTGAGCGTCGCCGCGGTGATACGAATGTGGCAGCGTTTGTCACTCGTCGGGCGAGTGAGAGTAGACCGAGTTTTGTAACAGGTTTGTTGTGATGTTCACAAAAGCTAAACGCTAACACCTCACCGTAACCCTTGATCTCTGGGCGTCCTGAGTGCACGAGATCGTGGGAATCGAAGCCACCAACGTTGGGTTGGGATCTTTGATAGGAAACAAAGTGATCACAACGTATTCAAAAGCGATGCTGACAAGTTATAAATCGAATACAACGCGCCGCAGATAAAGTGCATCTTGCGGGAAGACTCTTGCCGCACTCCGGTGGTCACTGGATTATCGCTAGATATTGCCCGGTTCGCAGATAAAACACGGTCTCGGGCTGAAGCATCCATCTCACTTTCCACACAATGCACAGACACGCTCCGGTGCATCCCACGATCACGGCGCTCGAACTTTATTGCAAAACCTCTTAACGCCTCGGGTGAAGACATTAGAAATGGCCTGGTGGAAATAAATCACCCTCATGTCGCTGCGTTTCCTGCAAAACACCGACTCACGGAGTACGCAGGCCGGGAGATCAATAATAGGACAAGCGGAAGCGCTCGGGAAGGAAGCGGGAACAAGCAGATCGTGACTTCTGTGTCTTTCTGGTGAGGAGCAGGCTGCGAAGGAAGTAATCAAGCTATGAAATAGAGAGGCAAACACTGCACGCTGGGAGCGTTCAAGGATGTTGATATATTTCAACCTCCCAATAATGTACCTGCGATAAATTGTATCCCATTGTGTAATCAAAGGCAGTTTTCGTGTTCGAATTCGCTACAAAAATGCACTTTTCACATCTGCAACTTAGCCTCCCTTTAGTCCAGTGTCTGTCGTATCAATCAACTCCCTTCGAAAGACCCCTAACCGTGTGGCATTGGTAATGAGCCAGAGAGAATGTAATCACCCGATCTTCCCACTCCCAATCTCCATTTGGAAGATCTTTGTCTATGCGTGTGTGTGTGTGTTCAAATTAAATCGTTTCGGCACAACCGAAATCTGGGTGGGTACTCGACGCACTTGTTATCCGTGTCCGTGCCACCCGAAAACCACTTTGCTCGCCATTACCCGACCCAATAATGAAAGCTGTTTTGACTCTGCTTGAAGCTCCAAACCAGAGAGAGAGAGAGAGAGAGAGAGAGAGAGAGAGAAACCCAGCCGCCGCACCCACATCTTACGAAACCCAGCATGTTCCAGCGTATGTCCAGAAGTTCCTGCCGGAGAGCGGGAGCTCATTAAAGTGAACTCTAATGCTACGTTTGCACTGGGCTAAAGTCGAATCACGTCGAACCTAGCCTCACCCATCTAGTTGTTCGGCGATGAGGCAATGAATTTGGTCAGGTGAAAATTTAAATTGCTCTCCACGCACGGTGGACGCACGGGTCTCGCATGGGACGTCTGACTGATCACCACCCGCCGTTCTGTCGCTGACGCTGAGACGCTGTACTCGTAACGCTCGTGTCGTGGCGCCCTCCGCACCGGTGTACCTGTTTGCCCGGATGATTCGGGGGTGGCTTCGGCGGGCCGTTCATTAGCGGAACAAGCGTTATTACCGCGCACACTGCAGATTAGGCTGCCCGATCGGACCCGAAATCAGTGCACAAATCGCTATTCGGTGGTCGTCCACCGTTCATTGAGTCGTTCCGTTTCTAGCGTAAATATTAATCAAGCGCCAGGCCTTCTGCACGCCAGAAGCTAGGCCGAGGCCAGCCTCGTGTGCGAATCAACACTGCCCCGATGCGCGATCCCCGAACGACACGCCGGGGATCTTCGACGACAGGTCCGGCCGGTGCGTGAGACCGGGCGCTAGCTAATGCGACCTGAAATATGATTAACCAAAGCAATCATTTGCCCAGTGAGAGTTCTTCCCGCACTCCCAAAACGCGAGCCGAAATCCAGGCCACAACAGCGCGTTTTCAGCTCGCAACAGGTAGTTTGCGGCGTAGGACCTCCTGCGGTGTAGGAGAAACAATTTAATTAGTGGCGCGCGAGAGTGAAGTGCCTACCGAAAACTATCCCCCTCAGCCTGGTGGAAGCCCTGCTGGCTTGTTCTAGTTTTGATCGTACCTAGCGAAACTTTCGTTGTGTGAGGATATCGCCCCGTAGGACACTTGCATTGCTCTCTCTCTCTCTCTCTCCCTCGGTGTCTCCTCCAATATCTCACCGACCGATTGCCGTCCACCTCCGAATCAATCGACTGTCCGATCCAATTGGCATCGCCAACCATAACCCAATCGACCACCGACCGATGGATGGATGAAACATGAAAGGCGCCCGGACCGCCCGGAGGGTTTCGTGTGTTTCGGAAAGTGGCGGGAAATTGGTGGCCAACCGTCCGGGCAACCGATAACCCTTTCGCTGTGGGTTTTTTGGCCCGGCTTGCAGCAATCGAACGAAAAAACACCACCCAGTTCCAGGTGCAGGGCTGGGACCACCGCTCGGCGTTCGATTTGCTTGAGGTTCAATAAATTTAATCCCGCCGCCGCATTATGCAACATTGATCGTCGTGTTCGGGTTCGTTATAGAAATGATTTAAAGGCTCCCGGCGCATAACGAACGGTGAGGTATGCTTTGCGAGAGTTGGTTTTGGTTGTTTTTTTTTTTTTTGGAACACTACCTGAAGCTACGGATAACGCCTCGATCGTTTTACTACTGCTGGTGGCGATCTCGATTCCAGTGAAGTAATGTTGGTCCTTCGAGTCGGATTTCATGGTGTGTTACATGCCATTGAGTGATCCTTCATTTTGACCTTGTACAATCTAGGTATCAGAGATATATTATTGTCATAAGATCTTCTTCTACAGCAAATTGGTCACTCTGAATAGAGCCAGAATATCGAGAGAATATATTTAAAGCGAGCTATTTAAATATCACAAATCACACTTGGGTGGGCAACCAGAAGTTATTCGGTCTCCGTTTTGAAATGCATTTCAATACCCGCAAAAAAACCCGCACTCTCCGGAAAGTCACTCCCTAAAGACTAAATAATGATGATTATGTTTTCGTGCGAAGCTTATCAAGCGTATGCGTATAATATCGTCCACTCGAGCTTTTGATCGCGTTGTTTCAGCATTATCCACGAATCGAACGGAACGCTTCGAGAGAATGGGGCCAACCGAGCCAGGCCGGGGCCATAAATCTTCCATCCGGTGACACTTCACAATTTTTGGCAGCCACCAAGCCTAATGGCGACAGGTTGCGTGCACCGCGACCGTGCCGGCAATCGGGCAGGGAAATTGAATCTGTCCCTTTCCACCTGGCGGCGGCGGAGCGGAAATTATGATAAATTGTTCCGTTTATCAGGCGATTTTCTCACCAAAACTCTGCCCGCTGCAGCGGCGAAGCAGGAGAAATGCATTGAAATGAATGAAAATTAAATCACTTACGGCGAGGAATATGACATCACAATCGAGCGGAAACGGCTTCATGAAAGAAACGCGACCTGGGCCCCGCGAAGAAGGGCAGCACACGAACCCGGGGCTTTGATAGCCGTCAAGAAGTAATGCGACCTACATACAAAAAAAAACCCTCCACCAGAAAACATCGAGTGCGGCGATGCGATACGATTGCGGTTTTCCACCCATCGTTTTGATCGGTTCGGCGAGAGGAAGAATTTAAGCAACTTTTAAATGGACATAAAAACCATCCCGGAGAGACCCCACGCCCATGCTTCCGTGGGTTGAGACGGTCGCGTGAGGTCATCGCCGTATCCGTGAACGCGCCCGTCGCGCTTCATAATGGCTTTCGCGATGGGCTCGAAATAAAGAGCCACTCGCGTGTGTGTGGTGGACACGACAGGAAATTCGGAAAACGCTCGGCTCCGCTGCCGCCCGTTTCACTGTGCGGGAAACTTCCTTTTGCTGTTTGGAAAAAGCGAGAAGAAAAAAGCCCATGGCACGTTAACCACGAGCGACCGGGCAGGGGAGATAATTTCTTGAACGTTTGAAAATTATCTCATTATTTGAGTTATGAACGATAATTTGTACCGATGTAATTGCACCCGCAAAACGATGCTCCGGAAGAGCTGTGTGTGTGTGTGTGTTCGTTTGTTTGGTGTTTCATTCGTGTTATGAGTGTTTCGTTTTTTCGCCTTCTTGTGCCCCTTTCGAGAGATACACTTTGCGTTCGGTTCTGCGTCATTGCGCGAACAGGTTGATCTCCTTCAACGCCTTGCAAGGAAACGACACAGACCGCACAGTGTGGGGTCGAATGTGTTAGGTAATAAACTTTCGTGTTGAACTGCGCAGTCCAAATGAAGAAGCACTTGGGCAACACAGGTTGTTGTACATGCCATGAACAAGAAAAAACTCATAAGAATGAGATATAATTTGAAATAAGTATAACCAATTCCACAATTGTCAATACCATCAACTAAACAAAGTAAAGCATACAAGAAGCATAGAGAAGAATTAATATAATGTAAACACAATCAAACATCATGTAATGTGAGTTAAAAACATCACAACATCAATCAACGAGTCAACGAGCTAGATTTGTCAGAATCTATCTGAAAGCTTTCAAATAAATTATGAAATATTTCCAAATTTGCAAGCCACATCCTTCGCTGCCTAGCAGCACCCTGATCCATATGTATATCAACGCACAAACCATTTCGCTAGGATGAAGGATAAATCAACACCGAAAATAAAAAAATCCACCCGGGCAGGGCATGGCCAAAATTAAGGCCAACACCCGAAACACCCGCCCGGTCCATGAGTATGCGATTATGTAGGCTGATTATGGATCGGGTACGGCACGATCGCCCCCACCGGAGCCGCAGCTCGAGTCTCCTGTACCGAAAAAATCAAATTAAAAAATTCCTTTCCCCTTCCGGCGGCGCGAAAACTGGAGCTACTCGAGTAGCCGATGGTGGGGGCCGTTACGTGTCGTGGTGTTCGGCTGCGGCGTCAGCACTATCAGCACCGGCAATTCACCGGCATCGATGTCCGATTGAACCGGGTCACTCGGTGGCGCGAGTTTTTGTTTCACGCGCGCTGTTCTCCAGCCAATGTTTTCTCGGCCGATCGCGCGGGTTCACCTTTCGCGGATTTACCGTTTAACCGCGGTGGTGAGGCGCGAAGGTGCCTGCAGCGGCAGCCGCAGAAACAAACACCGGCGGAATGTCTGACCTCGCCACCCCGTTAGGGCGCTGCGGTATGCCGTCGTTCGCCCTCCCAGCCACAGCAACGGTGCTACCATGTAATCATCAATTTATGATTATTATTAGTCGATGGAGAGCCTCCATCGTTCAGCGGGAGGATACTGCGCACGAAACCGAACGGGTTCAGTGTTTTAGGCTGGTTTCTCTGGTGTAAGCCTGCTCCTCCTTCTGGTGGAGAAGATATAGACATCACCGACACACGTCGGCTTAGTCCACCCTAGTCGGTAGCTACCGCTGAATGAAGCAATAGTGTTACGTCACGGTGAAAAGAACGCATACGAGTGCGCCTGGAACAGGTGTGCCAGAATGGCGCATCATCCTGTCGTCTCCTAAGCCGGAGGGCAGCAGACGAACGTGTCAGATCGTAAACCTACCGGCCTCGGACCGTAAAAATTCCACCAAAGATTAGGCGAGCCCTCGCGAAGCACGGGATCATCAAACCGTTCGGCGAATAAAAGCATAAACCTCTTCCTGTCTGGGCCCGATGGCGATGGCCTCCACCTCCGAATCCCTCGAGGGCTACCGGGATCCGGGATTTATGAGTCTAATTAAATGCTCGCCACCATAAAGGCCGGGCTGGCCGGGAGGCCCACCGAATCGATACGATTAGTGCAACGTAAATGAGTTCGCTTTTGTCGTGATAATGAAGTGCGATGTTTTCACCTACACTCGCGACGTGGACGCTTGAGGTGAACCGGTTTTGGAGACGATCCGTTCCTCCGGACTTTGCGTTGGATCATCCGTCATACACTGTTTTTTTTTCTTGAGTTTGTCTGTCTGTCCATTAATCTTGTGCATTGTGTTCGGTTTGTGCTTGAAATCGCGGCTTAGTATGGCGTGGTCCAACGGCGCGAGATGATCCGCATCGATCATCACATCGACGGCCGGGAGAACCGAGAATCGCTCCGATACCTCCCTCCCAGCGAGAATTAGCATACATTTGTGCGCAATCTTTAACAGGGCAAGCTTTAACGCGATGGTGATAAAATTTATAGCGAATTTTACACTCCATACGAAACTTTACATATTCAAATGATCTTTGCGGATCAGGATGCTGGGCTGATTGGCCCACCCCGTAGTAGGCCCCTGTGCCATAAATACAGAAGTTGCGCGTTTTACGACCGCATCCGAAACGATTTGGAACTGTAAAGCCCGGCCCGCTGCCCATTTATGCAGCGAGTGTGCGGAGTGTTGGATCGTCTGCAGATCTTGGTTGAATTGGGGTGGAGATTTCGGTCTCCAACCCATCTCCACATCCCGGCAGGATTTGCGCGCTGCGAACGGCTCGAGTAATAAAGAGGTACTAATGATCCAGCAAGTCCTTGGAGGCGATGGAGCGAATATTAGACTGCGAAAGTGTGCATCTGCCAAACTGACTTCCACCGTAGCCTTGAGCGGCGCGAAGCTGCGTTTCGAAAGTTGACCCAGAATTTTTACACTCAGCCGTAGCTGTCACTGAGCCGGGCGTCAAATGATACTCATTTTGCCGGGGCTACAACAAAACCGCGCCAAATAAGATGTTACGAATCCAGACGCCACGCGTGAGGAGCAAATAATTATGTACGAACTGTTCGATCATAGCAGCAGCAGCAGCAGCAGCCGGAGCCCGATGAAACCGCTCAATTTAAACTATTAACAGACCGACTGATCGGTTAATGATCGGCGATCTGTCAGCCTGCTCGTGAACCTTCGCCGCGCTGTAGCACCATCCCACACGAATCCTCCGGCTCAAGAAACCGTTAGGGATTGGAGGGCCCGTGCGCAAGGTGTACACAGACGGGCCGTGGGTAGTGGGTTGTGGCATTATCATTTCATTTAAATTGTATCAAAAAATCATAATTAAGGTGTAGCTGATGCGAGCCGGCCGGGAAATCATTGCAATCCGCGCGTTCGTGCAGGCGGTGCGAAAGAAAGCCGATCAGTTGATTGAGACGTAAAGGATGAGTTGGCCTGCGCTTGGAGGTGGTGGATCCCCCCAGCAGCTTGTTATTGAGAGGGGGAGCGGTGGCGATCGTGGCGGAGTCCACGTTTTGCACGAAGTTTGTCTCTGCGTTGGAGATGAATCTCAAACTCCGAGAAGCCAACGGCACACAAAGACACTCGCGGTGCTGGACCCAGTAATTTCTATCCCCGGTCTGACAGTAACGAGCGTCTGGCATCGTTTCTTGTTTCGTTTTTCGGCACTGTCGGTAACTTCATGACCCAGCGTGAAAGGAAAGCCTGCCGCACGCTTAGAACGAAAGTTTGACCTTCTTCCTGGAGGCACCGCACCAGCCTCTCAGAGAGCAACAGCGAGAAGGAGATAGAGAGGCGTGGTCCAACCTGTTGGTTTTCGCGTTCGCGCTCAAACAGTAACCGTAAGCAGGTCGACCGAAGCCCGGTACGAGAAATGGTCGAATAATAATACTGTTAATCACAAAGTACCCTGCCGGTGTGTCCCGGGTCCGCCCGGGTCAGACACCCACCAGCAAACACCGCGACGCATCCGTCGGGGCTGATCGATCCGATCGGACCCGGGGTGAAAGCCACCGCCATTGCAAACGCGTTTTCCTGCCGGTCACGTTGGCCAGCCCCGGCCCCGGTGGCCATCAAATGAGGCAGCCACCGGTACGGTCCACCGACGCGCGGATCCAACACGGGAAGCATTCCTTCGGCAGCGGCCGGGTGACCCCGGCTGTGACCTGTCGAGTTCGGCCGTCCATTTCGTTTGATTAGTCATAGATGTTCCGACACGCGCCCGCGGCTCGATTGACCCGGGCGTGGAACATTCCGTGCCGTCATCGTGCGGTGGGCGAGGAGAGTATCGCCGGCTCGAGGTGGGGCCGGCCTCCAATATCTCCCCCAGCGGGGCATTATGGACGTTATTGATCCATTATCGTCGACGCGATTGGTGCGTCCAGAAATAGTCACATGTTTTCCACTTGTGTGGATCTTCTTCGCGTTTCATTGTGCGATGCGAGAGCAGATACGGAAGGCGTCTACAGTGGCTTGCATTTGTTTAGAGCCAGTGAAGGTTTTTTCTTAACATCTCCCATTGGAATTATGCTTTTTTAATGTCTGTTCTAGTCTACTCTTATTTTTTTTATTTTCTTAAATGTCAATATGTCATTATTTGAAGATCTTTGCTAAAAAATGGATATATCTGGTCTAGTTAGATCCCAGTGAGAGTCAACATGTCCAATGGTGGTCCAACAAAGCGAAGCTCCTCTTGTATTCCTAGCTTATAATAAATAAGATAGAAATTAGTATAAATGTTGGAATCCACCCTATATCTTAGCACCGCACTGTATATCTTCTCTGGATCACTCAGCAACACCCGCCGCCCGGACGGTTCCAAACCGACAAGTTTTCGATAAAGCCCCGTAAAGCGAAGGATTTAAATACGAATGGAACAATTTTCCCCCCAAGGCTGCCGAAGACGTTCCTTCGGCGCCGTGTACGAAGCCGTGTTTCGCGCATCAACACCACGGCGCGTTGGACATCGCGTTTTTTTTTGCGTGGGTGCTGAATGAAATCCCATCCGATGTGTTTACGAAACGGAACGTTTCACGCTTATTATTGCGGATTCGTCTCCGACCGTTAGGATGGGCCCCGGGGCCTTCTTTTTATCTCGGCACTCGTGTTGCGTCCTCCCTACCGGTAAAGTTCAGCGGGTCACCGAGCAAGTGTTTGGCTTCCACCTCGCAATCGTGCCCAGGCTCGGGACGCTTTCACGGTGCTGGCAGGTCTGGCAGCCAACACCCACCAGCACGTGCCGGCCTCGAGGGTGCCGCCGCCTAATCGCCGCCGTCTGCGCGCACGTCATGTCATCGGCACTCGGACCGATCTCTAGCCCGCGTGTCCGCGGCGTACACTAATCCCGATAAATAGCACTCGAGCGTTTTTGATAAAGTAATGCGCCGTAAACGTTTTCGGAAGATTCGTCGCTCACTCTCGACACTCGACTGCTCGTCCATTCACTTCCAACTGCTGAAGATTCCAGTCCATTCGGCCGACTTCAAGTGGTCGTGCATTTGGACCGAGTTGAAGCGGGGCATAAAATTTGGATCATTTCCGGATCGTAGTCGCGTCTAGAGCGATTCTGTGGCGTACCACTGGGACGTAAAGCTGGGCTGCTGCGTGAAAGGTACCAGGATCTGTACGGAGGCTGGAGAGCCCGCTGCGGTCAGTCTGTTACTTGTTGGACTCACTTTTCTGGGTGGAGCAAATTTCTCCCGCAGTTTTCAAGTGCCCGATATCGATTGCATAATGAAATTTGGAGCACACCGCGGGGTGTTGTTGGGTGGTTTGTATCTGTTCAAACTTTCTTGTGTATTGTAGCTCAGGTATTGGAGTCTCGTAACCCGTTTGAAGAAGGCATTTGTTTATTTTTGTTACAGAGTTCGTTTGGCTTTGCATATCACCGTCAGGAACCTTCAGCAGTTGGCTTCAATTGTTGTACATTTCATATCCAAACAGCTTTGTCTGAAACTATTCTGCATTTCCTTCCTCTTAGCTAGCCGATCACTGGAATAGACAATCCAAAGCCAAGCTAAAACAACCAGAAACCAACAATTAACCCAAACCCTGCTCCAAACTGTGTCAATTCCTCAACAAATTGCCACCCCAAAATATTCTGCCCACCCCTAGGCCCCAAGTGTGCGAGTGTGTGTCAGATATTCGTCCCAGATAAGGCCGCACACGTTTGCAGATCTAAAACGTCCTGGTTCGATCGCGCGTTGCCAATTTTTGCTTCCCTTTTAGTTTCTGTTGACCCCCGTTTCGTTTGAACGCGCGAACCAGGGGTGTCTAATTTATTCCGCTTACCGATGACTAGCTGAATGCCGGTGGAATGAATCGTGTAAAATGTGCAACCGCCTACGCACGCGCACGCCATTGTGTAGTTCCGTGTTTTAAGGAAGGCCCGCCGTCCGAAGGGAGCCCGAAATAGGGTGTCCATCAGGGGCTGGCGGGCTGGCTGACTAGCAGCGACGGCAGCAGACACATGACACCTCTTCGGTGGCCGTGGATTAGACGGCGCCACCGTGGCGACGCCCCGAGAGCGATCAATAAATGCGCAATGCACTTCCGTCAGGCCGTGTCCCGTCTGTCTTCACCTTCACCGCGAGTTCGAGCACGGCCCGAGTTATAAGGGACCCTTCGGTGTGGACTTTAATCGGCTTTGGGCCGGGAGCGTGCGTATCGACAGCGCACCAGTAGCCAGTAGCCCACCGAGTGCCACATCGTGGGCGTGTATGTGTATTTTCAAGCCGAGGTCTGCGAGGTGAAACCCTTCCAGCGGCTCTCTTAACTAACCAAACAAAAAAAAACACCGTTTAATCCTACAAATGATCCCGTCTTCGATCGGCTGCCGTGATCGATGACATCGTTATCCCGTGGGTGCCGAAATGGTGTTTTGTTGTGGCTCACCCCAACTCCGCTGAAGCATATGGGATTTGTTCCCAAACACGCGTCCTCTTCAGGTGTTCTTCGGGGCTTCGGCGATCAATCGCGGTTCGCGCAGATTGAATCGAGCCACCCTCGGCCTGTCGACAGATCGCCGCCGCCCGGGTGGACATGAACATAAATCTTTCACCGGACGCATCAATGCGTGATCTTTCGCCCGGTGCTCAGGTGGAGAAACTCTCCTCGCGCTCGAACCGGGGCCAGACACTTCAAACGATCGCGTCCCCGGTGGCTATCGCGTGAAGGTGATTCCAGCGTCTCTAGCCGTCCCGGGTGGAGTGAAAGGGAACACATAAATAATGATGGTTTTAATAACGTGTAATAATTGACAGGAGGCTCCCAAGAACTCGTGCGCAACGCCCGAGACGCACCAAAAGTCCGGTAGTTTTGCGTAGTGGCACAGGTTCAGCCCAAACGAGACGGACACACAATGCCCCGTTCGCCGAACCCTCCCGCGCTCACCCTTCCCGCGAGGGCTTCTGGAACGCGCGAGTGAACACGCGGAAAAACGCGTCATTGTGCGCGATTGTGGCGATAATTTTCTAAAGCTTCCCTTTGACGGGCGGCCAGATTCATTCTCCGGCCACACGCCCAATGAACCTGCGATTTGAATGTGGCGGCGGGGACAATAAGTAGGTCGTGCGGGCTGCCCTCCCGAATTCCTCTCGGTGTGCTTCTTTTTTTTTGTTTTGTTGCCCGACTAACTTGACCGATAGACCGATCGTGTTTTTCTTCACGCGTGCAAGGATCCCAACCTTATTAGAGGAATTTCGGACGGCCCTCCGCCTACGGGGAAAATTAATCGTACGTGATACACTTATTTACGCACCGTTCAATTAGTGGTAATAAGATCGTTGGAAATAGCAAAAACGCACATCTTTTATAAAGATATTCATTTAAACTTTTTTTAGCGAGCAAACCAAGCTCAAATTGTGCAAAAGCCCTCGCGGGATGGAATAAAAAACACAAAATGCTGGCAAAAAATGGAATAAAAGTGATGGTGAATGTTCTTTCAGCCTCGTTTGGCACACATTGATTCAATTTCAGCTCGTTAGGTTAGGCTGGTGGAATGGTTTTTTTTTCTTTCTCTTGCGTGTGTGGTCTTTCGCGAAAGAGAATGTTCCCAAAAGTCTGCAGACAACAGGAAACTTCCTTCAATAACTCACACTTAACTACTCTAATAGTGCTTTAACGCGTCGACCTTGCAGATTTAAATCAATTTGAAGATTTAGATAAAGTCGGTGATTGTTTCTCTCGATCGATAATCGAAGGTTCGTGGGTTTTTTTGGTTTGTTTTTGTACAGTAAGGCTCAAAATAAGGCTAGACTACACATACATATACAAGAATGAGTTTTTTTTAACACAACACAACGATCATACCTATTTTTATTAAAAAAATTAAAATTAATTTAAAAAATCATAAAATAGTAATGAAAATATACTTTGCTTACCTGACTTTGTAACATACTGTAACCACACAACGACAGTAAAATATTTGCCATAAAAATTCCTAATCTCTCCCATTATCAGCCCAAAAAAACGCGTGAACTCTTGTCGCTGCATTTATTCGGGGATAATTTAATCACAGCTCTATCACAAGCCACTTTGATAATCGCTGCCTGCCTTCACCCAAACACGGCACCATTATCAGCCCAATCTACTCCTCTACTTGGACGACTTCATCCCAGACTCCCCGCGTATTCTGCTTCGGAGCGAACGCAATAGACAATTCCAAAAGGTAAACCCAGGTGCCCGGGTCAGGGCGCTAGCTGACCACAGCTAATTGAGTCATTTAAAGACTCGTTAGCTCGCTCAGGAAGGTCGCTAATAGGAAAATATTTATCATAATTTAACACACACACACACACACGCGCGCACAGGTTCCTCCAATCTGTTCGTAATCGAAAAACGATTTGATAAACATGTCGTGGAGCAGGCTCGAGCCACGGCACGGGCTTCTCAGCGCGTCAGGTTGCATCTGGGCTGGGGAAAGAGAAGGCCCACACAATGACTCAAATTGAGCCCGACAGAAGAAGACCAAGAGGCTGCCAGCAGCCACAACAACAACAGAAAAAACGCACACGCAATCGAAAACAGCAAAATTAATGACCCATCATTACGGCACCAGAGCCGGCCGGGTGACCGTCTATGCGTTTCGATCGATGCGTTTCTCTTCGGCTCCTTAGAAAGGACGCCCGCTGCAACAAAAGGCACGATTTATGAACGTACGCGCGAAAGGGATTGTTGCGCCCCAGAGAACCAGAGCAACAACAAAAATGAAGAAAATAGACCAAACAGTCAACAAATTACCCAATGACACCGTTTAAAACTAGCTCCAGTTTCGGCGTCGCATAACGAACGGGCAGGCGTCAATCGAACGAGATCGGCATTATGTCGGCCTCGCCCCGTGAACGACCCGACTGGTGACGAGATCCTCCACCGAGATCCGTTTTGCGATCTCTCGCGCAGTCCCCCCCATTCGAAAGCCCACCGCAGCCCCAGGTGTGTCTTATCGGTTGATGATCAGATAATTATGTTCATTTGTCGATCGCGGTCGAACGCCACAGCCAACACAAATCAAACTCGCCGGGGCCCGGCTTCTTGCGCGAGCGAGATTAGATTAGGATCGTGGCCGAATCGAAGTCTGGCTGATTCGGTCGACCACCCGTTCTACTCGGGTGAGATTTGAAAGCTGAACGGCGGCGTGATTGCGATACGGTTGGGTTCGAGGCGAGCAGAAAAAAAAACTCGTTCCTGATTGGAAAGACACCTCCGATCTGGACAACCGATCACTTATCACATCGATCGCGTGCCAGGAGAAGCACACTTCAACCGGGAAAGGTAAACACAGCGCTCAACGCACACACACACACAAAATGCGCTAGAACGCCGGGTGAACCTGTGCCCGGGGTTGAAGTGGTGGCTCGTGCCGATCAATTATTTAATTTTCCGAATTCTTCACCTTCGAATTTTGGTCGCTCCGGGCTTCGTTGGTGGCACGGACATCAATCAAGTCAGAAGTGTTTTCGTGGTTCGCAATCAGGAACTTGTGGAGCAAGCCTTTATTTACACAAGAACCTGTCGATCGACCCCCCAGCAACGTCTAGGTTGGATGGATCTTCTGGAGGCAGCTGAACTCTCCGTTCTCCATCGGCTAGAACTGTATCACGTCATGGGTTACGTCGGTTCCAATGACCCATAACGGAATATGGCTGTGTTGAACTCAACCCAATAGCTCGAGAGCCCACAGCACACGTTAACAGGGCACACCCAGTATCCCTGTGCAAGGGGTGTACATGCACACTCACCTGGACACCTGTGATGTGTAGGTTTGTGGAGCTTCTAATGAGCAAAGTAGGGGCACTTGAGCAACTCCAAGCCGCCGGCCCGTATCAGACGCGATGAAAGCAAGAGTTTGAAGCAATTGCTACGTCCACATTACCTAACCTCAACAATGACTCCACTTCACTGATTGATCTTTCCAGCGCGGCGAGCGTTCGAGTGCGAGTTCGCGGTCTGATTGAATTGAAATAGACGCACAAATGAGATCATCCCTGGGCGGCTTTTGTATCATCAGCGGCGGCAGAAGGTCACCGCGCGGGCTCCGTGCTCTCCTAGTGCTCTGCTTTTGGCAGCCCCACCGGTGCGCATTTTTCGACATGTCAGTCCAAATCCGAACCATTTCACATGCCCACGGTGCGTGGTGGAGAAAAATGAACCACATCGAATCTCGTCAATCACGGGCCGGGACCCGGCACCAGGGCTGGATTGCGATGCCACAGGCTTCGGTACCCCCATTTCTGGGTTGACCGTTCCCTCGCACGCGCATCTCCCCGACCGCGCTCTCGCCCGGTTTCTGGTGCGGATCGATATTACGAAAATATTTATCTTTTAGCATGGCTACGCCTGTCCGGGCGAGTTAATTTCTCCCTCTTGGGCGCGCGCGCGCGCGCCATTTGACACGAGTGATTTGTTTTCACCGAAAGTGATCGCCGTTGGACGCGGTTCGCCTTCGCGCTGGGCGGGAGAACTTCGGTTTCAGCGCACGGGACGCGCTTTCGCCGCGCGCGCGCTTTTGCCCCAAGCCTGGGAAGATTTTTGGCCGGGACGAGTTGAAGGCGTTAATAACGTTCTCCGCACCTTCGCCCGGAACGGTGTGTAATTAAATTGACTCGGAAAGTGTTAAACCGAATTGCCCGCGGGGCCCGGTGAAGCGTTTAGGAGGTCGATCGATTTCAATTATTACATGGGATGGGATGGCGGTTTTTTTTTGTTCCTATCGCGCTTCACATTTCCGTTGATAGATGAGAGAAAGCTCTGGTTGATGAGATAAATGGCAAGGAAACATTTGTGCAGGATGGCATTACCGAGAGATTATAAATTATGTTTTAACTATCGTATAGACACTAAAACTTGTTATAAAGGAGATAAACATGGTTTCATTAGGATACATTCATTAGTAAACATGGTTTAATCAAGTAAAACGTAAGTTATGGACAACTAATATCTAAAGAGTCATCTTTTGAGGACAGTTTGTCCATCCTAGATTGTTAAGACGATTGTTCAAATACAATTTTCATGAATAAATCACTAGATTTGGAAATTATACCTCATCTGGCTTATCGTGTAGACTTCAAGGCATCCAACAAACCCCTGGAATACGCTTCACTGCAGTTGAAGGTATCAATTATATACTTTATTGACTCATAGGCTCTAAAACTTTGATCTTGACAGAATACGAAAGAAAATGAAATACCATTTTTACAATATAACCTCAAAGTTTGGTTCAAAATGCTGAAAGCTTTCATGTAGCTGCAACAGTTAGTTAATACAGCTGCACACTCATATTCAATCAACTTGCCTGCTACGTTTAAATTATTGGCTATAATATGTAATAAATACTTGATAGTCTTGAGGCAAAGATGTGCTAATAACACCAATAATTACTCATAGCATACTCGACTTCAATGCACATGATCGGTCAAACCTTTACAAGCCCTTAAAGACAACCTCAAATAGGTGTCATAAATCCCACAAGCCCTCTCCTACCATGCATTTGCAATTCAAAGGAAATTGTTTTACGAACCCGCTATTATTGATAGTATCCGTGCGTTGGCGATCCGTGCATGTGTCAACCTGTCCCTTTCTGCAACGGCGCACTGAAATGCAATTTCCTACACCCCGAGCAAAAGTAGCAATCTAATTTGTGTCACCCGCACGGGGACGAAACGAAATCAGCTCGCGCGCGATCAGGCGGGTTCGCGAAACCACTCGTGTGCTCGCGCAAACAGGTACCGTACAAATGAGAAAAGAGACACCCCGCCGGCCATTCTCACATGGTTGGGCTCAATTAAACTTCACCTTCCCCGTGTGTGCGGTGCGGTGTGGTGTACTGGACCCCAGCGCCCAGGCCCGCTTTCACGCGGCGCGCAAGCCCCGCAGCATCGCTTTCTACCGGGCACTTTTGAGGATTCCGGAAACTGGAGATAAACTCCACCGGCGGACAGGTTTGAATCGATCCGCCGTTGGACGTAGGGTGTGGTTTGTGGTGGCGCTGCCGGTGGAGGTCCTGCGCACCTCCGGATATCAGTGACACCTTGCTGAGGGTACAGCGAAGCCCTCGACCTTGTTTAGGCGGTCAGTGTTCTGCCTCCGGGAGTGCGCCGGCTCGAGCCTGAACCTGAATGGAACCTGGTTTTGCGGTTTTGTGTCGACCGACGCGAGAAAGCGCGCCCGCGGAGTGTCCACCACTCCGGTGCGGGAAATCGAATTGAATCGCGGTACTGTGCGCGGAAAAATCGGCCACGCGAAGTCAAATTGAAACTACAGACGCCCAATAAAGTGCCGCCAAATTATGCGCGTTTCATAACTCACGCCGGCCGAGCGAGCTCAAAACGATCTCAATAATATCGCACGGGAAATGGACATCCCGGGGGCAATGGGATCTGGGAATCTGCAGGTGACCCTGCGCAACACGCGATCCGGCGTGTTGCAAGGTGGCTCGGGACGGGTAAAATGACCGATCGAGGCAACGAGAAGTTCTCAGCAATTGGCTCTTTAGATCCAGCTAGAGCACGCCACGCCAAAGACCCTCGAGGCACGAAACTGCCTCCCTCGCCTGGGTCGGTTTCATTGTGCAAGAAAACAGCTCGTAATAATAGCCACGGCTGCAAGAACCTATTGCAATTGCTCTAGGGGAACGTGTGAAGAACGGCGGTCATGACTTCAAAGTTGAAGTTTGATAAATTCATTCTTTTACGTCTGTTTAAGTTGGTTTATTTTATTTTTTATTTACTTGTGTCATTGTACATTTGTTTCTTTATTTATATGTTTACTATTTATTAATTTATTAAATGAATTTTTACTTAAACGTCCATATGTGTGACTCACTAAATCGCAAGAAAATTTGCAGAAAATATATTTCTTTTTCTGTGTGAACCATTATTGCATGTACCGTTAAATAACTTCTAAATCTACGACAACGATTTGTTCCACATCGCCCCACAGTTCCAGTCACCCCATCGTATGCTAATCGTACTGGGGCGGAATACTGTAGATCAGAAAATGGAAGAAACAGAAGAAAAAACCACCACCGAAGAGAAATTTGTTTGCGCTGCTCAGGTGAAACCCACCTAATCATCAGCGGCTTGAGAAAATAATGTTCTACATTCACGGCAACTCGCGCAGATCCCGGGACCGAGTACCTGCGCCCGGTCAGTATGAAAACGCCAACATTTTATGGTAATCCACATTTTGCGCTTGCGCCCGTCGCGTTTGATGAGATGGAGCCCGGTGTTGGGGAGTAAGAATTGAATCTTAACGCCCATACTGCTCGATGCTGCTAAGGCCCATTACACCGCAGGGAGCGTCCGGAGCCACAGCATCCAAACCGGCCCCCCATTCTCGGAACCATCCGTCGAAGATAAATATTGTAAAGTATATGCTTAGCCACGCCATAATGCGGAAGAAATTGAATACAAACAAGAGCATTTCGCTCCGTGCAGCACTCGGCCCTCGGCCGGACAGTGAGTGAGTGATGGACGGATAGTGATGGTGGTGGTGGTTTATTCCGCCCGGAACACGATCACGGCCACTATCTATCGGCTATCGGTGGCCGGGGCTGCTTTCGCCCAGAATCGTGCGTTGCTGTTGGCCTTCTTCCCCGGACCCAGGATCGGTTATTGTTATCGGGCGGACATTAGAGCTCTTTAATCCCGGCTCCCCCGTTCTCGGACGCACGATCGGGCACCCGATCGAAGCCCGTTCAATTATTGACCCGGTTGCCGCGGGGGCCAAACGAAGGCCCACTAAAACTGAAGGCGCTACGGGCGCGCCAATCCAATGCCGATCGCGGAATCCCCATCACGAAGTGATTAGTTTGGTAATTAAAGCTAACATCTTACTCGCTCGGAGCCATCGGCACCATCATCGGCACCCACAACGCTGGCACAGGTACACACTCTATCTCTCTCATTCTCTCGTTCCCACTCCCGAGGGATCCTTCCTAATTGATTATTCAGCGCTTTGAGCAACCTCACGAACTGCAGGATACCCCCCGCTCCATCTTTTTCCACGCGAATAACGGACACTCGATCGATTCGATCGATGGAAGCTGCGAGACGCGGCCGGAGCAGTAAAGTTTATTGAAATCATTCCACGGACACGGCCACGGACAAATAACGGTGGGAAAGTATTTGTATTCTGCCCGATTGCCTGGCCTGGGTGGAAAGTTCTCCGTGCACCGTCTCCTGCATTACCGGGCTCTAATCAGACTGATTGGGCCGGAAAGGAGCGCATGTCTAGTCTGTACAGAAATGGGCCATCATTTGTTCTATGCAGTGTAGGTGCATGCATTAACTTAATCAAAAATGGAGAAAACGGTACCTGGAGTGAACCTGTGGTAAGGAAATAGTATAATTAATGGCTAAGAAAGTTAAAATTTCGACAAAATATCAATAAACTCTTCAAAATTAGAACAGTTGAACGAATTCTTTTGCTCCTATGAAGACAACCTGTCTCGTCTGATTTGCCACTTCTTCTTAATTTGATTTTGAAATTGTTTTGTTCTTCCTTATTATACTCTAAGCCAGTTTATTTTTTAAAAGAGTCCTTTTCAAATGTTTGATTTCTTTTTGATTTGCCATTTTTAATATATATTTTTTGTGTAATTCTATGAAATTAGTATTGGTAGAAAATTTTGATCAGTACTCTTGACTAAAACCAAATTTGTATACTTCAATTCCGTTCGATCTCCAAGATAGTGGTTGTAACTGGGTTTGAAAAAAAGCTATGTTCTATTTTTCAGTAAAATCTATATAATAACAAAGCAAATAAAACTAAGTAAACTATGTAATCTTCAACTTAACTCAACTCGTAATTCACGTCTCCACAACACTATATCCTAAATAAACGAAAAAGACGTTGTTCCACAACCCAAAAGTTCTCAAGACAAGGTGTTGCTCTTGAAGCGAAATAACGACACCAACATAAACGCTTTTCCTTCGGCTCACCCTTCCGAAGGGCAAACAAATGTGGGTCATTGCAACCACCTCCACCACGACCGCGAGAGCGAAAACGGCGAGAAAAACGACACGAAAATCGAACCACCAAACCCAGCCGGCGATGCGACCGATCGCGCACTGCAAAACGCGCATTAATCCAAGGGCGGGTAATTTCGCTCAATTAGTGCAAAACATTTTCCCACAACAATCACAGCTGATCCCGGGAGGGGGTTTCCCGGCCGGAAGGGACCGAGCCGCCACGGGGCGTTTGAGCGCATCCACAAAAAGAGTTAAGGTCCAAAAGCCCACCCACCGCCCGCCCGCACCGCGTTCGGCGTGACGGTGCCGGATCGGCCGGCCGGACAAAGTAAAACCCGACCCGACCAGAACGCTCGCGCGGCAAGTGAATGTCCCTCGCGCCGGCCCAACCGTCGTGCCGGGGGACGCCGTAAACTGCACTAGAATTGGCCCTGCGCCTTTTTGCCGTTGCGCTGCACTTGCTACACTTTACTGAGAGCGCGCCGATGGTGGTGGCTGGTGTCGGGCGAACTTCGCCTCGATCGCGCCCTCTAAAAGGGTCTTCTGCGGGCCGAAAGCACACTGACTGATTTAAGAAGATAATGCAGCGGCCGTGTAAAGCGGGCTGGGGAAAACACGGGCCCATTTCACAGCACTTTAACCTTATCCCTGCGCGCGCCCGCGCGCGCCACAACTTCCCACCCCGCGAATCGTTAGCGCGGATTCGGTACGGTGGTTTTGCGATGCAGGTGGAACTACAGCGCGGCCGCTGCTGTGCGGCCGCGGCACGGCCTAACACACGCGAAACAAAGTGCAAATAATTTAATTTGAAGCGCGCACCGGCTTGCGGCTGGTGAGGTGGCGGTTTTAAGGTGATTTTAAGGCGTTCGAATGCGCAAGAGCAGCAACGGGGGCGAGCGGGAGGAAAGCAGAAAAGCGAACCGTCGCTGGAGTCGTGGGTAATCAAGCGTGAGAGTGAGGCAAAACGGCATCGTTGCCTACTGCGAGCGGGAAACTCTTCCCGCCCGGTGAAGGTGGTTCGGGAATATTTATGAGCAGCGCGGTTGTTCTTTGGTGATGTTCCGTTTCAATCGGAGAAAGAAACTGTTTAGGACAAGATTTAGCACCTTTCGGATGGTTTCGATGTTGGGTTTATGTGTGTTGGAACATCTAATGGAATCGATTATTTTATTAAAATCGGCATTATTTTTTCAATCTTCTTATCAATCAATCTTATTTAGGGAACATTTTAAATATTTGCTTGAAACGAAATTTCCAATTGAAATTTGTAAATATAAATTGTATCTTTTTCTACCAGAACCAGAAGTTTTATTTATTTTTTTTTCTAGTTTTCTAGGGAATCCTCTAATTCATGAGCCAAATATTTTGTTGAGTAGTTGTGTCTTTCAACAACTTCAACTGTCTTTCATCTAAAATGTACCCAATGTTCAATTGTTTATATGAGATTTAGTATATGCTTACAGTATGTTTAGATTTTAAGTATTTTTCTACACACTCCGTTTTCAGGTTATGTTTTCAGCTTCATAACATACAAAATTGTAGCCAAAATATGCAACCAAAAAAATACTCAAATTCTAAATACACTAAATTTCGTATTTTGAGCCTAAAAAGTGCATCAAAGATGTCGTAAAGCATATAAAAAATCATTCAAAAATATACCTACATTATTCAAGATTGTGTAAAGGTTCTTTATTTTTAATCAAATTTTAAAACGATAGTTGGATAAGTGGGCGTAATAGTTATGTTACAGGGGGCGATTTTGACGATGGTGAAAAAAAATGTTAAAGTGTGTGGAAAAGTGTGGAAAAATCGTCACAAACGTATATTGTTATTGTCTACAACTTAGTAGAATATCATTTTTATCTATCTCTTCGAGTTTTCATTGTATTCTAAAAAAACAGGTGGGCGTATAGTTATGTTACAAAGTGTATAATATATTGCAATTAAAAATATACTTCCATCATGTCATTGATTTATTATATTCAAAATTGTGTAATAACTTAGCTATAAGGAGCAAAACTGTTAAAAAAATTCCAATAGTTTCGAAGCGTTACGGAGAATGAAAATTCCTGCGCCGTTAGCCATCATCCTGCATCGGCTGCAACTTAGTACTATCAGCTAGATAAAACCCCATAAAATGCGATTCTCCCATTGTTTCCGCACCGTTTAAACGAATGTCCGCACGCGGAATGTATCTCATTAACGCCCCACCGAACCATACCGGTGTTGCGATGACAACAATGTTTTGGCTTTCGATTATGAGCGCAAACATCATGATCCGGCGCACAATAGCCCCACGGAGGCCAATGCGCGTCAATGCGAGATGCGCCCTTAAATGTGTGTGTACTTTGCGCGCGAATCGATTCGATTCGACAACAATCGCGGCCGCGGCATGAAAAGACTGCTACCGCCACAAAAGCGTTAAATTATTGCGAATTAGAGAAATAAATATTTTCCTTCCCAACCCGGTCCCATCCGGAGTGCCCGGCGCCCGGGAAAAGGTTAGCCGCCTGCCTGAAAAGCGGGACGCTCATCCGTCCGGACCTGCGATTGATAAATGCAATTGAATGATGATTGTGGCGGTGGGGTGGAAACAAAAACCGCCACGAGGAACCCTTCCTTTGGGCCGGCGGCGATGGCGGTCCGTTTGCGTCGGCATCGCCGGCGGGAGCGAAACTGCGCGTTGCATTGTAATAAAATGTATTGAAGAGAACATTCCGCTTGATAGGTACATGTGTTCCGCCGGCTGGGTGGATGAGCATTACATGGGCAGAGGAGCCACCCGCCCAGCCCACCGGTGTCTTTTTGCAGCGAATGATGAAGTTCAAGTGCAATGTTTCACACGACTCGTGACACGAGCGCGGGAACGAGAGAAAGAAGTAGACACTCAAGCACACAGACACACGAACGGAACGATTGTAATACAAGACGATGGTGTATGTTTTGTGATTAGTAGCTAGTTAATCGCGTACCTGGGCCGGGAGAGGAAACACCCGTTCTCACACCCCAGTTTCTGTGTCACCAGCCAAGGGATGCATCCAGCCGGGCGAATGACCATCGTCATCGTACGCGGGAGAGTGCGGGAGCCGAACGAAAGGAACAAATCACACGGCACGGAAGAAAACGGAGCCAAGACAGTAATTCACTGGCTCGCTGCTGCCAACCGTCGACGGGAGGACGCGCCGAACGAACCTCATTAGGCAGGTGTGGACGGAGCCCGGAGGACCGAACGCCGCATGGGAAATGGTGTTTGGTTTGATGTGCTGCCGATCGGGATGCAGCATTAGATGGTGTGTGCGTTGCAGTCACGATTTAATGATTCTTTTTGTCATCGAAAGAGAGAGAGAGAGAGAGAGAGAGAGAGAGAGAGAGCGCAAGAACGATTGCATTATTCAGGTTCGTCGCTTGTGTTGGAGTCTTTTGTTACAGGGGTGTTTTGTGTTTTTTATGCAAGTGGGTTCTTTATTGGAGATGCCTTGATTGGCATAAGTTATTGCAACGGAACGTTTGATTTAGAATCTTCACTGAGTTTGTTTGCTTTTTGTTTTTTTTCCCCTTTCTTCACGCAGAATCGAGTGTTGATTACTTTATTATAGAACGTTTGCTTCCGTATTTTGCCTCGCAATAAATTTGTTTGCTGTAGGAATCTTTACAAAAACGATATTTGCTATGGGTATAAGTACTTCAACACTGCCACTATCGAAGCAAAATGGAAATCTCTTCGCTATATCACGAAAAAATCGTCATAATTTGGACTGCTAACTGAAGAATTTATTACTGAGTCTATTTAAAACCTAATCCACCATGAAACATCGCCTAAATGGCACGAATGAGTCATAGAGAGATCGTCCGCGGTCGGTCCGAATCTGTCCGGACAAGTTTTCTCAACCCCGGTACCGACGAGTCACACATCATTTATCGAAGAAAGATGAGTTAATTGAGCCCGCTCGCCTTTCGTACGTCATTATCTGTAGCGCGTTCCATCAATCATACAAACACGATCGGACCGTATCATAGGACGCACCGTACACCCCAAACACGGGCCCCATCAGTTCAGTTCAGTCATGGCCGAGGCATGAAAAAACGAAAAACGAAAAAAAAAGCTAAATTCCCCAAACATCTTCCCAAAGCACCAGCAGAAGAAGAAAAAAGCAACCCAAGAAACCGAGTGAAAGACTTATTAATCTCAAAATCAATTCATCTTCGAAAAGCCAGTGCCATCACTTTCGATTGACCTGCTAATTAGTTCCGCTTATCAACCGCGCAGGCTCCGGCGAAGGTGCGTGAGAAAAAATCAACGCACAGGGGGGGATTTTTGTGCCGATAACGAGCCCAATTGCCCAAAGCCCGGCAAGAAGGCTCCTAGGGACCGCTAGTTGGAAAGTAATAACCAATTGGAGCCCCAGCCGCGAAAACAAAACCCGGGCCTCGCACGGGATAGACAATAAATCGCGCTTTGCCAAACCGCGAATCATTCACCTGTTACCGCATAAGCCCGCTGTTCGCCATTAGCCCCATCTTCACGAGGCTCGCGTTCGCCCGATCTAATCTGCACTGATTACAATTGATGCTACATCGCGCGCCGGCGGAGGAAACGCACACAACGCTAACAAGTTAATAATCTTTATATAATTACGCGCATGAAATTCATTACAAAACCCAGCACGACCTCGGCCGGAACGGGGCCCCGCGCGAGACGACGGGTGATGGATTTGCTCGCTTTGCGTGCTCCGGGGAAAGGGCCCGGAGCTCATCCCGTGGAGCCTGAGATTTATGCTCACATGGCAGCGGAGTGATCGTGGAGGTCGCGGCTGGCGTTGTTTTCGTTTCGTTTTCGGTGGTACCTGTTGGCCTGCCCGAACATCCCCATCAACCCATCCATCCATCCATCCGTTCGTTCGTTACTCTCACTTTCTGTTCGAGGAGCTGTTCGATTGTTTTCCCCTGGCGTGGAGCCTTTGATCGACACCAGCGCTCCACCGCTGCGGGGTTTTGAATCAGTGTGAAGATTAATAGATCGCTCGTCCGGACCCGCTGAACAATGCTGGATGAGTATAAGAAGAGCGAACCACGAGAGAGAGAGAGAGAGAGAGAGAGAGAGAGACGGGGAGAGTCCCGTGAAAACAATGAAACGCTTGATTTTCACGAGCGCCCGCTCGAAGTTGATAGTTCACTTGTGTAGTCGTCTCAAAACATCACTCAAAACTAATCAGTCCGGGCAGATCGAGACGCGAAGCCGTCGCCCGTGCCTTAAAAACCGATCGGACACGGCGACGGCGACACCCGGGGGCCTTCGGGTGATGTAAACTAGTTCGCGCGCCTCAAACGGGACGAAAAACTTCAACGCCATCAAAACAACGAACCCCTGCCTGCCGGGAAGGAAAATATGGGAAACGTGCAACGGGAAAGCACAAGTCACCGTGTCGTGTCCCGGGCCACTTTCCACCCCGGCCCATCTCCAGCGGCCGACACTTTCCGACAATTATTCATTAAGGGGGTACTAATTCGGCGTGTAATCTTGTGACGCCCTTTTTCTCTCCGACCACCTCGAAGCGGCTCCGCGGTGGGCGTTGTCCGCGGTGTCTCCACTTCGGTAGAGGGGGAGGACAAAACCACCTGCCCCGGAGCCGCGCGGTTAAATTGATTTTTAAGTGTTGCGCTACGCTCGCGCTGTCACAAACTCGGGGGTGGGGTGGCGCGATCCATGTGCGCGATCCGCTCGCTCGTTAGCTCGTTAGGCTTAGCTCGGTCGGCGTCGGGTAATTAATTGTGTGCGTGTGTGTGTGTGTGTGCGTGTGGGCTTTCTCCGAGCCCGCAGGTGAAACCGATACTGATTAGAGTGTGTATCTATCACGCCGAAAATGGGATTGCTTTAAATCATCGGCTAATTGTGGCTGAGCTTTGGGGTAAAATATGGATTTGGTGGATGGTCATTTGGATTGGTCCGCGTGTGTGAGCGATCAAATGTCATGGGAATGTTGGGAAACTGTGGTTTAAGGTGTGTTTGTTACATTTAAGATGTCTTTGCCGATTGAGTGTCCCATCATAATAATCAAAACTGCTCATAAACGATAAAGTTTTGAGGAAAAGCTTTATTAATGAGAAAGCCATCAATTTACAACATAATTTTCAATTTCAAATATATGTATTATAACAATGGAATACAAACTTAACCTTCACTGTGTACAATAGCTGTTCATCATCGCTTACTACACGTTACTCCCTTATCAGCCAATTACATCATCAAACCCGAGTTCTTTCCACGGGAAAAGCCATAAAGCTGTGTCCGGGAGAGAATGTGCAAGAACCATCCCCACGCACGTACGCACACGGCCATAAATCATACTAATTACACGCTTGTCGCTTGTGCGATCATCCGCATCAAGTGAAACGTGGCGCAAACCCGCGTTCACACGCGCGGACATCTTCGCGGGCGTCACCTGTGTCACACCCCCGGACGAGTTCCGTTTCGTACGCCATCAAACGGTCCGCAAATGAAGCAAGAAAAGAGCTGTTGAGCACGGTGAACGACCACTTGTTGACGGCATAATTACGAAAAACTTCTTCCCAGCTGGCCCCGGGACGGAAAGGTAATAAAATCGCCCCGGTGTGACTCACTCGGATGCAGAGTGAAGAGAGAAAAAAGAATAGAAACCGCGAATCGTAATGAAAATGTACGAATTTATCTACTGAAAGGGGAAAGAACGCCCGGCTTTATAATGTCCATGCCTTTTCGTTTACGACGTCGGCAGAACCTCAAAAAGCATGCGTCCAAAACCTGTTCCTCTGTCGAAATTGTTGTACGCGGAAAAAGAAAGAAGAAATATGTGTGTGTCGCGCTGTCGTCGTCCTAGGTGGCGTCAGGCAGCCGAGCCAACGTTGTCCAGTTCGGTGTGTATAAATCTCGGGTATTAATATTTCGGAGATAACACGATCATGTAAAGCCAAATTAAGCGCCAACCGGCAAGTCACGGTGAGGCGCTGGGATATTAATCAAGTATGCGGCCCGTCTTTGGAGAAACCTGGCCGGACTTTCGCCGTCGAGCTTGATTAGTGGCTGGTTCGTATTTTCTCAGCAGCAGACAGGCATAGTGCACGTCCCTACACATTGCGTGATCTTGCGGAGCCTCTTCAAAACATGGACCAGCAGCAGCAGCAGCAGCAAGGAAAGCGTGAGCACTTCGTGTTCGACAGGTGAGCGAGAAGCGCCACGGGCACGAGGAGTGAGAGGCCGGCGAGACATGCAAAAAGCGTCAGCTTCCAGGGCAGCGTGCGCACTTCCCCCACCGGGGGCTTTAAATGATTTAATTTCTCCTGGGAATAGGAGCACTGTGGGGTGAATTTCACGCGCACAGGATCGCCGCGCGTGGACTCGGAACTTGGGAACCTGGGCGCAACGGAGCAGGGCGCAAGATTTATGACGATAATTTTGTAATCACGAAGAGCGATTTTCTCAGTGAACTTGTTACAGATTTTTTCCTTCTGTACCCCCATTTGCCGTCTCGACGTATTTCGTGAATTTCGCCGTGCTTCCGTGCATTCCCGCGAGTCTGGTTTTGTTGTTTTTTTTTTTTGTTTTTGTACCGTCCAACCGACGTCCTTATTATTATTATTAATGCCTTCTTTGATTTGGAGAGCTTCCTCGGTTCCAATATCGCCGGACCGTGCATTACACTAATGAAACGTGACAGACTAATCAAAACCGTGCAGCTGTACCTGCGGGAACGGGGTGCATGGGGTTGGGTTGGTTGGCAGGAGCGGGGAGGCGATGTTCGTTTCGATACCACCGATTAATGGCGACCCGGAAAAAGGCGACCGCGGAGATGAAGATGATGATGATAGAAGACTATCGGTTCGGGACGTACAATGATGTAAACAAACTATAACGCGCGCGTCGTCCACAGGGCCGTCCACAGTCCTCGGCCGATCGATTCGGTGAATGTAATTGGGTTTATTTTATTGCACCGCAGCAGCATCAGCAGCAGCACATTCACTGACCGCTTTCTAATCATTCCACAATGTACCATCCCCACAGGGTTGCGATCGAGATGTCTGAGCTGCACATCACATCGCGGCCCTTCGTGCGCGTGATCATGATTCATTTCGTCCTCTGCCCCTGCCGAACTGTCATTTGTTTGTCGAACTTATAACTCCACTAGGAATACTGCTCACCCCGCGGGACGAGGGTGGCCAAGGCGAGCGAGAAATGAGAAATAAGACACAGCTTGGACGACGTAATGGATAATGGATGGAGATGGGCTACTTAAACAATATCTGTTGATCGTACGACCTGACCTGTTCGTGAGTTTGTGCTTACGCAAATTGTAGATATTAGTTCAACGAGCGAGCCAGTGGCAAATTACGACATGGTCGAATGTAGATTTGAGATTGACACATAGATGAGTTTTATAAGAATATTATAATCGAATAGGGTTCTTTTTCATCTAGATTTTGTTGAGGTTAGAATTGTTCTTTAACTTGAGTTCATCTCTGTTTTCCGATAGATGGAGCTATTGGTTGATATCATATGGAGTTATAAACGTCAAAGCTTTCATATCCTGAATACACGTTATTCTTGATCCTCTCCAGGCTACAACATGCTCCATTCAAGTATCAAAGATCTCAACAATCAAAGAGTTTCAGAAGACGTTAAAAACTCTCCAATTTGAGTTCTCGGAGCACGGTTTTCACGATTTGTGCCACATGGAGCTTAGTATCAGACTCTTGCATCTTTCTTCACATGCCAATCGCATCTCCAGGCAGAGATGATTTCCCACCGAACCCTTGCCAGTTTCAAAGATTAAGTGAATCCAATCGAATCCCCCGCCTAACAGCCTGTCATCGGGCAAACCCGCAGTTTTTGTGTTGTTGCAAAATCAATTAAAAGCAAAACGCGTATCATGCGGCGTTCGAGTGGGACGCGAGCCCGATATGAGGTGGTGCGCAAATTGATTTGTGCTGCGCATAGTTTGAGAAAACGCATTACCCAAGTGCGCTCAATATGGGTTCGCACCGTTCAAACAAATCACTGACAGGCCGACGGGAGCTACTGGAGCCTAAGACGTGTGTGTGTGTTTGTTACGAGCCACCCACGTGCGATTCCCACCATCTCGGAGTCGGGTGTTGGTGTCAGGCTCCCGGGCAGAGGTTACATCCGAACAGAATTTTCGCCAGTTCCAGTTCGCACCATCACAGGTCGCGGCAGTGTTCGCGGAACACGGAAAGCAGGCCGCAATCTCAGGCCCACTCTGGCGGTTGTGTGCCAACTTTCTCACCACGGTGAAGATGCACGGTATCGTTCGCCGCCACCACCGCGCGCACTCATCACGATTGTGCACGGGAGGATGGATATTGATTTACATGCAAATCTCTGCGCGGAGAAAGCCGACCAGATGCGCCGCGCCAGTGTCCGGGATGATTTATTTCCCACTGGCTGCACCGAGGCGCAGGTTTTCTCGAAACGAGTCGGAGATAAATTGGTTACCCGAGAACTGAACCTTCCTCCCGGTGGGGCAAGAACTCTCGGGCTTTCGATCTCTACTCGCTTCGAGGTTAGTGTGTTTCTGGAGCCTTCCCAAGATGGCCCGAAACCTTCCGAACCTTTGCGACTGCGACTGGAGTCGCTGGAACCACTATCAAAATCCGCTCCGAAGGTCCGAACTCCAAAACTGGGTCTCCCTCCAGTCTACCGGAGGTCGCGCTGCTTCCACAACGTAAACACTTCCATCAACCTTCCATCGATCGAAACGTGCGATAATCGTCAATTTGATCGCCAATCACGCCGGCGTTGGGGTTGAGTGGGGTCCGGCGAGAACCGTGGGCCGCACTCGTGGTCCCCCCCCTCAGCACAGTAGCCAAGCGCGGCGCGGGACAAATTATGATGATTGTTAGACACCTCCCATCGCATCAGCTCTCGGTCGGTCGCTCGCTCGCTCGCTTTCTGCCGCTTTTATTTCAGCCACCTGTGTCTCCGTGGTCCGTCCGGTGTGACGCGTGGTACCTGGTCCTGCCCAAAATCGATTGTGTCAACCTGTGTGCCGCTCCTTTCTTGGCGTCCGGAGTGTTTGGGTCGAATCGCCCACACGTCGTGCCTCCGTGTGTCTTGGGTGTCCGAGAGCTCCAATAACCGTAACTATGGTTGATTTGTACGATTTTTGTCCCGGCTTGGAATGGTTCCACCCCGCTTTTTTTCTTCTTCTCTCCAACCGGAGCGAGCTACCGTTCACATTTTGGACGTCGTCGTCGTCGTCGTCCAATTTTGCCCATCAACTTTGGAATAGGTCGCTGCGTGTTGGATGCAACCGGAGGCAGATGATTTCAGCTCCGCGGAGCCGAGGTGAATGGCTGTTTGGAGACATTTAATCGCAACGAATCGTACAGACAGATGGTCCAACGTTAAATGGTACCGTCCAAATGCCAAATGGCTGGCCCGGGTGGGTTCTTCTCCATTCGCATTCCGAAGCGTTGTACTTCTGTTGTTTTCGCCTTCTCTCTCTCTCGCGCTCTCTTGAAGGATGTCACCGTTTTGTAAAGGAGTTGTTTATGAATAATTTCGAAGCGATTATTGAGATGTTAGGTGTGACAGGAACCTTTGGTTTATTCATTCACGTTCGTGTAAATTAGTTTTCGCGCTTGCTGGGCGGGTGTGTTACTGTTGCGTAAACGTTTCTGTATGGTTCATTTGTATTATATTTTTTTAGCTATGCAGACGATTCGATTGCTTCGTCCCTAAAGCTTCAAATATATTTGACTTACATTAAAATAGCAATTAGCTAAAACAGGTTCAAGATAGTTTTCTCTAAGAACTTGGATAAGATTTATGAACATGTTAATGTATACTGCTCCTATTACAAGTAAGTTTTATTTCTACAACGATCATCTGTAATTAGTATTGATGATGTGACTTCCGATTGAATTCAATTCCTAATTGACCAAGAGTTAAACAACAATGAAACTACTGATGTCACTGAGTTTTTGGGATCCTTTGATAAGACAAGAGCTCACCGAAACGAACCATCGTCTACTTATCTTAATCACACAAGCATCCTTCGAAGCAATTTAAATTTGCTTACAAAACATGCCACATTCTCTAATTGAGGCCAAAGTTATCGACGTTCAGATCGCCGGTCCTGTTAAGTTGTGGCTGCCCCCTTCAAAGAACAAAACATCCTTTCTCTCCACGCTGCAGCGCAATATCTCACGACCAATCTCCCATCCGAGCGGTCCAGCCTCCGTCTGCTGCACCTTTGTTCGGTCGCTCCGACTGACAAGTGTCTTTCATCGTTCCGTCCGGAAGGAGCGCTGTCGAGCTTTTCCCCCAAAAATGGAACAATATTTCTTTCGTCCAGCCCCCCCGCGAGCTTCCCGAACCCAAACGGGCCGGTGACTTATTCGGACGATTGGTCGAGTGGACGAAATTTGCATATACCGCTTGGTGGGTTTGCGTTCCGTGGACTCGTCACTCGTCGCACCCGTATCAAAACCATAGCCATCGTCATCATCAGCATCATCCGTACGAGAGTGGATCCGTTGTCTAGTAGCTGCTTTCGCCCCGGCCGGCGAATGTAAACAATGAAGCTTTTATCAACCTCGCAACCCACCCACCTATACGGTCGTTTTGTGATGGTCATTTCGTCGGAACATTCGAACACGATAATAAACTTCCCCGAGCCGCGGTTCCTTCGCCCGCTCGACGACGTCGCCGTCGTCGTCGTGCCGGAAATCGTCCCGAAATCTTCAACCGAGGCGCGCCTGATCGTACGCAAATTCACTTGGACGGCCCGGAGCGATCCGCTTTTGGCTCTCCGCGTCCGCGTCACGTCACGAAACCGGTGCGCCGGAGATCCGTACGCGATCACCCTTCAGCCGTCCTTTTCGCGGTCCGTTCCGGGCGGGCGGACAGCTCGTAACCGTTGGCAGTAGTCCTCATGTCATCATCCACATAATACGCCATAATAATGACAATAAAACTGATCATCTCATCCTCGACCGAGCTGCTGCCAGGCCGGACGAGCCCAACCCAACAATCACGCGGACGGATCTTGCGCGGCAATCGCGGCACTGCCCGGACCGCCGGACCGGTGGGATGCTTTCATTTTGAATGCCTGCAATAATTTAAAATAATTGGCAGACACACACGGTCCACGGTGGTGGACGGGGCCCATCGAGGACGGTCGCTCCGAAGCCATACGGGCAGGTTGGAGCATTCCGGCTTGATGGACGTCGCTCCACCGGCCGGTGGCTTATGACGATGACAGTTTCGCGAATGCGAATGACCCTTTCAGCAATGCGCGGAGGGAGTGCGATCGGTGATTGCGATCAACACTTACACATGTGCCGGGGAAGGAAGGGACCCACTTGGGACTTGGGACTGCGGCCGGTAAACACCTCTTCAAACGACGCTCTAGTGGCTCTTCTGCACGAGAAAACCAGAGCCACTTGGAGCCGATGAAAGTGATCGCGAACGAGGCGTACTGGATGCTATGGAAATTAGCAGATTCACGTCCGAACGACGCGGTGTAGCTCTGGCCCCGAGAAGATGCACATTAGCTTCGGTGACGGATTGGATTGGATGCGATCTCTTTGAAGGAGTTCTTGGGTTGGTTCGTGACCATTGCAGTGTTTACTTTGGGACTACTTCTTGTTGGAGTTCTAACGAATATTGGGCATGAAGCTTGAAATTTAGGAGCTTTCTGACTATTCTAAGGTGAAAGAAGAACAACAACCATTGAACCATTGAAGATCTGGTTGGAAATCACCCAGAACCGATCCGATCCGATGTCCCAAAAAGCTGTATCCCCATCGACTAAACACCAACGCATGCGCCTCTGGGTCATCTCCATCTCCAGTCGCTGTCCAAACATACAAATCGCCTAGATCACTTCACGAGTTCAGCACCACCCGGCCGGATGTCACCTCCCCGGAGCGCAATCTCCGTGTACTACCTCACAATCCATTAAATCAAAGCATTGTCAGAGATTGCAATCGACTTCGAATCGGTCGTTGGCACGATCGTCGCGCACACTTTGGCCGGCTGGCACCAGTTCCAGCCCTCGAACCACGGCTATCGGACTGATCGATCGCGCCGAACCCGGCGACCGATTGATCGGTAAACATTTCTCACCCCACCGAAGCATCCACACGGAAAGCCCGCCCGCGATGAGGGACAGAGTTCAACCAGGGGGTAGGTAGGAAACGGTTAGCTTCCAACCTTCCCACCGGGGTTCAGGGACCTCACCGAGGCGCTCGGGCTGAGGTGTAAATTGTACGTCCACGGATGTGTCGCAAACGGAGTTCTATCCGCAGCCGTCGCTACCAGCCGGGCCGTGTGCACATCAGGCCGCCTCCGGTGAAGTCGCGGGCGGGCGGCTTTATCGATCGCTTCGGATCGGCGCTCGGCTCGGCGACGGGCACCGGGCGTGCGCGTAACTAGACTGCCAGAGTCGGAGAGTCACCGGGATCAAACCGTTCGCTAGATGGGTGGCAGTCAAAGTTGGCCTGCGCAATGTTTTGCATGCGTCCCGGGGAAGTGGGAACGCCACACACACACACACACACACACACACACACACACACACACACACACACACAACGGCTAGAGCGTCGTTCTGGCGTCGTTAAGGAGGAGGCAGCCGAACGGCGAAATAGTTCAAGGTCAACTCAATCAACGTGATACGTACGTCCCGTAACGGCTAGACCACCAAGTGCACACATCACCAGGTGATCTCCCAACAGGACGGACTCCAGAATGACCACACGGTGTCACCGTCGATGACGTTGACCCTAACGTTGGCGTGGTTCGGTGTGTGCTGTGTGGTCTATTGCCTGTGAATACATTTCGTGTTCGTTACGCCGAGTAGCACCTCCGCAGCAGCGATGCAGCGAATAGTCAATTTTGCGCTTATCTATGCTCAATTAAATGGTGAACATGTTGCGGAAATTGGACATCGTTAAGGGTTGGACGGCGACGATGCAGCACGACGGTACGAGCGAGCGAGCGATAGATGCACATAATCGCACAGGGAAGTTAAATTGAATCGATTCCAAGTGTCCGGTAGCACAGATTGGTCGAATTCACGGAATGGAATAAATAGTTTCGAATTGGCATCGGAGCAGAATGCGATACTAGGAGAGTTTGCACTGACTGTTCGGACCTTTAGCGCCCTCTGCCAGAATTATAGTGTACTAAGCATTGGTCTGTTAAGGTGAAATAGATGGAACGATTGTAAAATAGACGGAAAATCATGTTTGAAATCATTCAATCTATCAATGTTTCTGAATAGGTTAGCCTGTATCAATCGTATAACTCGTAGCTGTGTGTTATTGAGTTCATTTATCTTTTATTAATCAATCAGAAACGTTGAGCTTGTTTAAGAGAGCACACTCCAGACCCATACCGCCCAAGATGCAACCCAGGATCACTTCACGGGCACACACACACAGGCAAAGCATAAGGTGTACCGACTTTCTAACCTTAAAACCATCGCGGTAAAAAAAGCCCCAGTACAACAATCGATCTACTTGATCTCGTTGCACCCTGTGGGAAACGAACCGAGCAGGGCGCACCCTGCTCCGGGAAACAAACTAGCAGAAAATAGAAGTCACACGGAGATGATGGGAGATGAAAATCTAGCTGTCGGTTGATCTTTCTCAGCCGTAGCTGCGGTGCCCGATCCGTATCTGTAGAAAGCGTATTTTGCGAAAAGACAATGTCGCTGCCCTCCGATCGCGTAGGTTCCTCGTACCGGGCGAGAACGAGAATGTGCGAACTGTGGGTAGGGGGCTTGGGCCGCACCATTTCACTTAACTCATCACAAAACGAACGTACGTACGTACGCCCCGAACGCCACTCACTCGCCCTGTCAGACGGTGATATATTCAGCGCAAGGACCCAACCTTTATTTTCCTTCCGCACGCCGGCTTTCATCGGGGAAGAGGGCGGCCGAAAAACAAAACTGACGTTTATGATTTCCTTCGATTGTCTTTGCCCGATCGAAGCTAATTACGGCCGCACCCCGGGTTTCTTTCACTCGGGTGGATCTTCGCGACGCGTCTCCACGCTCGCCTGCTCGATCATATTGCATGCTTGCCTGCCTACGCCACGCTTCCGGTTGTTCTTGACGGCGACGCTATAATTATCCGCCGCCCGTCTTCCGAATCGGTACACCAATTTTGCATCGCACCGCGCGGGCAACAATCGTAAAATTAAATTACAATAAAAACGGGGTGGGTTAGTGCTGCGAAGGAAAATTTATCATAAGCAGCCAGCCACCAGCACAGGTACCTGCGCGACATGATTCATGGCGTAGTCTGGGGGAAGACGCACGCGGCTTTCAATTTGAATATGACGCACGCCAAGCCCAGATTTCAACCCAGAGCTCCAACCACAACAACGCCCAATGCTTTGGTCTCGCCCCCCCACCGAACCCGACTTCCTTCCTTCCACCCAGGGTTCAAACAGGTTCAAGAAAATGGGGCCCCACCCGGGTCGCTCTGCTTCGCTGCGTACGGCAGGCCCGCAGCAACTTGCCGCTTGATCAGATCTTAATCGGCCGCGGCGCGTACGGGAACAGGTCGGGTCACCCTTCTTGAGAAACGCGCAACAAACCACCTTCCACGCCAGTTATGACGGCGATCTGTCCCCCACTCTCGAGCGCGAACAATGGGATCTTATTTTTATGCATCAACGAACAGGTTGATGATCAGCGATGCCTGCACGGCGAGGAAGATGAATTTGACGGGTTTTTTTGGGGGGATTGGCTTGCGGCTGAAGATCGTGCGTGAAATATGATCTAAGAGACCGACAGCCGGTTTCGGAGCTAGGCTGGCTAGCTCGGTTGCGGAAGCACACATGGTTTGCTTCCGAAGACTCGCTCCGCGATTGTTTCCTTGCAATTAGAACGCAACGGTTTCATTGGGTAAGCAGCGTCGTAGAAATTGTGTAGGTCGTTTTCTTCAAATGAAAGGAAATTACCTCGGTTTAATGACTCTTTGTTGCGTATTTGATTATTCGGGAAGGTTTATTGTTATGTTGTATTTTACCTGATGTTTTTGTCACTTCATACTCGTATTTGATTATTCGGGAAGGTTTATTGTCATGTTGTATTTTACCTGATGTTTTTGTCACTTCATTCTTTAGGATGATAAGATTCAAAATTGGTTTTATTTCGATTTATGTTAACCAATATTTCTCCAATTTATTTTTGTCTATAGTTTATTGATTATATATTTATCAATAATGCGTGTTTTTTCTATATTATTATCAATTTTTTGATGTACTTTCTACTGAACTGTTCCGAAGTTCGGGAGCTAATTGTTCAAATATAGAAATAAAATAAGAAATCACTTAAATGAAAGGTTTAGATGGTCATGTGATGGTTTAGAGCGGTTAATTCGAAATAAAAACCATCCCGTCTAAGATTACTATCCCTTGTATGAGCTTGAGCAACTTCAACCTGTTTCATCAAGCACGGAAAAAACGCAGACGCAATAAAACTTCATTAGCCGGAATACAACCCGCGCAGAAACTAAATCATCTTCATACCTCATTAACTTCCCAGCACCTGATCATCCTGATTCTCACCCACGTTGAGCTCTGCTGTGTCTGTATACGAGAGCGACTAGCCCTTTTACCCATTCTTGGAAGAAAAACTATCCAATCAACTTCGCCAGATCCTCCCAAAAGGGATCCAACGTCGCTTGACGCACTCGGGCGGCTCGTGTGCTAATCACGCAAAACACTACGCTACCGGTGATGGACCTTAGATTATGACTTAATTAATTGCACACTCGGCCCTAACCGGAACCGGCGCGCGTGTTTTCCCCCCTCGACACTCGTCCGTGGTCAATTTCGACGAAAGTTTGAAGCAAAAATCAAACCTGGTTCGCCAGCAAAACCCGCGCGTCATAATTAAAACACATTCAAATTAGATTCAAATTAAGATATCCAATACACACGCGCCCGGAGGCGGCTGCTTTCCGCTTCCCGAATTCCGCTGCCGGTTTAGCATTTAGAGAAGGATGGGAAAAAATGCGCTCCGCTCCGCTCCGGTACTACCGTTTTGCGCGCTGGAGCTGGTTGTTGAGCCTATTCCAGTGATAGGAGGGCGCGCGCGGTGGTGTTATTCTTGTTTTCTCTCATTTTTCGGTGAGCCCCGTGGAAGAGGAGCATGGCATGGCGGCGGGCACAATATCGATTACACTAAAGATTCATTAATCAAGTCTTATTGGTCCGCTCGCTCCATCCGTCTTGCCCGAACCGGACCGGCCGGCTGGCGGCCAGTTGCTGCCTCCTTCCGATTATCTCATTCGGCTAATGATGAACCACCCGGCCCCGGCCCCAGCACGCCCCACCCCACCCAGGAGCAAATAAGCGCAAAAATAATCAAGACAAAAAAAAACGAACAACAACACCCGCTCGAAGTCAAGTGGATATCGGCGAACGAGATGCCAGCGGCATTCGCCCAAAATATGATATTCAACCTGCCAAACGTGTGGGCCCCGCAAGAAGAAGACGGAGTAGGGAATTTGCGTTTTCATCTGATAAACATAAAACTGGAAGCACTTGTATATCTGCGCACATACACACAGGCAAGCAGTTATTACATTTTTGAAGGCCGATGTCTTTGGGTTGATTGTTCCTGTTGAGTTTTTTGGCTATGTTTTACATTCTAATTTGAATTTGTTTATTTTTCTTAAGTTTTTGTTTAGTTTGAATGTGTAACTTCGTTTTGGCTTTAAAGATCTGCTTACTGAGACGTGAATTCAAAGTAGAAACGAAACAATGTTATAAAAGAAAACACGAAAAGCAATTAAAAAAGGTATTAAT
>KB672857.1:845843-877821 GCA_000349145.1 Anopheles dirus | reverse complement strand
TTAAACAACATGAACATCCAAAACATATGGAAAAAAGAGAACATCCCAAGCCAAGAAATGGAAAAATCGGAAAAGAGCTCAACTAAACCAACATTAACCGGTAATGTTTTTGCTTTTAAATCCTTCCGACAGTAAGTTCCGCGGGCTCTAAGGTGCCTCCCCCCTCGGCAACATTCCCAGCGAGCTTCTTCCACTCCTCAATCGATCGATTCCGTTCCCATATCGCGGTGTATTTCTCAGCCCAGCCCGGGGCATTCCCCCGGTGCCCCGGGTTGGGCGTTCACTTGTTCCCTGCGCCCTGCTGATGCCTGGCCATCCCACACACCCACCGCCCCCAAAAGAAGACGCGCTAATCGTGATCGTTGCGCGTCCCCGTTGCCCAATCCCAATCGAGTCCTCCCGTTGGGGGTGTCGCTGGTGCGTGGCGGCGTTGGCGTTCCGGAGGCCGGCTAGGAACGTTTTCGTTCGCGTTCGAGCGATTAAACTTGTTAATAATTATCACTCGGCTTAACGATCGCCCACGGTGATATTAATTTCATAATGAATTTTTAATGAGACACACAGGGAACACCGGGAACCGGGCGCGCAACGAGCTAACGATGCGCGAGGAGCGAGCGAGCACCTGAAAAATAGACACAGAAAACTAGATCGACCGCGATTGCCACGGGACCCGGGCTGAGTAGGCTCGGCTAATCCTTCCCCGAGAGGGGCCGCTGCTCAGGTGCGCCCGGGAACGACGACACCCAACGAAGGAAGCGACATAAACCCTGTTAATAGCTGTCAATTTGTAAAGTCACACACACGGCATCGGAATCGGACTGTTCGCTCCTCGCCCGAGGAGCTCGAGCGAACTTTTCTGCCCCGCGGGGCTAGACGCCTAATCGCGGACGCGTGTGTTTCGGTTCGTCCGTCTCGCGATGTTCCGCGTTCACCTGCAATCAAGTGTGTGTTTTGCCTTATTTGCTTTTTGCTGCGTACCGTGCGGCGAGTTGGGGGGGCTTCGGTTCTTTCTGCTCGTATGGGTAAGTGTTCAAAAAGCCCCGAATCACTTCCTCCCACGGTTTGCGAATCGGGCCGCGTAATTATGAAACCATCCGGACGTCTCTTCCACCCACACGGCGTTAGGGTAGGAGTTTTGTTTCGGCGATTCGAACCGAAGAGATCGTCGAGATTCATTAGCTCACCATCGGTCATTTTGGGGGTTTTGGGCAATCAAGCCGGTGTTCCGCGTCGAGTTTCGCGACCTAGAAACCGGCCGGGAAAGGTCGAAGAGCACCTGTTTGCCAGGAGGAGGTGTTGATGGTGCTCTTTTTCGTCAGAATGGTTCCATGGAATCTGGAGGAGATCAAATCTCTGTCAAATCTGCTACGATGAACGTCAAGATTTACATCCAAGGGTTGACAACCTGTTTGCAACCTTATTTTTTTGGTATCGTCGGATTCTTATACATCTCTCAAATTCATTATACAGAGATGGAAGTATTCATAGTTGGTAACATTATTTTCAACTCGAAGAGCTTGCATTTTTCGTTAATTTAACTTAATTAACCAATGAAATCTTCGGTTGTTAAGCGATAACGCACGAGTAAAAATTAGTGTTATGAAATTTTTCAAAAAGCTTCGAAATCGCTCCGAAATCTTTGTCATCAGTGAAGCTTTATTTACCAGCCTTCAAACTTCACCACACGCCAAAAAGACTATTCTAGCAGTTTGGATAAGACCTGTCGATTCGATTTGATTTTATCGGTTGTCTGTTGCGAAAATTTAAATTTTTGTGATATTCCTTGCTAATAAAGATTAAATGTTAATTTAATAAAGATTAAATGTTTAAATAATTGATTAAAATAACAAACTAACAAGAAATAGGAAAAGGAAAATACCTTCTATTTTCAGTAGCACACAGCGAATCCGCTGTCATTGCTGCACGCTCCTAGCGGCGTGTAGCGCAAGCTTCGCAAGCATGAAATGTTTCATGGAAACTGTGGACGAAATGTTTCATATGTGTTTCAACGAATTTCTCAAGTGAATTTCTAAATTCCCAGTTGACAAAATAGATGCGATAATAAAGTGATAAACAAGCTTTTCTTCATGCACTCAAATTAATCTCACCTATTTCAAAATATATTACATTTTTCTCTCATTACAACATGAACGCATCTATTTCGCGGTTTTGATGGCAAATGTACGGAGTATTATCAAGCGATTCTAAGCGATCCCCATCGAAATGCTTGAAATATCAAAGAGTTAAATCTACCACCACCATACCTTCACTTACACCACAAATACTATATCAGCACAGCGATAAGCACCCAACAATAGCGAATTTGTTTCTCTGTAGCTAAACCTCAAACCACAGCTATTCATCTCCCGCATCTATCTGCACTAAGCGCATTTCTTGGCGTTTTACGTTGCATTCCCTGCCTGAAAGCTATCCAATCGTTCTCATTGTGCTTCTTCTAACTCGTCAATTTCCATCCATTTTGTGTCTTTCCCCCTGCGCAACCTTTCAAAGATTTGTTGTTGACTTCTACCGAAAACGCTTCAATTAAGCGAGCAAAGCAAGGCAGAGCAACGATTTGCCTCACTCCCGTGTTGCACAAAATAAACGAAAATCGTAGCATGCCACAGAAAGACTGCGACTGACTACGATGGAATGGTTTCAAAACACGCCAGCGTACGATGGTGGGAGCGATAACAATCCAAGGATGCTTAAAGTGCTTGCATGCAGACGCCCAATCGCGGGGGTGCCTCCATTTACCACCGCAAATCAACTATCTTCGGGTGCCAAATAAAGGACTCGCAGAAAAGGCTAAAAACAAACTTATTACGCTTCACGGTAGCTCACAATTCCATTCCTGGCCGCACCGGGCTAGTCCGAGTTATCCCCACGGAGGTGTGTTCATTCGAGGAATGGACTTTTTCTTTCTCTCAAAACAAACGTTGACTTTATCGGTACAGGATTCTTCCGACAACCAGCTCACCAGCTCGCGTGCGCGAAGGCGCAGAATAAATACTAACAAAACCAAACCCATAACGGATGGTTGCACAAACACAACCCGCGAAACAAACGCAGCGCTAGAAAGCAAACAAAAAAAAACAAGTGCACTACACGATAAGACAAAGTTCGACCACGTTTGCAACTGGGGGGGAGATGGAGTTAAAATTGATGCAAAAACAGCGAACGATTTACTTCGCCCGTTCTTCCCAACCCATTTCTTTTGTTTTTAATATTTACATTTTTTTTTTTGCCATTCGCAATACTTTTTCTCGAATTTTGGATTTCTTTTTTCTTTGCATTCTTTTCTTTCATTGCAGTTGCGAGTTTTTCGAATGTACCAAATCCTTGGAAGTGGTATTTTTTGGTCCGATTCCCCTTAGGACACGAGCGCCTGCCTCCCAGCGCAAACCACAATCCATCCCGGGGTTCGTTCTCGCAAATAGGTTCATTAATCCGCTCGTCCATTAGCTTCCGCTTTTATTTCTCGACGATATTGCTATTTCTGTTCTGTGCATGGCGGACTCTCCTTCAAGCCATCCATTTTTGCCTGGAGCAGATTTGGGATTCTTCTCAGGAACTACACCTGAAAGGGTTGTTCGGCTCCCAGGCGGTCTGGAGGTGAAATTCAACCGGACCAAATGATGGATTTCGTTCGAAATGTTCCTAATAGCTTGCACAAATGTTGCTGCCACGACCACGATAGACGGCCCTGAAGGCAAACCCTCTGCTGCGATAATACGCACGATTGATACGGTTCCCGGGAGTTAATAATTCACCGTACGCGTTCCGGCACACACACAACAACCACCTGTGTCCCGCTCAAAAACGGCTTGAGGAAACCGCAACCACAACGCTCCGGGGATAAACAGCTCGCGAGCCTCGGCAGGAGTGTGGTCGCTTCCGCGTATCGCGTCCGGCGTCCCGTCACTCAAAGCGGAACAAAGCGAAAGGACACACCGACTCATCGCGGACAGATTGTGCGTAAAGTCCGGTGGGTTACCCGCGCAACCAGAAACCGGAATTGGCCAATTATTTGCGGTGGCATGGTTTACACGGATACACGGCACACGACGCACGGCACGCCATCGGTTCGTAGGCTTAATGGTGCGGTTTCTGGGTAGTGCCGTGGTTTGAGCCAAGCGTCCACAGCAAAGCGAGGTTAATTACAGACATAATCTGAAGCGTCCTCGTCGACCGACCGGTGACCGTTATTTGTGTTTATTAAGGGTTCAAATATCCCTTTCACCCCTTCTGCGGAAACCGGCTACGAATTAATGGGTCTGTTTGACATTGCGCTTTAATGTGCTTTGATTGTGACGTTTAATTGAATCCTTTATCTGTAGGACGCCGGCTTTTCAACGTAATTTCATTGCCAAGTTGAAGTTTTGAGAAATCGCTTCAAAAACTTGAACAAAATTAAAGCGTCAAACCTGTCTCATATAGCGTAGCAACAATCTAGCGAGAAATATGTTTGAAACATATGTGAAACATTAGTGTAACTATGGATTGCATACTTTTTGGCGTAAATTTGAAATATTTACTCTATTGTAAGCGTGTTGAAGTGTTTGTCGTTTCATTGCATACATTCAGGGTATTTCAGGGGATAAAGACAGCCCGCAAGGTATGCAATCTGCACTGCACCACCGGGAAATTGATTTATAAATGTTTTATTCACCAGTTTTGTTTTATTTTAATATTTTATTCGTATTGGGCTAGCTGAAAAGAGTTTAAAATAGTTCATATTATAAGCAATCATAAGTATACTTACGAATTCTAAACACAGTGTCTTCAAAAGATTGTTTCTGTTGGTTTCAGCTACTTTTTCAGAGAAATCTGAACCTAAAATAGCAAATCAATTAAGGATGAACAATATGTTCCTCCATTTCAATGAAAACATATTAGGTAATCTATTCGCAAATGAATAGAATTAAAATCTCTACTGAATACTTGACATAGAATGATGGACACTTAAAAACACCATATGAAATGTTCCATCATCATGGAACCTCTCACGCCGTAATAAGAAACACAATCATCAGCTCGATGAAAAACAGCCAATTACGAAAATTGCTTCACATATAGAACACACATCCCGCTCCTCCTCGGAGGTCACACCACTTTCAACAAGTTACATGGCATAACGCACCGTCTGGAAGGAAGTGCTCTCTGACCGTTCAGTGCCCGTTCCGTTCCGTTCCATTTAGTTTGACTAATAACGCTGTCAGATTTGATCTGGCTGTGGGAGTGGATGTTTCATGCAATGCAATGCCGAACCACCACACCACCACAACCACCACGTGGCACGGATGTTCACAAATCTGAAGAAATTATGATCCCAGCCGCCCGGCGAACCGATGCACATTGGCTCCACCACCACCACCGGTCGGTTGCATATCCGATAAATTTCTAGCCACCCGAGGCCACCCGAGCGTACCGTATCGCCTTGGGCCATAAAATACTCATACACTCGGTGGCGGTGGTGTACAGCACATGAAATAGCAATCTTCGTGTCCCTCTCCGGTGGGACCTCGGGGCGAACGGGTCTGCATCGTCAACGTCAAAAAGGACGGCGACGCTTGCAGCCCACAGCACGGTGGAGACGGTTCCGGGAAGGCCAGCATATGTCGGTGTGCATGGGTGAACCTGTTCCGCGAGGACATAATCCTCCAGCCGGGAAGGATTCCAGCCGAGCATGGGGAGCGCTGCAGCACATTCCGGTCGGGTCGATCTCTTCGATTGGAAGAAAATACTTCTCATCGCACCGTTCCCTTCCGGGGTGCAGGACATCTTTTCGACGAATTTACGTCGAAACGTACGTCGCCGAGCAGCTGTGCGGCGCGCATCATTTTTTGTTATTAGTTTTGATGGGTTTATATCCACGTCGCGTTCCACGCTTTGGCCCGGTTTTATCTACCCATTGCACGGACCGGAAGGAGCTGCTCACTCAGTACGTTGCTGGCAGATATGAGCTGGTATACACACACATACACGGTGAGCGCAGACGAAGCTAATGATGACGCGGAATACACTCCAAAAGCGAATCTGGGATTTCATGGCGCAAGCCGATTGGAAGAGAAGAAGGCAGAAACTATCCGGGAAGGAAGCCAATAATAGTAAGCGCATTCTCACGCATCGCCTACTTCGTACGTTCACAACGGAGGATGCGATGCAAGAAACATCCCAGCAGCCCACTGAAATATATCTTTATTACAAGTTTTCTTTTTCAATGCAATTCGGCTGGACAGAAATCGATAGGAAAACTACGGTGGTAAGGATGGATTTCAAATATGCCTGATGATTGCATACATTTTGGCGCTCATCTATCGCTCAGACACTAAATCACACGATGTTTATTTTGTCCATCTAAAATGTTATGCAATTATCGAAATATTAACTGGACCGGAGGCCAACAAATACGGAGAAAGTGTCCTGAGAACAAAATAGTCTGTCAATGCGTCGTATTCAGGATCGTGCGCCGTGCATCAGGATAACTTTACACGTTCGTCCTACTTTGCTACAAGAGCATCAGTTTAGATCATTTTTCATTTTCACAAAAATTAAAGCACTACAAGAAATTCGTTTCAACCCATGTAGTTCGAAAGCGTTTCAATATATTAACCTCCAGAACCTTTTATGAAAGCTTAAATCGTTTGAAAAGAGGTTAGAAATGGGGTCCACGTTTTTCAAATTCACCGAATAGTGTTCGACCTTCGAGGATCACCGAACAAATGACAAATGAAGGCCTAAACCGGAGCAAGCCTTGGGAAGCATTTTTCATTCACAGCAGTTCTGCCCCAACCGTTCTGCCGGAGATATCACCCGGTTGTCCTCGACTTTGCTGAGTGGAATCGCAGGAGCGCGGGAGACTGTACGCAAAGCGAACAAAATATCACCCATCGCTTCTCATACATTTTATTGAAAATGCCGGCATAGGTTGCTGGGCGCTACGCTATGTCCTCGGTCCTCCGTATCCTCCGTATCCCCGTGCCGCCGGTTTTCAATAAACCTGCCCCTTCGTGCCCCGTGGGGACGAAGAATCCTTCATTCCCGGAACCTTGACCAGACAACAGATTCCTTCAAACGGCGTGTAGTCATGGAAAATTGAACGGGTTTTCTTTGAGTTCCGTTTACCCGAGCTGCCATGGACCGGTGCGACAAAGGGGCTTCCACTAGCCCGGTTTGGCGTGATACACCAACTCAAAAGGATTCCTCGCCAGCTCCGTTTGACGGTTTGAAGGAAGCGGAAATGATGGCGACGACGGTGCTCGCTCGTTTTCGGCACTTCTTTGCCGCGCGCGTCCGAACAAAAGGAATTTAATACTGCGCGAGCTGCCCGGGTTTCGTCCGGCGTCCACCGCAACCGCACTCGCACTCTCGGACACACGGCGCCGGTTCGCCAAAGCATCAGAAATCCTTCGCGACACGACAGGATACAATAATATGGAATAATCGCTCCCAGAACGGTCCCAACGCACCCACACGGGAAAGCGTCGGTATTGTGACCGAGAAGGCTACGTCTGCGTGCAGCCACAATAGCATCCACTACACTCTTCCCTCAAGCTGTGAGGCGAGCGTGTCGAAAAAGATGTGAAGAAAACCGTTCGTTCCTCTTCAAATCCCATCGTGCAGCGCGTGTATCCATAGCAACCAACCGCTGTGGCAATTGTCATCCACAGCTGCCACTGGGCGGAACGGATCTCCCATGTGGAATGCGCTTCGCAGTAATAAAAGCAATAATACACTACCGAATGCCACTAGAGCGAAAGTGGGGTTATGGTCGCTTCCAGCGTGGATGGCGAGATGACCCAGCTGCTGTGCTGCTGTGTTCTCGAAGGCAGCCGCCTTGTGGCGAGTCTGTACTACAAGACAATGTGGATGTTTTGCTCACACAATCAAATTTCATATCAATTTCATATTGAAATACATTTGTCAGGCTTCCTGCGGGAGCTTTTCCGAAGTGGGAGCCTCGCCTTTACGGATTCCTTTACCTAGAGACTGCGCTGGGAGGGTACGTTGGGCTCAGGAGAAGCGCACTCAGGATGTGATTTAATTGTCACTTGAAACTGAGACTTATTCATTATTAATGCTTACAACTATTCGCTTCAACGAGTACGGAACGGCACCCATTACCGTAGCTAGCGACGTAAACTTTCTTACAGTAGTTTCCAAACCACTTCGCAATCCACTACGACCGAGTTTTGCATGCTAGCGCCTAAATGTATGCAAAATTAAAGTCATTTTCTGTAAAATATATCCAATATGAAAATATGGAACTACAATAACAATATGGTGATTATTCCCATCACAAACTAACCTTATCATTACTGTCAGTGATAACTCCTCCCTCAAGTAAACGACTGAACCCATTGTGTCTGTTTGATGGGCTTCTTCAATCCTTCCGCTCACTATTATCACCGTTCCCTACTGGAACCACTACAATATGCCCCCCACTAACAATGATCCATTTCTTCGTCGCACCGCATCCAGCGTCCATCCTTCACCCTCGGATCGGTGTTAATTTCCCATGGAGAAATTGAAAAATGTCACCAAGCGAGAGAGAGAGAGATATTGAATGGAACGGCATGTGGCATGTGGTGACGAAAGGAAACGAAGCGCTTTGATTGCAGAACGGCAGTCGGGTACACTGACAAGCACGACATGCCACCTTAACATCACGCCATACCGATGCGGTACGCCGCTGCGTTCCGAGATGTGGCGTTCCGGTGACGGTGTGCGAAGAGATTACAGCGCCGGTGCAGTAATTGACAAGCGGATGCTCATTATCTGCTCAACATTCATCCCAGCACATCCGTGAAAGGGATCACACGAAGGTGGGTGATCCGTGTGGATCAAACGAAAAACACCCGGGTCCGGGGCAAATGGCTCGGAAAAGCCGACGCCGACGCTGCAAAGGATAACTAAATTAACAACCCGTTTAATCATCCGCCGGTGACCTACTTCCGTGCACCGTGTCCGGCAGGACGAACCGGGCCAGGGCGGCCGCAAGAAGGACCCGCGCAAAAAAGCCCATTTACCGCGTTCGGTAAATGTGGTGTATTTTATGGAACTCGTTTCCGTATATTCGATACAATCTGGTATCCTTACGCAAACTGCGTTGTCCGTAATTACACCGTCACTAGGGATTATCTGATACGGCCGAGGTAAACGTTCCTCCCGGCCATGATTGAGTACCAATAAAACAGGGTATTGGAAGGTGGTGGATGGGATTGGTGGGGGATTGTGAAAAGAAAGGATTCTGCTATACAAACTCTCAATAACGCACCGCTTTCATTAGAGCGAAACCGGGAGGATATTTGAAAGGACAGCACGGACACGCCAACGAGATTCTATCTTCATTACTATCGGTGATCCCTTTTCGGTAGGACGTATTTCGAAATAATAACACTTTTAACATAATTGAAGGAATATTTTACTCTAAACTTCAACGAAGCTCACTTCTTCAAAACAGTTCATTAATGTGAAAAACTCGAGCAGACAGTCCGTGAAACCGAATACGCCGCACGCAGCAGCGCATGCTTTGATTGGATTCCAGCCTAGAATTCAACAATGACTTCGCTTTCGATTCCCAAAATCCTACCACAGGGTGTTTCCTTAGCAACGCTCCTCAGCTACCTGTGCCTCACGATCTGATAACCACCCGGTTACCCCATACGCAAAGCAAAAACATGAAAGCGACTTTTCAATTACTGATTAAAACTAAACCCGAAGCCAATTTCTATGCCCTCAAATCGTACGATTACGAAAATTTGAGCTACTTCCAGCGCGCCGGGGGGAGAAACGCTTCCCGTTGCGAAGATATCGGAAACGCCATTTCGTCGAGTTGCAGTGTTGCAGGGGGGCGAAAAACTCATTCAATTAACTTCGAGTGTGTACTTTTCCGGCGGGCGCCTCTCTATCTCCAATCCCGCGTGGCTCTGCCCCTTGTGTCCTGTGTGTTTGTGTTTGATTAGTTTGGCTGTAAATGCGGAGCGAAACGCGGCGCAATGGAGCGCACTGGAGCGTTGTCGGAGAGCAATCGCATCGAATCAGAAGCACACGGGTTTCAATTTCTAACGATTAACACAATATTACTGTCCGGTGGACGGGATTTTAATCGCTAAAATGTTATAAAATATTTGGATAGTGTGTATAGAGGGCTCTGTTTACGTTCGGTGCGATGTTTTCAACGATATGGTTAAAAACACCTCATACAAGTTTTAAATACGTTGTATTTGCGTTGTATTTTCGATGCAAAAGACATGAATGAGAGCAGCAAACATTTACAAACACGCCTAACAAATAGGTGCCAGGAATAAATTAGTATTTCTTCGAAAAAATATCTCTCTTCAAGAGATTGCCTCGAGCTAATAGAAGTTTTTTTTTTATCCACACTGTATCACGTTAAGGAACAGCAAACGGCTGCACACATATCAGCGTACCTACTACGACCAAGTCAAACAGCTGCTCGAGCGCAAGAAAAAGCACGCCCAACCCAAACCTCACCCAACACCCTCGGGAGTAAAAAAACAAAGTACAACAAAAAAACCCGCTCCATCAAACACTTTGACATTTGCTCGTCCCGGTTCGTGTGCGCGTCCGCTTCCTCGTTCTATTTTCTCGCATTTTAATGAACACCCGCCCGCAGGAGCCGGCGCTTCTCGATGGCCATTTGTGGCATTCGTACGCGCCTCGTGCCCGATACGCGAGAACGTTGTGAACGAAGAAATGTACGACGCCTCGCCCTAGCTATCGCGAGAGAGAGAGAGAGGGAGAGGGATAAAAAGAAAGAACCCCATTCACACCACGACCACCAGCACCAACACCACACCATTATCGTGCCGTTTGGAGTGTGTGTACACATGTAAACGGCCCTTCACGGTGCCTACTACGATTCCCCATTACTTGATTTCCCCACCAAATGGCGAATGGGTGACGCTTCGAGATGATAGCACACTTAGATGGCAAACTTTCGCTGTGCTGTGCCAACCCCCCCATCTCGCGTATTGGTTCGTGCATACACACGAACGTATAGCTCGCAGCTGCCGGGTGTCAGATTTGTCACTTGTCCGTGGTGGGTCCTTTGGGATCACTGGAAGTGTTCCCTGCCATCTCCAGCGTGGTTTCGGTCAGGCAGGAGGATACCGAAGCGAGAAAAGCGAGCAGCGAACAAGCCCACCGGCAGCTTCATCACTTTAGCACCAAATAATGCTTCTTTTTGATTTCCCTTTTTCGTGACGCTTGGTGTGCTTCCTCCAGTTAACACCTACCCGCGGGGGTTTCGGGAGCCTTCTCCGTCTCGCCTGATGGTGATGATGTTGTCAACACTTTTACATCGGTGGTGGCGTTTTTTCCCTCCCGAGCGAGTGAAAAAAGCGAATCTCAGCTGCAAGCTGGAGCAATTGGAGTTGTAAAACCTCGTTCGTTACTTTCATGGTTGGAGCAGTGGTGAGAGCAGGGAGTTGGGTGTACAATCGGCCTCCAAAACGGGGACTGAAAGCTCCGCAGGCTTCGCTCCTGATGATGGGGAAATTAAAGGAAACGAAGAGGGAGAGAGAGAAAAAAAGGGCGAAAAAACGGGCTCATCGTCGCCACTCTACCCGTTCGCTCCAATTCGTCACGCGGCTCCGGTGCAGCGGATGGCATCCCGGGCGTTCCCATGTTTTCCGGTCACTGATGCAACGCCGGCTGGCTGGCGACGGGTTCACCCGGGGATGGTACGCTCCGGTGCGATGATTTTCCGGTAGGGCAAGTTTTGTTTGCTGCACCGTTACACTTTTCTTAAGTTGCTTACAGAGTGTCGGAGTTTTCGTTTTGCTCCCGGTGCGTTTCGTTCGTCTTCCCGCGAAACTACGCTGGAGGAGTTCGAAGTTTGGTCCGTTTCCGGCCATTTTTTTCGTTGTTGCGCTGTTGCTGGTTTTGAAAAGCTTTTCTTTTTTCTTGGAAGTTTGTTCGCTTCGACGTCCGGGTCGATTATTTCCAGCGTGGCGTAACGACGGATGTACTCTTTATCAGCGGAGGTATGTTGCAATTATGTCGTTTTATGCAGTGCGTCAATGTCCGAGACGGTAGATTGATATCTTACCATGACAACTCGGCTATTTGGTGTTTTTCTTCTCTTGCAAACAATCCTGCCAGGGATAATAGTTGTACTCAAACAAGCTATTGATGGTTTTATCTACTTGTATGATATTAAAATTATAAACACCACCATAAATCGTTGAAAAAACTATCCCAATAGTGTATCCCTGGCGTTTAGGACGCGTCGTGAAGACTTAAGCTAAACTCGTTGCCAACGCTTGACACGCCAGGAATGCCACTCGACCATACTAACACAATAACTTCTCGTGACACACTAAGAACCTGTACACAAACCGGCGCATACCGGCCCTAAGTACCAACACCGCAGCGCATCATAGCCTCTAATCCACCCATCCATGGCCGGAAAGTTGACGTTACGACGTTCCGACGAAAGCCATCCGGTGCGGCTGTGAGCCAACCATCTGGCAACCGGCGAAACACCTCCATCCCGCGCTCGGGAAGCGATGCACGACATCAAGTGGTAAGTGCAAATGTTATTTTACAATTATTTCTCAAGTGGCCACGCTGCGAAAAGGCTTCTGCCTGGCGCTGTGTAACGGCTGGCTCTCGAAATAATGGGATAATAAAAAGGATCCGGTTCCGGGAAAGGCAGACGAGAAGAAAAAAAAACAACCTCCCCAGCAGAACCAACAAGAAGCGTAGAGCTGTTTCATCTACCAGCTTCCGTGATGGTCCAAAAATACGGTGCTCCAGTGCCTCTTGTTCCTGCGTTCGCCCCCGGGAGGGAGTAACGGACGAAATAATGTCATCAGAAGTTTCGGCAAGCGCTCCAATCCGCATCCCGCGGGGATCCCTCCAAGGGTCTTTAAGCGACAGTTGGGTGACTTTAGCGGGACGATCGGATCCACTTACCGAGGCTAAGTCTCACGGAACCGTCGGACCTCCGCAGCGTGTGCCGATAACGCAACCCGCCCGAGCGCTGGCGTTGACAATTTAACATTATTTACCAACTGCTTTGGACAATGTAGACGCAACGTTCGCCGTTCCCCGAGCGCATCACACCCGCCCAAAACGGCGGACAGAAAGCTTGTTTGGATCAACGTCACGTTTCCATCATTATTATCAACGAGAGCGTCGCGCTGTGGACATTCTGTACCGGGGCGGTCAGCAGCAACAGCAAGCCACCCCGCCGGGAGGAGGGACTATTCTATTCGCATTCTTTATTCTGTCCCGAGCATCGAGAGTACCCTCTCGAGAGCGCCTTGAGTGGAAGCGGAGCGCCTGAGTGTCTGTTTTTAATCAAGCACTTAGCTGCGACTTTATTAGCGCACCAACGTCCACTGGGCCTGGGGGGAATGGTGAGTGTTAATCTGACATCTCCAGATAGAGGCGACATCAGTCGCATCGTTCTCCCGCAGCAACAGCAACAAAAAGATGGCATTGTTTTCGTGCCTCGATTGGAGATCTACTTTTGGGGGAGGCGCGACCACTTCAATGTCCACGTGGATAGTTGCGACGGACGGTGATGAAGTTCCGGCACTTGAACTGTGTAATCAAAAACTCGTTAACTTCCAGCGTGATGCGTCAGGCAGAAGACGTTGGACAGCTGCGTTGCGTGCGCCGGGTGAAGGAGGATCTTTATGTAAACATCTCGTAATGGGCAGCTGGATGTCGTCCCACAACGTCATCCAGCATCGTCCACTAGGAAGCGATGAAACGATTGTGAGGAAATGAAACGTCCCATTGTGGAGAGATGAATGGCTGATAATGTGATAACGTGGAGCTAGGCACACAAATTGAATGAGACTCGATGGAATTGTGTCGGGACACTGAATTCTTCGTTTGAGCAAAAACTTCATACTGCAAACCTTATGGACCTTAGTCACTTTGACTCCCCAGCTTCAAGCTTATCGTAATAGTTTTACGTCAAGTTCGTTATAGTTTTCACTCGAAGTAGGGAGTTGTGGAAAACCAAAAGCTTTCGGATCTAATAACTTCATTCATACGATTAAACTCTCACTCCTGCTACGCTTAACTTTACAAGTCATTTATTTCCGGGTTACGTCAAAGTACGAACACATATATTTATCCACTTAGTGTGTATGTGTGCACCGTTCTGCGGTACGCGTGGTATAAGTTCTAGGGCACATATTCCAGTACGTCAACGTCCACCGAACCGGATGGACATCAATGCCTTAAATCAATGTTCAATCTAAACAACGATTACTACCACCCTACGCCTTGTCCTACGCATCGTTACTGAGCGCGCGCCCTCCCCCATCACCGGGGCTGGTATCGCTTGTGGCACAAAATGCCATTACACCCCGGCATCAGCAGCCGCGGGGATGGTAACGTTCGGTTCTCTTATATCACAATATCAAAATACGGAGGCTACGGGGTGCTACTACGGCCGGGCCGGCGAAGGATCGCTCTTTACCGTGCCGATTTGTATAAGTGCCGAGTAACCGAACCGGCTGGTCCTGGTCGTCGTCGTCGTCGTCGTCGGCTGCTCTTGACGCTTCAGTACATTTTGATTGTTATTTTGTTAGCGGCTTTCGAAGGCTTCGAATCCAGGGCCTACTACTACACTTAAACTCAGTTTTGGGAACTTCCGCACCGAACCGCACCGCATGCCTGCAGCACTATTTACACGCAGCTATTTGACACGCTATTTACAAACTCATCAGGCGGCCGCTGTGGCCTCCCGGCAACGGCTTCCACATGTCACCAGCAGGTCTGCGCCCGTGGGACACCTTGGGCCACTGGAGCCGAGCCGTACCGAGCACCGCTGCCGAAAGTTTCGCCCGCAGACGCTGAAGCTGAGGCCGCTCCCAGCCGGGCAGCCGGGAGCAGGGGAAGTAAATTTTATCAAAACGCCCCAAACACCTACTCCCGCTTCCGGCGGTCGGGCAGCCCGACTACGAGCAGACGTCTAGGTCGGAGAACAGCTTGGAAAACTCGTTCAGCGCGCTGAAGGTATCGTAGTCGTCCGTGTGCTTGCACTTCATCGGGATGTTCTGCGGTCGTGGCAGTGACAGCGGCACCGGAAGCATCTCCGGCATCACCGAGTGGTGCGTTATCAGTGCACGCAGCGAGGAGAATTCCTTCGTGAAGCCCTGTTGGAGAGCGGAGAGAAGAAGCGGAAGGTAACTTTTTTTTTGTTGCCTGCTTGACGAAATGCGAGATGGTGAAATGTTTTTGTATCCCTTCACGTACGGATGTGTCGGTTCGTTGAAATGTGGGCGCAAGGTGGCAGAAAAATATGCTGCCCTAGTGAAACCGAATGAGGATGTCACATTCAACACATTCCAGCAGCGTGCCAGACATTTATTGAAACAGTTTAAATAGAGCAAGAAATACAGGTAACGAGGTTCCTAGCCTGTTTGCTGTTTTGCGTCTTTAAGACACAATGAAAATTGTGCTAATGATGCAATAACAAAGCGTGAAGTAATCTTTGGGTGCCGGTTGCATAGTTTTCGGCGTGCAAATCAAAACAACGCCTAACATTAGGCAATGTGCTTCACTTAACGCCATTAACAGCCTTTATTTCGCAGTTTAATCAATATGAACGGAGAGTGCATACATTTAGGCGCATTACACAAGCATAGGAAACTCATTTTCTTTTTATATTTTTAAAAGTATATTTGCAGAATTAATCTAATTATAGAAAATGTACACGGTTTTAAAAGCGTATGAGTTTGGCACCCAAGCAACTGTTTTGGACTACTGCTTTAATTGCTATTCAGTACATTATCGGCTTAAAATATATTCAATTAAAACATAAAACAAATGCAAGCTTTAAGCTCAAATTGAATTTCAAGCCTGATTTAATTAACACCTTCTCCGCCGCCATTTTTAATTTCCATCATTAGACTTCGACACCAAAACACTAAGGGAGGCTGGTGATGCGGCCCAAGCGCGCCCCATAATACCTTCCCGATGCATAATTCATGGCAAAATCCAGGCTATATTAAAGCGAAGCGGGAAATGAAAACGTTTAATCGCAATATCAATTTGCACCAACCGGCGTCCGTTGCAATATAGTTTTCAAATCCGCGTCCGTTTAACTTTGCGTCCGACACCCTCCTCTCGCGTCAGCGTGGAGGTTGCGCTTGTTTTGCACGCGAAAAAGCCTACCGTATGTATGTACATGATTTATGGAACGAGTACGAGAGAATGGGTTCGCATATTCATTGAAAATTTATGGCTGTTTATGCACACCAATCCCTCTCGCCTCGCCAATCGCACTACCCGTGTGTGTGCGTGTATGTATTGTATGAAATTTAAAGTTGAATAAAAAAAAGTGGTCGGTCTAAGGCTATGGTAAACATGTTTTCCACATACCGATCCCGCTCAGAAGCGTTCTCCGCCATTCAATAGTTGAATGATTAGCGGGAGATGTTGGACCGTGCATGCAAATACATTCCCGAGCGATTGCACAAACCGGAAACAGATTGAAACCGTACGCATGACCCACGGGGTTCCAATTTATCGGTTACAAATTGAATAAAATGTCCCTACGCATCCGGTGGTGGGAGCGCACGGAACAAAATGGATGTGAACTACCTCTCCGGAAAGAGCAATCTATCGGCAGCTCGCATGTGCCACGTCATAATCAGCGCACATTGATGCCCGCTGAGAGTTTTCTTTTTCCGGTTCGTTTAACTTGATATTAGACGGCGCTGGTGCTAACGAAATTGCACCGTCCTGAGCTACTGATTGTGCCTAATTGGGTGTTTTCACTACCAGCCGATAAGCCTGTCGTAATGAGCAATGAGCAGGTTAGGATCGGAGAAGTGTACACTAAAGTGATGTCCATCACGCGCTAGGTTCCAACAAAAGTTGATTACGCCTAAATGTATGCAATTTGAGTTTTAAGTCGTGGAATGTTTCCGTCACAAGCTTATCTTTGTTAGGAAGTACATGAAGTACATGCGAATTCCAAAACGCGTCCTGTCCAATTTTCAATGATTTTCTAACACACCCACACGCAGTCAAGTTACCGATGGGACTTAGTAAAATGAATTGCTCCCTTTCCTATGCGATCGTACCGAAATCCAGCATCATTATGGAGCAAAATTAAGCATGCAAAAGGGAAACCCTCCCCGGAAAAAAGGATATCCCACAGCCATGGGACGACAGGAACATGCCACCTGAACTCACATACACCGTGGCTAACTTTCCCATCGCACGCGCCCAACAAACCATGAAACTGCACCTGAAACTCCCACCGTACGCAAAGGTATGTGCCGTCGCAATAAATTACCTTAATTTTATATCCACGCTCGGTTTTCATAATTAAATAGTGCACCACCTTCGGACCCGGGCCGGGCGGAACGCGCAGGGACAGCGCGAAGCAGCCGTGCTTGGTGGTGCTGCGCCGCACCAGGAACGCTCCCGGGCTCTGCTGGGTCAGTACCTCGAGCGACAGTTCACGCGGTAGCCCGGCCTGAAACCAGGACGCCCGGTCCAGCTCCTCGCGGTCCTCGCCGAGGCTCACGCTGTTCAGGCTGTCGGCGTGCTTCGGTGGCGTTACGGTCGGGTAGCGCTTCGGGCTCGAGCTGGCACTGTTTGTCTGTCGGATCAGGTTCCGCTTGAACTCGTACTCCACACCTTCGGCCACGGTCGTCGCTGCCGTCGTCGTCGTCGTCGTCGTCAGCGGCGTGTTCGACGCGCCATTGCCACCGGGCGGCAGCAAACGCGGCGAGCCGGCGAACGATTGCTTGCACGAGTCGCCAAACTTGCTCGACACGATCTGATCCAGCGTGTAGATGTCCTCGGACAGGATGTCGCTCAGCTTCTTCTGCGGTGAGGTGGGCGATGATTTATGGCACATCAGCGGCAAGCTTTCCTCGGTGCTGCGCAGGAACCCGAGGGCGAAGCGTTTAATCTGGGGAGAGTAGCAGGGAGCTGTAACCGGCTGGACAACCAAATCAAAACCCAATAGCAGGTGGCAGTGCGTTTTCGCGCTCCGAAGCGGGCTGGGCCCCGTGTGACTAAATCTATCTCACCTCGCTGCGTGGAAATTGTGCTGCGAGAGGGCTTTGGATGAATGTTTACTTGCCGCCTATCATGGACCGGCCACGGCAGGTACCACATGTGCTCTCATTCCGAGGATGGGAAACAATATCAATTACCATCATTTGTTTCCCGTTGCCACTCATGTGTCACTGCTGTTGCATGTCCAGAGGACTGTGAATGCCGTACAAAGGGAGATAAATAGCCAGCATACTTAGACGAAGATCGAGTACTGAGATTAAAACGTACGGAAACTGTCCCTTCAAAGGATGCCATTTGACAAATATTACATGCAGCACAGTGAAATGTAAAATTTAGATTTTGTTAATGATAAAATCTGATTAAAAAAACGTACTACGATACCTAAACGATTTTGTATTATTCTGTATGTACCCTATCGGATTCGGCTGTTGAAAAACAACATGCAATGCATACCTTCAGGCGCAAATTCACCCAGGACACAAACCAGAATCGCGGTGGAGTAAAAACAGAGAGTAAAAGAAATCCGACATGTGGCAACAGTGTCGCAATAAATAATATTTAAATCGACACTTACAAATGTAACGACCTCCAAAGCCGTTTGTTAAGTATCATACTGACAGTCTTCTGCTCTTCTTAGCCTGTCCCATCCAAAGCAGGTCTTTACCGAATCTGACAAAGCCAATCCTTGGGTGGGATGAATTTATCTTGCCCTAACCTACACCCATACGTACGCGCACTTCTTGCACTGCCCGTCTGCTTTCGTGGGGGGTTGAAAATCACTTACCAGCGCCGGTTTCTCCATGAACTTGATGCAATTATTCATCTCGACCGTCGGCGACCCGCCGCTGCTGTCCTCGTCGGACGAAGTGAGCAGCAGCGGATCCGCGGTGTAATTTACATTTTCATCGCATTTGTTATAGCCGCGCTGGTACGGGACCGATGGATGCTTGCGCTCCATTCTTTCTACGCCGGTCGGGGTGGTGGTGTCGTTAAAATATTCCACTTCCTGCATGTCCGTGTACGAAGCACTCTATTGTTTCCGAAGCGCTCCGGACTATTTCGTTTTTTTTCCCGCTCCGTTTCGTTTTGCTTTCGCTTTCAATTCACAGTTCGGGCGAGCTGGGCTCGGTTCTCGGCCCAGGCGCTTGTCCCAGCCAGTCGGACAATCCGGCAAATCCCGGTCACTCTTCACGCGCGAGTTACGAGTCCACTCCACTCCTGCCTGGGGTGCCGGGTTCTGGTTGCACACGGCTCAACCGATCCACCTATTGACTAGTTTCGCCATCGGATGTCCTTCGGTGTCCTTTTTGTTAGGTCGGGTTCACCGTGCCTTTATTCCTGCGCCGAGAGATCCATTTGCCTAGCACGGTGTATGGCAATACATTTTATTCAAACTTTCTGCCAGATCCAGTGCCTTTTGTTCGAGCACTGCCGTGGTCGGTGTGCGATCTTGTTTAAATTTATTTTTCACTATACCGGCACGTGAACAGCAAGCGGGAAAGTGGATCAACACAGTTTTCGTTCCCTTCTTTTTCGCTGTGTGATTATTTGTGTTGGCTTTTTCGTGTGCTTCGTGTGCTGGAGCACATCTAGAGCGTACTCATCGACTGACCGATACCGGAAAAATCTGTTTCACTGCAAACCACCCACCTACCGCCCACCGCCGGGACGCGCGTTTCACCTTTAAAACTCGATTGTGGTCCTCTCGCCGGCGTTGTCGGCGTGTTTTTCGAGCAGTCGACTGTGAATCCTCCGCAGGATGCACTCTTTTTATCTCCTATTAATTTATTGCCCTCTATCATGCGAACCGACACCGGGAACAACCCGGCAATGGAGTGCCTGTAACCGCAACAGCTACACCGCCACCGGCAGCAGACACCACAAGCTGGCTGCTGCTTCCTTCTTGCGCACGTAATTTATTCGTTCCCGTGCTCGGTGGCTTTTTTAAGATTTATATTTTTTGCCACCTCCAGTACGTTTTTTTCGCCACCCATCACAGCGGGGTCACACACACACACACACACACACACACACACACACACACGGCCCGCAAATCTGCTGTAAACCAACGCCAATTCACCGACGAACACTCCACAGGCTCCCCGGCCTGTGTAGTTTATTTTTCTCGCTTCGCTTTCCACTATCTGGCCGCCGCGTTCGATTTGCTTTCCGGTTTAACTGCACCGGCACATGACTCATGCGATGCTATCGGAGAATCGGGTGTACAATTTATTCAGCTGCGGCCGTTTCAGATACGTGGATTTACTTTCGGGCCCATATTTCACCAGTCGTGGCACTCACACGGCCGGGTTGATTGGTTCAGGATGTATTACCGGCGAGCTGGAACGCGGGAGAAAAGGACATGAAAAATCATTAGTACGTTGTTAGTGAAAAATCATCAATTTATATCAGAAGCAGCTAGAAATAAATTATTAGCCCACGTTTTGAGAAGGCATGCAAACTATAAATGGATATAAATGTTAGATATTTTGAAAGTATTTTATAAAGATCGTATCTTAACATGTTTTTGGCTACATTGAACACATTTTGTCGTTAACAATTCATCTCACTAATCGAGTTTACATAAAAAAGCCTAACAAAATGAGTTTGAAATTTATTACATACATTTAGGCGTTACGATGTTATGTTTAACAAGCATACAATTTTAATGTTCCCATAATACTAAATGTGCTATAAAATTCATATTATCACAGTTTAATCACAGCACAGCACCGGCAATTACTTGCACCAGAAGCTGAATGAAAATGCAACCTCAGCGCTTAATTGCAGCACAAACACTTCCAAATCGGTTGCGCAATTAACGCTGATTAGAAAACTCCACCCAGGCACAATAACGACACCTGCTGCTGCTGCTGCTGCTGCATCGTCTCTTGCCCTGGTGGCTAATCTAGCAGAGCACACAACGAACAGAAAAAACACCAACACACACTAACCGTACCATTACAACGGAGCAGCTCAGCTAATGTCCCACCGAATAGTTTTCGCACCTCCAGCTCCACCTCGTCCGTTCACTCGACCGCCCGCTCGCAAAACTTTGCTCTTTTGCATCCCACCTTAACGCTGTCATAATTAAAAAGGGTACAAAGAAAAATATTTTCATAAATTGATCCTATTTACAACGGGCGCTGTCCCTGCGCTTATGCATGCACTGCGCAAACACAGCCAGTGAAGCGGAGCGCTGCTTTCAGTGAGGTGTGCTCTATGTGCTTATTATCCTTTCCCTAGACGAAATACCGCCGGGACGGGTGCAAAGGTGGATGGATAATAAGCAGAGCGCAGAGAAAAATGGCACTCGAGGAAAAGGAAAATCCGACGCTAATTTGTTCGCTCGCCGCATCGCTTTCATAGTTCGCCGTCCCTTTCGTGCACCCAAAAAAAAACGCCAAACCAAAGAACTTTTCCCACCTGTATCGTCTTTTTCTCGCTGGTTTTTTTTCTGCTCAACAACGTTTTCTCGCTTAATAACCCGACCTCTTCGTTCCGGATTCGCCATATCGGCGTGCACCAAACGTGCATCCTTTCCCCATTCAAGATTCACCTTCTAGCGCATGCACACACACACACACACACACACACACACACACACACACACACACACACACACACACACACCATCTACCCAATTGAGCAACCTCACCCGACAGAAAATTAAGCTGCGAAAGGAAGGGCAAATGGGTGACTATCTTATCCCAGCTTTATCGCGAGTCAGCTGTGTAGACACGTTGCATGTGCAACACCAATTTGCGTTCTCCACCCGCCAACGCTCAACCGGATGCGCTTGCTAGGGGAAACAGACGGGGGAAGAAGAAGAAAAAAACGATCCCAACTATGGAACACCTCAGACATCGACCGTATCCATATCGCGAGCCCAGCCCGGCTATAATGGAATGGATTAATCTCATTTCTCGCTTTTATTTCACTCGGCAGGCACGGGAGGGCGAGAAGAGATCTCGGTTTTCCCTCGTGAATTTGCCCTCGTTCAGAGTCCTCTCGTTTAGCTTTCTTTAATTTACCCAGACCAGCTTAAGTATCTCATCAGACTCGTCCGCCTCTCGCTTCATTCACGATGCCGAATCGAAGAAAAGCGCTCGCTGGGGAAGGGAGTCGAAAATAAGGACTACTTCTTCAAGGATCTCTCGGCCGGCTCGTACTTCGCTTTGACCGAGGACTGCTCCTCTAGCACACCAATCACAACTGAAAAATTCCAAACCTGCCACGCTTCCTTCCGGCCGCCTTGCATCAACCAGTGGCATCCGGTGCGGCTCGGATTCATTTGTACGGATTCTCCGAATCGTGTGCCACTATTTCCTGTGGTTTATTTTTTAAGGTTTCCTATTTCTACCGTCTTTTTTTTATTTCACAGCGCGAACTTTCTTGCGAGACATATAAACCTGCTGGGGAGAGACAGAATGCCGGAGAGAAGAAATGCCAGACACTTTTGCACGGTAGAGATGCAGCTGGACAAAAGTTCACTCCTAGTAAGGGAATAGTTTATGTCATGTTTAGCAGACGATCAAATATGAATATTTTCATTTATTTTCAACATTTTTTTTCTCTAGGAAGCATAAAATAGTTTGACAAATTCGGTCGGGACTTTTTGCGCCTGAAGGTATGCAATGCTGAAATAATACATATTTTATTAATCATTTTCGAATTCGAATTTTCGAAAACAAAGCTTAACGGTGTTCGAAAATCCCATAGTTGGCTGACAAAAGTTGAAGAAAAAAAAAAACACACACACACACACACACTACGAAAGCAAACGATCGTAAAGATGAAAAACAACTTCTATAAAGTCGCCCTGTCGAAGGAGTGACGGTTTCAAAGAAGCAGATGCACAAAAAGACAGAAATAAACTAGAGTGGAAAAGTCCAACTCGCGCTAGACAAGAGCACGTGGTTTCCCCTGCCAACCGGCACAGCGAGCCCGCCGGAAACAGTCGGGGGTGGAAAGGTGCACCGGAGAGAAAAGTGCAACCAACTACCGGTCGGAGCTTTGCGCTTCACTGCATCGCCGGCAAACATTATACTGGTGTGTGCACGGCGCTCAGGAGGAGAGGCTAAAGAGGACAAAAATCGCCAAACCCGAACAAGAAAGCGATTCTGCAATAGCAGAGATTAAACTCTCGAATGCTTGCTGCGCTGGAAAGATGTAAAATTAATCAAGCGAAATTGACGGAAAAATGCAAGAAGTAAATGAAAAATAGACCTCTTCTTCAAGCCACCCCTACTCTCGGTTGAAGATCCGGGAATCCTTCATTCCCGGATTGCTAGATTCCAGCAAGAAGCGCAGCAGTATTCCAAGCATCGACAGTCGGGGCGCACATCCTTCAACGGTTTTGAGACACTTCGAGGAGAAACACGGAACCGGTGTCAGAGTTAATTACAAGATTTGCAAGACTTCAAACATGCCCGAAGCCGCACGTCAGGACGAGATAAGGGCGCTGGCGTAAGGATCGGTGAAGATCGCATTAGTGGCGTGCGCAACAACGTTTCGGAACGGTTCCCTCCCGTTCCGTTTTTCGGTCGAGGTGAAAATACTTTGAAGCATGCTTGTGCCGGTGCTCTGCGGTCGAAATCTCCGGCGCAGGTGGAGCCGGAGGGTTTCGAGCAGATCAATTTAATTATGAAATGTGGAGCGCGAACGACCCTCAAACCGTTCGGTCCGCAGATGAGATGAGTATCCTCGAGAAAGGTGCTGCTTTTTCGAGCGATAATCGAGCCACCTCTTTTCGGGCGAAGGTGAAGTGTGTCAAGATTGTTGCCCTTGTTGCCCACCCGTGGGACTCGAGTGGCGAAATCATATCGACAGTGAAGCGTTCGTGACATACGGCTACGTGCGAGTGGGGAAGAGCAAGAGGGTGTTCTTTCCGGTCATCAAAGCGTAAAGTTTGCCCATTCTTGGCTCGTTCGACGTGACGTTTTCGTCTACCTAGACCAGGCCCACCTCCGGCTCATCAGTGTTTGATTATGGGGAGAAGGAAGTTAATTAAAAACCCAAATGTGATAGTCAATTAATGATATTAATTATTATTACTTCTTGTTCCGGGCGGAAAGTTTTACAGACTGTTTAAATTTATTAAATACATCATACGAACGTACTGCTTAAAACTTTGCATAACTTCAGGCGATAGCAGGTACGACCAATTTCAATGTGACAAACTTTAGAAAAAGATATAAGTTTGTATTGCATTAAATTGCTATTGTATTGTTTTACAAAGTATGTAACGTTTCACAAATCACCCCAGATCCAATTATGTTATTATCTCAATCATATTTTAACAAGAGTGATATTTTGCTAGACAAAAGGAACCGCATGTCTTTTATAACCCACTCTATCTCTCTCTCTCTCTCTATAACAAAACTTTATGTAGATGGAACCAATAAAATCCGCGATAAATAGTCCTCGCATTCAACTTAAAACAAAGCATAAAATTGATTTCAAAACGTATTTATCCGATACAATCACCAAACCCCGCGTGCGACCATAAAACAGTGCCACTTCGCAATAACTCAGCTACTCCTCCACCGAACAGTGAAGTTACATTATTTATACGCAGCCATCACGGGGGAAATCGTTGAGGATCATCTACAACACGGAGGCTTTCCCATTCCCACACACATCCCGCGTAAAACGTTTTTCCGAGTACTATTTCGAGTTTAACTTTAAACGGTCTCCCCCATTAAGCACTTTCAGCAGCGCAGTGCGGGGGTACGATTTCGTAACAATTTGTTTTCATTACCTTCCTGGCAGCCAGAGGCCGGAGCTGGCCCGGCGTGGTCGAACCCTCCGCTGGGAATGACACAGGCGCACGGCACCGTCCACCGGCCCAGTCGTAAACATTAGCCAGACACAATAAATCGAATACCGGTTATCACACATTTAGCAAAAACGATAACATTAATGGTCGGGCAATGGCCGAACGGCCGCCGGTACGAGCCGTGCCGAAACGATTTATCCTCCCACGTCAACGACCGCGTCTGCTGCTCACTAAATGGTACCGGCGAAAGACCGGAAAGGCGGTGCTGCCAAGAAAGGGAGCAACAGAAAAGGCATGCAGCTCGGAGGGAATAAGCCCCGGAAGTGAGCCAACCACACCACACGTGTCATGGTAGGACAATTGCGCGATAAGATCTCCCTGCGAGTCGGTCGGCCCGGCAAGGCAACACGCTGGTGAGATCATCATTTCATGGCCCGTTCCGTTCGTTAGGCACCGGCAATCCGAGCGGCAAAGGAGCGAATGAAGATGAGCTTTCTTGTAGTGGACTAAGTGAAAAAGAAACCCCATAGACAACCTCAGTCACTTCCAGGCTCTAAAGTGCTGTGGCTTTTCCTTTTCCGAGAACCTTTATGGCCTTCCGGATTGTGGGCCTCCTTATCCTTGCGGTGACATGAGCTTCGAGCCATTTCATGGTAGTGCATGAAAAAAAAAGACGCCGGCCACCTTTCGCCTGCCACCGGAAAAGTGCTTTCTTTCGGGTGCTTCATTCCGGCGTCAACGTGGTCGAAGAATAAGGCAAGAACACCAGAACGCTATCGCACACAGGAACGCGTCGGTGACCTTTCCCATCCCGCAGCATACAGAGAACAATAAAGATATGAGGGGAAAGAACTGCCAAAGGCCCCCCGAGTGGACGATAACGAGTGGACAAAACCCGCTCTGCTGGCGGAAAAATTCACCAACAGTGCACTGATACAGTGGCAGCTGTTGTTATAAGTGCATCTGAGATTTTTTTGCATTTTGCAGACTTTTGGAATAAACAAAAAAACTTTATTTTATATTGATAGAGTACGGCAAGCTGTCTTCGGGTAATATCCCTAACTCTTCGATTATCGCTTAAGTCTGATCCGTCTGAAGTCCAATCATTTTTTTTTTGTATTATTGCAAATTCTTCGTGAAAACACATTTTCTTCGCTAACACAACTGTCCATCCCTGTACTGTCCCGTCCAAAACGCAGTTAAAAGTCAGCGCTCGCTAGCCAACCCTGGACGCTGACCGGTCGGACGAAAGAATTTACGATGACGACGACGATGAAACCCATAACCGGAGCACATGCTTTGGGGTTGGGATAAAAATAGCCCTCCGCCAGTATGTACGAGTTACACGACACGGGGTATGCGTGTTTTTTTCTTCTTCACCCATCCACTGCTGCTGCTGGAAGCATTGCACATTCCTCCGGAAAGCATCCCGTGCCGTTGGCATCCCGTGTACCGTGGCCATTTGTTATCAGACAGGGCGGACAAAATTGAAAATATATGGCCCATTAGGACAAGTGTTCCCTTAGCTTCCACCACTGGTCGACCTACTGCGCTACGGCTGCACGAGCGATGTCAGCAGGGGAGTGAGCTGATCGGGTGCTTGAGTGAGTTCACACACACATGCACACGCATCCCACTCGAGTGTTGCGAAAAGGCAGCAAAACGGTGGTGCTAAGTCAAAACCACAAGCAAAATCTAGCCCCATCTAGCACGCTTCGCCGGCTGCTTTTTCTGCTCGGAGACAACGCCAAATCCCCGGGGGTGGATTCCTTTCTGGGGTGGAGTTTTCACACACCAGCCACACACCGGGACCAGGACTGTTTTGCTCATCGACCCCTGCCGGAGCCGAGAGATAATTGAGTCATTTAATTACACGATGGATACGGCCGAAACAACGCAAAGCCACCACCGTCATCGTTTGTTGTGGCCAGCGCTGGTGCTGATTTGGCTGTCTTCGGGTGCCGCCAGAATATTGACTCGGCTGGCAACACCACTCTGTCAGATGAAACGCTGTGAGGTTTGAGCGGGATCGAACAACAAAAAAAAACGCTCTTCCCAACCTGCCACAAACAGGTCCGCTCCAGGGCCTATTTTTGTGTGCAACTATCAATTTGCCAAATGGAGTGGTTGATGGGTTCTCATGTGTGTGTGCATGGCTATGGCACAGTCGTCGGCAGTTGAGTGAGATTTTCCCCTAGATTGAGCGGCCATTGAACGAGAAGGAGAACGTTTGAACGTTTTCATGTTCGCGGCAACTCCACGTCGTGAGCAATGGAGTTAGCGAACGGGGAAAAACTGGTTCGACCACGTACACTAAACATCGTGCCCTATTGGAAACAGAAGCCGTGCTTTGTACGACCGTTTGAAGTGGTTGTGAAGCTATTGAGCCCGGTATAGTATTTTTTTCGCATTTGTGTACTCCATACAGCGAAAGGTGAAACTTTAACACAACTGGTTGCTATTAGTTTGAATGGTTAAAATAAGTTAAATAAATAGCAAATATGTAAATAAGAAAATAGTCACGCAGATTGCACACTTTCGAATTGATATAACTTGTTTGCGCCTAAATGTATGCTATGGTCCTGGTGCTTAAATTTATTTTCAGCAATAATGAATATTTTCCATTCGGTATGAAATGTTTAATATTGAAATTTTTGCGCAGCCTCACTATTCTTGTCCCATTTTGAAATGTAATGTCAATACTAGTACTTTGCAAGTAAAAACGGGATACCTAGTCGATAAAATCAGCTCAATCCATCTATGAACCAAGTATATTTTAAAACGTACATGTTTCGAACCCAGATTGCTGCATTCGTTGCTAACAGCGATAAAGGATCAAACATTTCCTCGATTCGAGTCTAAAAGCATGAATATCCCACCAACGGCAAGTGCTTCCGGTAAAATAGAGCTCGAGAAACAATCTGCTTCTGGTAGGCTTCCACCACCACAGCTGCCACGTGGTGATCAGCACCATGCACACTCAAACACACCCACACACATGCATGATGATGTGGCCAACCTTTCTGACATGCAAAATGGAACAGGAAGTGAACAGGGTGCTGCTGTGAAAATCGTTTAAATGAATTTTTCATTGTATTTTTGATAAGCATGCGAAATTTAATATTTCACCTCTGCTCCCACGCTCACACGAGTTCGCTTACATGGTAGCAGCAGTACCGAACGGGTTCGACGGAGCGGAAAATCCGAACGGCTTCTGCAATATATGTGATGCGAGCACTGCTCTGAAGCCAGCACACATCCGTACGACAAAAAAAGAATAAAATAGATTTTTTTTATGTCGTTTAGTAAATTCCATTTCAAACTCTCACTCGTAGCAAAACGCAACAGTTATAGAGCTGAATTGGGGTTGGGAGAGGGTTTTTATTGAAATTTGATTTACAAAACCCAACCAGATCAAACGTGACATGTCGGCAGGTTTCGAATCACTTTTCCGTGAAGCCACAGCAGAGGATAACTACATTTTTTAAGTTCAATTATGCTTTGATCCGAGTACTCTGAGCTTTGCGTACGGTGTGCTGTTCATTGAATTCACTGTGGATGACATTTAAAACAAACTAACAATCATCTGAAATGTCGTGCTCATTGCATACTTCACGGCGCATATACGAAGTATGCAACATGCAACACAGAACAGAAATAAGGACCGAAATAAGCTTACGAAACTTTTTTTTATGAATAAATAGGTTCCAGCGCAAATTATTCATTTCTAAATGACGTAAGCAAACGCTTGAGAAACTGTACAAAACTGAAACTCACTTTTTCTCTCTTCCTGCTTTTTCTTGTGTCGAGCACAATGATTGATTATGCATCGGTCAAAGTTACTAACTTCAACCAATCTATACGACCAACCGTACGGACGTTATAGCACCAGCCGCATCTTCCAACGTTATATTTTCTCAGAAAACCTCCGCGAGCTATTCCGAACGAGTCGACGACATGCTCTTCCGGCATGTCCGGACACTCCCGGATCACTTCTGTTGTACGGTGGACGAATCGCTGGCAATATCCTGTGCTCGAAGAAATTTTGTTTTTCTTTCCCCTAGCAACCTACCAACAACCAATCTAACCGCTCCTGGCTCTTCTCTAGTACCCGGGCTAATCGTCGGTAGTGGCGGGAAGATCGGTAACAGACTGTCAAAGTATTTCATCAACATCAACATGACAGAGAAACGACCGTCACCGGGAGCGACAATTCCGTTTCGGCCGGCGAACGAAAAAAAAAGTTCGCTTCTGGCTAGTCAGCATAATATATGAAGAAATGAAACTGTAAACAAAACCCCATCGGAACCCACTGAAATTCCTTTGCAGGAGATACATCCAATCCAGGAAAAAAGAATCGAAAATAGACACTACGTAGAATGTTCCATCCGTTCCTGGAGTGGCTAGACGACTTCTTCAGCACCATCCCACCACGGCAAAACTTGTCAGATAGCCTTTCTTAGCAGTGCAGTTCCGAAGTATTTCAAATTCTTTGTCGCTACGGCGTGCTGGTGTACAATCCGTGTGGAAGCATACAATTTTAAGCATGAGCATGGTCAACACGACCACCAGAAGAAACTTCTAAGAGAACGCAAACAACGATCGATTGACTGGTTGCGTCTTTGTCGTTCTAGTGACTTGACGGTCGGCAAAGGGCCAGACCGGTCTGATTCAATCAAGTAAGAACCACTAGACTCCCGGATGCAATGAAACCGGATCGGGAGTGAAGCCAAAGAACCAGAAAAATGGATCCTTTGTGCTGGTAGTAAAGGGACGTTAAAACTTCCCAAAACAGAACAAAAAATCCAATCCGTTCTAGACAGCCAACCGGCGCCCGGGATAAAAGCCGGGTAAACCACAGCCATCCCATCTCATAAACCACAATTCGATAGCTGATAGACGTTTGACATTAATTCATTTATCACCGGCAAACAAGACGATGGGGGCGCAGAGAACTTCTTCGGTCCGTCTTTGGACGGAATGTTTGTCTGCCGGCCGGAAGACGCCAGCTGGTCCGGACCACTTTGGCATCGGTTTAACATTAACCATTCTTGGCATCGTGTTGCGCATAGATTGATTTCCGATGTTTCAGCCCGCGCTACCCGCTCCGTGACTTCGGTCTCTCCCACCCGTGTAGGTCGTCGCTCGCGGCCAGAGGATTCATTTTGTTTGCAATAAAATTGATTAAATTGAAATCAAATGCAGCGACTGCACAACCGTGTGGGGGAAGTCGGTCGCGTTGGGTTTTATGAATCACCAGCACCCACACCAGCGCTCGTCCCTCAGGTTTATGTTTCGCCAAACAAATCGTGCCGAAAACAAACAGGAGCGTCGATAGCTACACGTTCGGTTGATGGAGGCAGGGCGATAGTGGCATAAAGACGGATTTTTTACGACGCATCAATATCGTTTTATCCTTTTTTTCTGGTTGGCACCAGACGGTATTGGGGTTTGGTTTTGTTTCCAGTGGTTCTTACGACTTATCTTGGTTGGTATAATATACAAAACGAACACATAACTTATTTTTTGTAGTGCAGATTGCATACTTTATGGCGCATACTTTATGGAATACTTATCAGCTGGAAAGACAGCAATCTGTATGACAAAATTCTTCATTAAATGCAATTTTAATGCTGGATGGTTTCTGCGTAGCACGTGTAATATGGAAACGCTGCCCGTGTTTACGCAAAGCTCGACTACATATGCATAGCCCCCTAACACGTCATGAAAAAGGCTCGAAACCGTTCACAGCTGGCAGGAAAATTCTGCAAATAACGATTCACTGGCAATAAAACAATAAACAATTTGCACTAATATTATTTTTCGAATGATTTGGTTTGTATACATTTCCCCTCGACGGGTAGCAACAGTTGGCTTCAGTTCCGCTGAGTTTTGGACCGTTGAACATTTCCAATCCTTCCCCAAGCGTTTCGATAATATTTTCACATTCGCAGTAACTTTTTGTTTTCAGCAAGCGAAACACTAATTAAATTTGTTATCCTCCACACTAATGACGCTCCGTATGTGGTTTAGTATTGAAATTTATTTTAATTCGTCCTTCGATTACTACTGCAGTTTTTGTCAGATGCGCGTATTGCTAACAACTGTACTAAACGGAAGCGGAACTTCTCGAAACACCAATTTATTCCTGCAACAACACCATCTTTTACATTCACTTCCCGTAACACTTCTTCCAGGTTGAGGTGTCGCTGTTAAAACCGCTTGTTATGCAGCATTCGAGCCAAGGATGTTACAAACTTTCTTCCGCTTCAGCTGCAAGCACTCTTCCGCTCGCTGGCCCAGTGCAACAGAGAGAAAACACTCCCTCCTTCCAATTACAGATAGCTATTTTCACCTTTGCCACTGCTGTAACTTTTTTTAGCCTCATCGGTGCTATTGAAAACCGCACAACAAGGATTTCCCATTGCCACTCTAATCTGCGCCCGCCCGAGAGCAAGTTGTGAGCAACAAAGCAACGCTGCAGCTGTAGCTGCATGCAAGTTGCAACCGACCTCCATTGCAGTAATCGAAACGTTCATGTTCGTAACTTATTTGCGGTTTACCATTTCCCACCGGGAGACAAGTGCAAGTCACAAAAAACCCGGTTCCACCCTGTTTTGGCTGTTGGAAAATGTTCCTCTGCCCCGGAAAATGCATCCGATTTTCAGCCAGCCCTGAAAACACCTGCTCTTTAACCGCCAAAATCGGGCACGAGAAAACCGCAAATCCTTCAGACCGTTACCCGGCAGAGGAAGTCATTCCAAACAAGGTAGGAAGCATCCCCGTGAATGTTGCGAGATAGCTTTTTATCTTTTACGTTGTTTTTGCCGAACCAAGAGTTGTGACATTTTTTGTGACTGCTTCTGTGGTACCTACACCAAGCTCGTATATTGGGCGATTGTTTATGGTGCATTACGCGGAAGAGTTACACTGCACCAACAGTAGCAGCAAAAACGGCTGGAAAAACTTCTACCGTCCGTAACCGCATCATCGGATCCGCATCGTATCGTGAGTACTCATTTTAATATTTTGCCACCGAACTTTTCGGAGGTTTTTTGCTGTCAAATTTCGCGTCTCACAACGCGCTTACGATGGGCAAAAAGTGCTTTCGAGTGTTTTGAAACGGTTTGAAACAGATAAAACTTCGTATTTTTAATAGTG
>KB672857.1:751478-819241 GCA_000349145.1 Anopheles dirus | reverse complement strand
CAGCTCGGCTTCCTCCCATGGAAAGCACAAACGCAATCACTATCTTAACGACGGAACAAATCGAGCCACGAGCCGTGAACGCGGGCCGGGCAAAATTAAGCGAGCGATATTTATCGCTCGGACGTGATTTTATGGGTGGTCATGTTTCAACGTGTAGCCCCCTTCAAAAGGGGTACCGTGCGGGCGAGGCCGCGACCCGCACCCGGGGCGCACTGTAATTAGATGCATCCTCAGGTTTCAGGGGAGCAATTATGATGAATTAATGGCCAGCTTGGGCCGCGTAATTGTAAAGCGAGCGGCGAACGAACGCAGACGAGCGCACGGGAGACTCGCTTCCGATAGTAAATAATCGGCTGCGACACACAGCGCGAGTGGCACTCCAATGACGGAGTGGCCCTTATGGGCGCCAGTGTCCAACGTTCTGCCCCGAGTACTGGAAGTAGCAGTAAGCATACAATAAGAGCTCGTAAATAATAGCCTTTCAATTTTGTCCCATCCCGGCGTGGGGTAAGGAATGGAAGTATTTTTTTTCTCTCTCTCTCTCTTGCTGTCCTCCACACTTTAAAGTAAAATAAATAACGAACGCCGTTGCGTTCGCTACGCTCGTTCGATATTCAAAACGGAGCTTAATTGCCGTCTATTGGCAGCGGTTGTCCTGTTTAAGTCGTTCATTAATTATCGCTCCTCATTTCAGCACACTCATCATTGGTTTCGCACAGACATAAAAGTGTCACCAGCTGCTTCTTCTTTGCGTGGCTTCCCATCCGCCATTTTGCACAGTGAGTTCACGCTACTGTCACAAATACGAAGCAACTGCTTCAGCACGCTTCTCCAAACATTGCGATCCTGTTACATAACAACCGAATCGGTTCATTAAATCACTCCGAGAGGTACTGTTAGTGTCTAGACCACACACCTGACGTACAGTCTAAAGCACATCGTCAATATGTCCCAGCCGACATCAAACATTCATCCAGTGTGGATCCCTGCAATGCGTTCCAACGCCACCCGAACGGTACTTAAATCGCTTCTCCAAACTTCCACCCGTCGAAGTCATCCTGCCCACGACTCCAACGTCCTGAACGTCACTCGCCAAGGAGCTGTGCGAGTGGCGCAATTATTAATTACAGGCTCCGCCTGCAGCACGCTAAAGTGTGATCCCGAACCTCAACCCGGCGAAAAGTCATTATACGTGTGCGTCGATAATAAATGAGCTGTCGAAGTGCCGTCGAGCGCCACAAACTGAGCGGTCTTATGGACCACCAAACCATCGACAGGGAACACCGCCACTTCCTGCAATCGCCGTTTGGTTGGAACTTCTCCACCCCCGACTTCGAATGACTTGTAAGCTCCTTAGGCTGAGCTAGAGTCAATACTTCCAGCAGTTCGACCCTTTCTCCAGCGAAAAGCGATCTCTCCAACACGAGGATTACACGGAAACTGAAAACTACCCCCACTTCGTTCGCTTCACAAAAAGGGATTAAGAGTCCCAAGCCCAGAACCGAACCGAATTGCAGACTATCAATTGAATACCTTCCGCTTACATCTGCAGCTTCAGCCACAATACTTCTCAATTAAATCTCATACGTGATGAAGGCAATTTCCAGCAGGTTGCATCCCCTCTTGCTGCTCTATTCTTCTGCGCTGATAAACGATCCTTGCCGGGCACTCACACCACCACACATACACTCTTCAATAGCTTGAATCGCTGCCTTTCCAAACCCATTTACTACGGGGAGGCTACCGGTGAATTGCACCGACGATGTCCTTTCCATTGTCATCCGTCTGTTCGAAGGGGGCAGTGGCAGCAACAGCAGCAACCATGATTAAAGAACTCACAAACGAATGAGACAAAATTAAATTCCCATTTCCTTGCATTTCTAATTGAATTCAAAAGGCTTTCGGTTGGCGGGTCTGGTGAGACGGTTTCCTTTATTCCTCGAAGCATACCTGGTCCCCACTGGACGGAAGCTTCAAACTTCAGTCCACGATCCTCCTCCGAAGCCAGCTGGATGCAGATAATGTGTGTCAATGAGTAGAATGTAAATAAAGCGGGATGATAATTATAATTATCTACGCTTACTTGCCGTTAAGTGGATTAAAAGAGGTAAACGCTTTGCACGCGCACGCCTTCGCCCGTGTGTAAGGCGCTATATGGCCCGAGCTTGCATGGTACAAAGCGTTCCACCGTGACTACGCGGCGGAATAAACGCATCATCGCATGTGCCACTGCACTGGGACGCAGCGGCTGATGATGATGATGATGATGATGATGCGCCTCGTAATCAACTTCACGGCCCGCAGAATGTGCTGCATGTGCAACCGAGAGGATCAAGTGCTTATTTGGCTTTCATCGTGCCGATCCACGCCTGTCATCCCGTCGCTTATCGCATATGTCGCCCGACCCTTCCCGTTAATAACCGACCACAAAAGGTGGATCAACCCGGTGGAACAACCCGGTGGAACCCCCCACCGTTGGGGGGGGGGGCGCATTGTTTATCGTAAACAAAGGACCGGTGCATTGTGTTGGTCTGTTTGCCGAACTTATTTTTAAGCCATTGGGTGTGCCTTCGCCACGGTTCGCGCTCCTAACGAGCCCGTGTGCCATCAATACGCCGTACGGCGTAAATGTCAACGAAAGCGTTACCTCTACCAGTCGCAGGCGTTACGTGACGGCGTTACGCGGCTTGCGGTGGTTCTGTAAAGCGGGCGACTTTAGCTAAACAAAACGATAGCAGGCAAGCGGGGGCAATTTCGAAACATTTTCTGGTACGGCAAACTTTACGAGAGTTACTTAGGGACAAACGCTCCTCCGACGGGCTTTGATCTTTCGTTTCTCGAAGTCGAATTTCGTCGTCACAAGCCGCTTTTCCGGACCGGGGGGACGATGCGTTCCTGAGTGGAAAAGTTCAAATGGCACACGCGGCAAAAGTAGGCTAAGAAAAGTTGCGCCTAAAAGTGCAATCCAACAGCTCGGCAACAGTCGTTTTGCGAAAGTTCACGGGAAGGCACGTTTCGGGCGACTCGTTAGGATGTTTCGTGATGCGCAAATTTAACTTTTCTCCGTCGCTTAGGGAGGCGATAGCAGCGGGAATGGTTTTTTTAATACGATTCAAACCATGTTTGTGTTTGGGTAGTCGATGATTGGGTGTAATTCAAAAATACAAAAAATATGAGTATGTTGTTGAAGGAGTTATTTTACTTTTCATACAAAATTTCCTTAAATCAATTTCTTGAGAACGACCGGGCGCCTCCATTGTGCTGAAAATTAACAAAACTTCTTTTATCATTTATAACTATTTATAAATACATTTACAACATCAAATTCATCTTGTAAACCTTACATAACAGCAGATATAAAGCTTCGGACCTCTAATGGAGCCAAAAACAAATGAACATTCTCAGATGAACTGAACAATGTACAAGAATGCCAATTAAAATATTCCACTACCACCGACTGTCACCAATATCTTAACGCTACGCTGTTTCCCTACATCATAACAGCACGCCAAATACCATTTCACGAAACAACCGATCCAACACAAATAAATCATCCACCGATGCGATACGCACCGGGAGGGAAACAAAATATGATTTCGTCACCCAACGCCCCTTCCAAACTGCGACGGTGGAATCCGCTCAAAACGACGGGGACGGCAATATCCGACCGTACCGTCCCCAAACACTACCGAATAACAAATTTCCACCATTTGCGGAAGTATGCGATTTGTGTTTCCGCACATTCCTGTTCCAGCATTTTTTTCGTGCATTTTCATTCTAGAATTATTTATTCCCGGCCCGAACCGGCCGACAAAGACCCCAAGACAACGCGGCCAAAGCATTGACAAGGACAAGGGCAGAATCGTGCATAATCTATTACGCCCGCCCCGGGTGCGTTTGTCGCGTGTCTTTCTTCAACCGAACGGTGCCTTCGACGAGGAATTCTAGGCAAGGAGTAAGCGAGAACGATAGGAACAAAAAAAATCGTCCTGTACCACCTCCTCTAAACAGCATGACTTTTCACTCCAGAGGCCAAGCCCAAGCGCAAGGAGTGCGTCCAAGCGCAAGAAATGTGTATTGATGAAAAGCGGGAAAGCGATTTATCGGAAAAGTTGTACCGTTTGCCCGGTCCCTCCGCAACCGTGCTCCGCCGCGTCCGCTTCCGTCCGTCCGCTCGGTTCCGTTTAGCTCCGCAACAACGCGTCGGAAACACACAAACACACGCCCGGAGCCGTGGTTTGTGACGATTTATTTTTATTACACTGGAAAAGAAATTCCAGCTCTATGCTTCGGCGACACGAAGAAGGCGACCCGAAGGACGTGCTGCGGACAATGAAACAAAGAACGTCATTTGGTACGCTGTGCTTCAAGCTGCCTTTGCTTTGCATCTGTCGGCGGGAGGGCATCGATAGGGGCGCCAAAATGATTCATCGTTGCCGAGGGTGAAGCAAAATGATTTTCATAAATAATTTACATTGTGTTACAGACATTGCTAGGTTTTTTTGTTGCTATTTTGTCTTTAAGACTTAATGGGACTTTTATTATAAACACACAATCCTGATACTTATCATGGAGAAGTGCTTGCTTTCAAGTACACAATCCAGCAAACGTACCAAATAGCGTTGTGATATGTTATTAAACGCTGGAACGAAGATGTTTAGGATAAAGGAATGCCAAACGAGATAAAAAATCATTCCACATTACGAATCGCTCAAGTAGTCTATTATCAACTCACTATGCTTAACTAAGCATGCTTTATAAAGATTGAACTAATAAATCATTCATAATGCGTTAATGAAGCATTTATCAAACACATTGCTTACTGTTGGGCTGATATGAAAAGTCTGCGCCTCAAAGTATGCAAAGTGCAGCACAGTAGCGCTTGATACGTTCGAAACGTTCTTTTGAAATATTTTTGATATTCAAACTCGCTTTGAACCATTCATTGCTTCCAACTTTTACGCCGTACACCGTACCAATCTCTCCTGCTTGTGCCGTACCAGGCCAATCAGCCGTCCAACAACCTTATACAGCCCTCGCGCTTGAAACCCATATCTCCATAAAACACTTCAAATATTGAGCTGTTTTATTATCCTTCCCCTTCGCCCGGCTCCCAATCGAACCTACTTTTGATCGCGTCTTTTTTTCCATTTTCCTTCCCCTGGTTCCATCAAATCAAATGCACATCGCATCGAACATTCCGCAGTGCCAGCGTTGACAATTTTCCAAACCTTCTCCGCCTTTCACGGTGCCGTCCTTCGTCGTGCCGTTCATATCTCTCGGCGAAAGAACGAAAGTTATAAACAGCTATTGATTGCAGTGGCACGATAGGCATTACATCGCAATAGACGCAAGGTATTGCTTTCGAGGAAGGGAAAAGTTTTCCACCCCGAGGCACGATTGCGCCCGAGAAATCGGTACGTCTATTTCCATCGCGAACGAAATAACGAAAGTCCCGGGAGCTCGGCACGACAGAAATTCGAGAACGTCACACGCGCCCGGTACCGAAAAGCATGCTCTCTGCTTTTTTCTTGTTTATTCCTAATCGCGGACTTGCTTGGGTAGGTTGAAATAAAACCCTTACAAATCCTCAAGCACACGGAGCCTCACGGCTCGCGCAGTCTTACAGATTTATTTTCCACGGCCTTCTCTCGCCTTCTGTGTCGTCCGCACTGTTTGCCGGTTTCCTCTCCATTTATTTCGCTTTTTTATTGGCGAAGATAATTTGATAAAGATTGGCAAGCGCGGAATGTGCCGACGCAAGCACGCAAACGAAGGAGGGTGAATCCTGAGTTCGAACGCGTCGTTCGTTGACGCAAGATGATTTAGATGGTGAGGGAACCGTCTTAGAAGAGACCCCTACCTAAAAGAGACAACGCTCCCCACAACGAATCTATTTGAAACTTTGTTTGCATCGATAATTTATGGTGTCACGGAGACAGTGGATGTTACCATATCCTGGAGAACTGCAAATTTGCTTTTAATTCACAACCACACACGTGTCAAGTGTCATCGAGATGCGGGACGGGCGGACACCCACGATACGTAGGGAAAACAACAAACAGGAGCGCACGACAGTCTTCCCTGTTTTCCCCCTTTTAGCTGGTGCTCAGTGGCAGTGGCGTAATTGAATTTTTAAACCCAATCCACTTACTTATCTACTTTTTGGCAAGTGATTACGAGCTTACTCCTCGCTGCCGCCACCGTACCCTTAGGAAAATTTATTACAAATATTGTGCGAACGATGAATAATCGGCTTTTACCAGTTGGTGCAGTACGCCTCCATCCAACACAACCGTGGTGAAAGAAGAGAGCGTGGTGAAAGCGATTTGAAAACCTCGTCCCGCACTGGTATCTTGTGTCTTACAGTATGTTCCACAAATACAGTGTAGGGCAAAACAGTACTACAAAAATCGAAGCAAGCAAGCCGGAACGCAATTGTTGCGAAAAAACATAAATGCGTTTATTTAGTGTACATTGCATACTTTTAGGCGCAAGTTAGATTATTTAGGATAAAGAGAGTAAAAATGGTTTCTGCTGACGTATTCATCGATTTGAAATAAACACTTGACATTGTCTTAATCTGAGACGGTTTTAAGTATGAGATTGCCTTTTTCGAAACCGACTGTACGTCTAAAATTGCAGCAGATATCTGCCGCTCCATGCACCATCTCTCCACTCACCGACTTAATCTCTTCACACGACGCAAATGCACGCGTCTGCGATAAATTAGCTACCATGTTAGCGTACACAAATTAATTAATTTATTTGCATACTCTCCGCCCGGCAGCTCGCACCGAGATTAAGGACACCAACGCCACACTCCCGCACTCGAAAGGATGGACGATAAGTAACGCAAAGTTTTACGCTATCGCCGTAGCAAAAAAAAAGAGTATCCTCTCCATCGGACCAAGCCAGTCGAGCGCGTTTTCACTGCCGGTTCTCGTGGTGGAAAATTCGTGGAAAATGCAAGCACCACGCTAAGAAACATCGCATCCCTCGCGTTCACATTCTGCTGGGTATTTAAAACGGAAAACCTCCCTCCCCATGGTGGGAAAGGATACGTACATACACCGACTGTAATCAGTGCGGTGGCTGTAAAAGTTTTTGCGTGCTTCGTCTCACTAACCAGTTCCCGGCATTATTCACTAAACTGTCTTACCTTCCTCCCGCGCTCTCGGGAAACTCCGCGCTTCCTGATGATCCAGAGAGTTTTGGGTAGTTTTATTTTCGTGCAGCCACAAAACCGCTGGCTGGTACGCACACACAAACACACACGAGCGCGGCTGCAAGCGCTGGAAAAGTAAGGATGAACATGAAACTCGTAAGTCAAAGTTTATTTTCCACGCGATTTTATCTTCGGCGCTTTTCCGCTGTTGCATTTCCAGCGTGGCGAGTCGGGGAGCCGGTGCGCTGCTTCTTGGAGCGCCCCGAACGACGACGTTACTAAATCTGATCGTTCAAGTGGATCGTCCAAGGACGGCGAACGCGGGCCAAGCTTCTTCCAACCGACCCATCCCACCAGACAAACAGCGAGTCTAGTCGAGTTTGCTGTTCTGCAAACAAGGAAAAACGAAAAAACAGGTGCCATTTTCATGTGTGTGCATCCTGGGCTGGCCCGGAAGTGGGAAGGAACAGCCCGCGTACGACACACGTTCACGTCGTAGCCCGGAGTCTTCTGCAGTCCAAGGGCACTGGCCTCCACGGAAGCCGGTTGCACATTTCTCTCGCTTCCCCATGACTTTCCATTTTCCCGGCTCTCCTTTTTGCCGTTCACACTTCACTGGTAGGCGGGAGAAAGTGGATTGGTTGTGACTTTTTTATGATGTCATTTTGCCGAAAAAAAAAGCACCGTAGTAACCGGAACTGTCCGAGCAGCCAGACGTGTCGCTGAATCACCGGGCGACTGAGTCGATCTAGGAGAGCGAGCGTAGCCGAGCGAGAAAAAAAAACTCCGGAAAGGAAAACCGTTGATACTGCGCGTAACACGGAAGCTAATGGATTAAAGATTATGATCGCGGGGCGAACCCGGCGTTTACGGAAAGTTGCTGTGGGACGCACCACCACCACCATCGGGTTGTTAAATTTTGGCCAATGACCGTAGCAGGAGCGGTTTAAAATTTAATGTCGGTTTGCGCTAAAAGCTATAGGCATTTTTTATATTTTAAATGGACTGCCATTTTGTGGGACTTCCTTTCATATGGAGGGGTTTTACGATAATCTTTAATGTTTCAATCATGTTTTCTATTGTTCTATTTTTGATAAGAGACTTATTTCATCCCGAAACTTTTCCAAAGGCGACTAAAGTGTTTCATGTACGCATATCCTTTAATAATTCATCATGGGAACGATATTGTCCTCTCACATGCCGTAAACTCATGTCAGTTATTTACGAAGAACACTGAACAGAAAATAATATCCAACTCAACATTACAACATAGTGATTTCCTCTTCGCCTTTAATCATTCATTTGCGCGACCCCTCGTCCTGACCAGCCTCAGTCTCCCTCCTCAGAATAAACACAATACAATGCAGTGCATTTTCCGTGCTTTTCTACCCTTTCATCCAAACAATCCCAACATCATAATCGATGTTCCGCTGTCCGCGGCTTAATTAAACCGTGTTTTCACAGAGAACACAATATCAGCCTGGCCGGGCGACCGAGGAGTGGTGGAAGTAATTAATAATTCAACGGCAAACTCCACCGTCCGGGAGAACCGTTTAAGGACGAAAAGGAAACAGCATCCACGAGATGCACGAAAGGTGCCGCGGGAAGCGAGATTGATATTTTCATTTATTAAATCATAACTTCCTGTGCCCTTTGTTGCATCGTGAATGCGTCCATTACAATGTTTGTCTAGGATGCAGATTGTGTACTCCACATAAGTGCACGATGAGTAGCTGGACACACTGAATGGCCATTACCTGTGTTTTCCATCTGGTCGTACAACAAATGTGCTCCAGTTGACGATTTCCTGAACCCACCTAGGTCCATTGTCGCCCAATGGCTCCTCTCTGCAAACGCTGGGCTCATCGTCGCTGGGCAGCATCATATCGGCAAGCTGTCACCCGAGTCAATATTGAACTTTTCATTAACTGGAAAGCATCAATTTGGGTCATGAAGCCAGATTTCACTCGGGGTTTCTCTCTTTTTCCCGTACCCTCGCACGAGCATAGTTCTACCCATCGAGAACGTGTATTAATCGTCTCGTACAAGGTGGATTATAGGACAGTGAAGCCGGTCTGTACTATCACAATCTCCAGACCGTTGTGGACATCATCAACTGGCACGTTATCATCGACATCGTCGTCATGATCTTCCCCGTAATTATTATCGTTATGATCTGGAAGTAATCTCGGAAGTTAGGCAGCAGCGAGAATGAATATGCCACAGTTTGCAAACAAACTTCCACACAGGGACATACGGCCGTCTTCTGTACACAAAACTGAAGTCTGCCACGCCATCTCTCTCTCTCTCTCCTCCCAGATGAGATGTTTTTGTTGCACGCAGCGTGCACAAATATTTGCCACATCGGCGCAACCATAAAGCGCGTGCCTCTCTCACACCGACTAGCTTTTCCCGACTGCTCGGAAAAGCTGAAACTTTGCCGCCTTTTCCGGTAGAACTTTCACTGTGATTTCCTGGTGCGTCGTAAGTCTCGCCACCAGCGATTCCATGCGTTGCTCAAGCGTTAACGAACGCAATAGCCAGCCATATCTCATGAAGGACGCATAACTTTTACACCAGTGGGTGGGAACCAACACCCAGACATCGCCTCCGAACGACGCTTACCTGAACCTGGCCTCGTGCAACACAAGTCTTCATCCATTTGGTGAATGCGCCCTCGCTACTCATGGCAGTACGCGGGCAAGTGGGCAAAACTTTTCATCTTAAATCATTGCCCCTGACCGGTGCTCCGTTACTGCACTCCTTTCTATGACAACAACAGCGCAAAAAACAGTAAGTTATGCAACGGTCCTCACGTGCCCCCTAGAAGAACTTTTCCTTCCCGGCGCAACACACCCTTTCCGGGGAGGGAGATGGGCAACATCGTGGCACAAACTGTGGTATAAATATTAAAAATCATTACCCCACGCTGACCGGGTGCTGAGTGCTCGCACTTCGAGGTTTGCATTATTATTTACGATTTGCTTGCTCTCGCAGCAAGCACAGGGTTGTGCCTTCGGGACCAGCTGGAGCGCGACGGCCACTACTCCCAGAACCTGGTCGTTACTTTCTCGCCCGATGCGGCCGATGTCACGCTGGTTGAAGAACTTCATGCAGCGCTTCGTGAGAAACAGGTGGAGTTCGATGGTCCTTGCTCGGGAAGGCTCTTCAAAACCCGGGGTCAACCGATGTCGGGCTTTCCGGGATCCAGCCAACTACCACCGTTACGTTTTGTATCGATGGCAACACGAATGCACTCTCGGGTCCCAGGAAGGGCGAGTGTTGTAGACATGGGAAACTTTTTCCATTTATGACTCCTCTGTCTCCCGCTCCTGGACGCGATGGCCGCGTGGTGGTGGGATATTCCAGCGCACGTACTGACGCTGGAACACAGCCCGCCAGGAAACTTCCCGCCGGTTGCACGTCATTGAGCTTCTTGTGCGGTACGGTCTCACCCAGACGACCCATGAAAAGTAATATCTCTTCACGCACAGCAGGTCTAGTTGCCCGTTCGAGTAGGGGGCCCAGCACTGTACTTCCCGGAGTCTTGGTGAACTGCGGATGTTGGACACAAAACTCCCAGCGCAACGAATCGGGAGGAATTGATGATGGAAAGTTCAAAAATTGTATCATGAATCACGTTCGCACTCGGTCTCGGGCGTTAGTGCTCCCTGGGCGAAGGGCATCGCCGATGCCATAAATTGTTGCGAGAAAGTTTGCGAGGAATTGAAAAAATGGTTGCCAAATGTAAGCTTCGGAAGATGCTGTTGATGCTCTTTATTCGAAAAAACATTAGACAGAATGTGTCATGTGAAATATAATTCATTTTTTTCTGGAAATTTTTCAATTATTGTAAACCTTAAACATTTGAAGATGTTGTGAAGAACTTGTGAGATATTGCAGCTAATCTGCCATCTGATTGAGGTCTGATTTTCCTGTTCATGGAGTTGATGTTTGTGAGGACATACTGTATTACGATCCATTTCTTTTCATGACCACTCCATCATAATGTCTCAAACAAAGGACCCATTACGTCAATTGCGTCAGGTTCATTACATCTGTCCTCGGAGAATTGTGATAATGATTTATATGTTGCTACTAGCAACTACTGATATCCCTCCAGCCAAACATGATGCTGTTGACAAACCATACATACGAATTCTTCGCTAATGACCCCTCAAGCATATGCTGTTTCAAAACAATGGTAAATAATCGTCCACAGATTTGATTATGAGAGTGCTAAAAACGTGTAATGAGACGAATGATAGCAGAAATAACATCAAAGAAATGAAATCTCGACAACTCCACCACTCCTATTCCATTCGGCGGTGAGCACTCAGACAAAGGGAGTGAAAAAAGTAAGTTAATTGGGTACTAACTACAAGAGCTCGTGCCACTACACAGCATCCAGCTAGCGCACTCCACTTGATCCGATGGATCGGACAACTCGGACAAGCACTCTGGGCTGACCGTTCAGATTTGGGCTAGTAATATAGTTAGGTATTAATTAAATCTCGCCCGGCCAAAACTCTGTCCAACGGACGATATCATCCGACAGGATGCCAAACCAACGCTCCATGGGTTAACCGCTCGGGACACCGTTGGAACACTCAGCATCGTTAGCGCACAAAAGAGTGAGAGTGTGCTGCGACGCCATGACAATTGAATCCTCCACATCAGGATGACTATTGCACAAGATTACAAGCGGTCGGGCTGGTTTAGATGACCAGCGAGTTTCACATCCATTGACATACACCATGTTCCGACGGTGTATGTCATGACGTCCGTCGTCCGTTCCATCCCATTTACATCTCCCACCCGTCCCGGTAGCATCAAAAGCGGCTCATGATTTATTTCCATTTCCACACGGCGTGAAAAAGGGCACCCCTTGCGTTGCGACGCACTCAGGCACAGCTCGCGTCCCTTCCTCCACGCTAGTCCAGCAGGAACGAAAACCATCAGTCAAAGCGCTAATGTAAATAGGCGTGCAACGTAAAAGCGCAACGCAGCACATAGATTAGTGGAATTGAACCTACCAGCAGGCAGGCCCTGGCCTGCCACCCTGCTACCCTGCTCAATGCGCGACAGCTGGACGCCCTTGTCAATGTCCCTGTAGCCAAGGCCCTGCCACATACGCACACCCAATGAGATCGGCACGCCTGTGCACGAGCCGCCGCTCAGTGCCGTACATATTTACGAAACAATTAGTGCTGTCAGTATCAATTTATCTCGAACATGAAAACTTAATTCCGTTAAGCAGGCTCCCTTCCCTCGGAGCCGTGCCGTTGCGTAACTGGCAGAGAAACCGGGAGCGAGCTCCAACCCATCTCGTATCCATATCCTTAAGATTACAGCCCTGCTGCACAGACCATGTTCAGCGGGATTTGGTGAAAAGAAACCACACACGCACAACCGGCAGGAACGAATGACTTTGCTAAATACATACACATACACACAGAGCGGGCGAAGTAGGCATTGAAACCACCATCCGAAAACCGCCACAAAGATCGCTCCTCCCGCATCGGCGGGGCTGGCTGCCGACGTTCCTTTAGAAATCCTTTCCAGCGGCAACCTTTCTCTACAAAAGCCCCAGAAACGGAAAAGCTGAAAAGTCTACATCTTCCCGCTCGCATGGAAGCGTACCGATAAGCGGCTGGCGTCTCCTGCCGGCGTAGTACACGCTTCCATCATGCCGCGTTGCTCCCTTTTTCCGATTCAATGGTCTCCTGTCACACGGTCGGCTCCGGCGGAGGCAGGGAATCGAAGCGGACACGCACTTCTTTGGGGGCCCCACACGGCAGGATGTGTGCGCGATAGCGTGTACTAAGAGCAGCGCCGCTGTTCTCCACGCGGCCGATCCCGACATCCATTACTTGGAGCGCTGCGTTTGCGAACTGTCAAGAAGCCGGGCGAAAAGCAAACATTGAAAAGTCATCCCAAACAACACGAGCCTCTCCACTCCGTGCCGTGTGTGAGTGCGGGACCCATTTTGGAGTTCCTATGGGGATTTTTAGTTCCCGGAAAGCGATACCTTCTCTTGATGGTGCACGTCGCAAAGAAAGGTATGTGGATACCCATATACGCGTGGGAGCTTTCTTGCCGGTGATAAGATGCGTAGTCCGTATATTCTCCTCGTTGTCCAGAGTTAGGTCGTTTTTTCGTGCTCATTTTTTATATCTCCTCCAACCGTTTCAAACAAGATCTTCGTGAAAGGACCTTGCCTACTTCATTCATTGTTTGTTTCTATTTGCAGAAAATGGTAACCAAAACAATGCTTGATGCCATCGTTTGGAGAGCCCTTCGTGAGTCCTCATAGCGTTGTGAGCCGATGTGTTTAAGCTTGTCAAATTGTAGACCGTTTGCGGAAGAAGAATGCCTACACTTCCTAACTGAGGCCTGTTAGCACGTTGTTGTTCTCGAGTGAGCCGATGATTTACGCAACAGTTTGTGTTTCGAGGGGATGTTTTCATCCATATTTTTCTGTTTTTACACTTTAATCATACGGAAAATGTTAAGTAATTCCAAAACATTTCGTCCACATTAGGTGCATTAGAAGTATGATTTTTTTTTAAATAAATATCCTTAGGGAGATTTCTTCCATCCTTCGGGAGCTGGAAGCCTCCATCCACTTCCTGTTAGTCATACGATCCACGGCCAACCAGCAACAAGTAACAGCTCAATCGTAAATAAGCTGAAATTACGACCATCGCTTCGTTTATCCCTACATCGAAATAGCTCCGAATGCATCTATGGGCTCAAATTCCGGAGCAGCGGAAGTGCAGACGCAGTTTATGGCGAACATGAACGCACAAACCGAACAACACCGGTGCCATTTGATAGCCCGCAGCATCATCATCATCATCATCTTCATCAGCTATATCCTCACTAAAATATAACCACCTACACCACCTAACGCCCAGCCTAGGGTGAGACTTTGGAAACGCATCACCGGCCCAACGGAAGACGACCATCAACTTTTAACAAGCAGCAAAAAAAAAGTAGGGAAACGAACACGCACACGCAGACGATAAACTTCTCCATTGCAAATCTGCGTACCGGCGTGCCTCGCATTGCCACATCGCGTAGCTCTAGCTCGCTTAATGGCACATGAAAAATGAATATCCAATCTTTCACTACCAGCAGCAGCACCGTTCGGCACGGGATGACTTTTGGCGGAAGTACGGAACGATAGCTGTTTGTGCTCCAGGTCGTTCGCGTGGCACCAATATTGCTAGCGCGATTGAGAGACACTCTCTATGAACGAAAACAGAGCGAAAAAAGCGCACGAACATAACCATAAAGCGATATCGAAGGCTCGTTTTGCTACTGGATAGACAGATAAGGCACAGCGCGCCGGAACGTTGAGCTAAGATTATATCGATGAGTTAATTCGTTTCGAGTGGGTGAGGGCTGCCCGTTCTGGACTTCATCCGTGAGGAAGAAGCTTCGCTATGTCAACCAGTCACTCGGTAGAACCACGCAGATATCTCACCAGCCATTTTCTTTCGATTTCAGATTTATAAAATCGTTGTTTTGACAGGAGCTCCAAAGTGGACGGCGGAAGCGAGCCATTAGTACACGCGCGCAAGCGGCAAGAAACAGTTTGATGTCACTTTCAATTAGGAGCGGAACGGCCGCTAACCGGCAAGAAGATGGCGTCCCGAGACGACAACGAAATCATAAAGACCGTTTGATTGATTGACATTCATTTCTGGTGCGGTAGACACTACCCTCGGGCAAGTGCCACTAGCAAACAGTGGTGCCCACTCCTCCAGCGGCCTCCACCATATAATAATCCGTAAAAGTACGCACACCCCAAGGGAAAGGGGTTGCGAAAAATGCTTTCCACTTCATTTACTCTTCCCCGAAAAGAAACGGCACGTGAAGAAAGTGAGGTTACACGTTCCGGCTCCTGTCAGTGTTTCGTGCACGTCACCATAGTGAGATCAGCTACTGCCTAGCAAGCGGATGACGGAAGTGCGAGATGAAAGGGATGCGACGGATGTGATAGAGAGCGAGAGAGGAAGAAGATGTAGGGAACGTGGCGGTTCCGGGCGAAAATTTATCATTTACAGACAACAAAGAATGACAGCGTGTCAGCGGCACTCTGACAAACATTGTGTGTGCCGGGGACTCTCTCTCTCTCTCTCTCTCTCTCTCTCTCTCTCTCTCTCTTTCTCTCTGGGTGCGCTGCAGCTGCTACTACCACCACCAAGAAACAGCGTCTGAAAGCCGGAAGCGGAAGGCAAACACGGTGGCGAAAGTGTATCTACGGCGTGTGGCATGCGATAATGGGTGGAAGTAGACTTTTTTTCACCAAACATTAAAGCAGAACGCAAGCCCGGACCGTCGCTCGACCGTCTGGACTGACGAGAAGTTTATTATTGGCGGGAATGAAAAAAATGACAATTTTTTCACCGTTCGTCATACCACTTTTTCCTCTCTTCACATACACACAAACAAGCACACACACTCATCTGGGATGATATTATTGGGGCGCCTTTATCGTTGCTCATTTGGTTGGGCACTAAATGAGGGTTTCTGTCGTTTTCCCGGTTTGCTCCAGCCGCGGCAGACTCACTGTGGAAGACTGAGTCGGCTGAGCAAACAAAACAAAAAAGGAAGTATACACACAACAAAAGCGAACGGGACAGACAGGCATATACCGGCGGTGAGCGGAGCGATTTCGATGAACGCCCGTATGATGTGGTTGCCACTTGCTGGAAATGACATATTTTTCGTACCCGTGCATTTGATGGCTTCCAAATCATCGGCAAGCGTGGTTCGGGAGGGAAGCGACGTTTCTCGGGAAGACAAATGGAAATATGACGCCTTTTCTTGGCGCTACTAGGCAGTTAATAAGATTGCTGAAATAGGCTGAATTCGAGAAAACAAAATTGAACAAGTGAATAAAAACTCGCGCCCTCCCGGCGCAGGCAGCAGAGTCGGCCATCTTCCTAGGTGAAAGATGAACGATAAGAGGATTACTTTGCTGATTTTGCTCCATGCATAGGGGCAAAAAAAATCCCCCCATACGCCCAGTGCTACGGGGAAATCTGTTGCCAATTAGTTCGTTTTACAGGGCTTGCGAAATTAGCTTATCTCCCTGAGAGATAATCGTCCCTGGAAGTATGCAAGAACTTTGATTTAAAACAAAAAACCTCGCAGGATACTTTGCGTGTAAGAAGTCGTTGAAAATAAATCTTAGTAACATAACTTTTCGGTAGCTGTAATTGTTCAAATCTACTTCACAGACGCTAACAAATACTCACCTATGTTAACAAATAGAAATAGACTTAAAAACATTAGTAAATTTCGAAATAATTGCTCATATGTCCCGGTTCTATCCGTAATATCATCTCAATCATCCTCTATCAACCATCTCAGCGTAGTTGAGCTAAAGAAAACGTTACTGTTAACGCAGTATATGCAAATCATCGGCTATCGCAGAATGTATTAACACAAGAAGCATCTCTCGCATACACACGCCAGACCCATCGACGTGGGATGAAGTTTCAATCTCCACCCTTAACATGAACATGGTTGAATGATTCTTTACCTTTTCCTCTTGAAGGCCAACTAGCTCCCACACCCAAATCAATGCTACCTCCGCCTTTGGAGTGGGCCTTTAACATTTTTCTATCAGCATGTGAAAGTAAATCCTCCCACTAGGACCTCGGTCCGTAGGAGTGAGGTGTCTGCCATGCCTCTTATTCCCACTGGCTTCAGTGAACTGTGCCATCTCCGTGGGGCGCGGAGAAATTAACTGAACTGTGTAGCGAAACTTTGCCAGCCCACCACCGGATCCGAAGCGCGACGGAAAAAGGATACTCCCTATCGACGGTTGTTACGGCCCAGCGATACGATGGCGATGATATTTGCAATATCCTTTCCCTGCCGATCGTTAGCTCGGGTGCCTTTAACCCGTTTTAGGTATGAAAAGAAGGAAAAAAAAACGAACACGAAAGCATGTAAGAAGTAGCTCAGGCTGAGTATATAGCATAATCGATGGCGGCATACGTACTACAACCGCAGCCGGGCTGTACAAGACACACCCGTGCCCATCTGTTTGTGCAAGGAATTACCGGGATTGTAGCCCGTTCCAGCGCGTTCCCGGGAACGCTGCCTAAAGCACCGTGGCAAGAACGACGATAAAGTCGCAGCCACCGACCCGGTGGTTTTGTCTGGCGCCGGAACTAAATTTAGCGTCCTCCGGTTGACTAAACCTGGAAGAACGCGACCATTTCAACGTCCGTTCGAGCTGTAAGCGGCACTACGGCAGATTTTCCAGAGATGTCTGGGATGACGTTCAAGGTCTTCTCGCACACCGGGTGCTGCACAGCGCGAAATTTGTGTGCTAACCTGCCAGAATGAAACAGCGGCAGAGGATTATCATTCCGAAATCGAAACGTAATATCTTATCAAAATAAGCTGTAAGCCGTTTTTATGAACTTCGATCTGTTGTCGTCTTTATGGAACACATTCCGGGCAAAGTCTGCTAGTAAACGCAGTCGACAGTCGTCGTGCGACAGAAGGTGACTCAATATCCCGTCCAACAGCGTCTAATCCGTCTCACGGAACCATAGGCGTGTGAGTCTGTGCACGAATAGGCCCACGGGTTTGTGGAACTACAATATGCGAACGATACCACCGTGGCATGAGTTTTGATATTCATATGACGGATTAGTCTCCACCAGTAGGCGGATTTCCCAGGAGATGAACTGGCTTTGAAAGGGAAACATCAGGGTATCTCATCCGCCCCGTGCGGCATAAGCCACACGATAATAAAAGCCCCAAAGGGAATATCATAATTCAACCTCCTTCTGAAAACCGATCGCAGACCTCTTCAGGACGACTATTACGGAGCGGAGGGTATCGGGGACGTTTATTAAAATTTTAATTCATCATCGCCGCTAGTCCCTCCCAAGCACACATCCCGACGTCGCTTCCACCTGTCAACTGATTATCAAAAGAGAATTTCCATTCAATCCAAGAAATGCATAATGATAACTTCCCGCACCCAACGCTCCCGACATCGCATGTGCTTAAAATCATCAAAAACCACTCCCAACACGATGTGAGCGGTGATGGTGGATGTATTTCGGTGGGCTGTGTGTACTCGCCTCCATTCTGTATTGCTGTTTCAAACCTACTCCCACCGCCCGAAAAGCTTTCGAAAGCCCATTCTCGCATTTTGGAACGTACACACATACGAAAACGTCCTACGATTTGGATCATCCCAAACCCTCCGGGTCGTAGATATTTTCTGGTGGTACACATGTGGCAGTCATTACGAGCGTTTATTCATACGGCACAGCGGTACTCTACCGGCGGTACAAAAGGTGGCAGCATAATCTGACACCGAACTGAAACCGGAAGACAGCCCGGCCGGTTTGGAAGCCAAAGATTGGTGTACGTTGCCTTTCGTTTACGCCGCCCGAAAAAGGGATGAATGACGGGCCGAGTTCCCAATGAAAAGGGGGTAAAAAATGGTGATACAAAATTCGGAAGCCCATACCCGAAATGTATGCCCGCTGCTATGTCGCCGACGACCATCATATCTGCATCGCATCTGCTTCCGGGATCATTCCAAGTCGGGAGTGCATAGACATGCAATGCATAGTCCCCCCTGCGGCAACGCGGGGGCCGGTAGAAGTAATATGTAAAATAGTTTTACCGAGCTCTTCCTCGGTTTCCCACAGCAGACACAGCGCCATCACCTCCACCGTGCATTGTGCGCGGTGTGCACCTCACATTGGGCATTACAAATGCTGAAAAACAGTAACGTCAGAGAGTGCCACACATTTGGCCGATTTCCTTTTCGTACACCGGAAGAAAAAATCATAAATCTCCTACACCTCCGCGCCTCTTGGACACCACCATCTGCGTCACCCGAGATCGCCACAGTTGAGCACAAAGAGTGGCAGGTTTCGGTGGACGAGTTAAGCCAGGAAGGAAGGCAACTATGGACTGCTGGATGTTGACAGCGTCCCAGTGTCCTGACTGCCCGTCATGCCTTAAGTAATAAATGACGTTGATACGTTGGAATCTTAGCACCGGTGTTGCCGGTGTGTCTTTCCTGCACCGTCCTATGGAGTGACTGCCAAAAGCTCGGATGCACCGACAATTTGCATTGCCATGGGTGTAAGGTGGTATTTTCAACCTTCTCCGAGCGCCAAACGTCGAGTGATATTTCATATGCATAAATCTAATGAAGGAACGGTGAGGTGGCGGCAAAGAGGTCCGGAAAGGTCCAACAACTGTACTTGACACGGAGCACCCAGATACACACGCGCTCGGAATGCTCGTTAGACTAATGTGTAAAACAATAGTTATTTCTTAAACGCATTCTAAAACGTAGCACAACACTAGACGACGCAATGAAAGTTCTACCCAATGTCCCAAACGTCTGCTTATGTGTGGAGGTAAGGCGTACCAGCTCATCGTCCCTAACCCTGCCCTGATCCGACATCGGCCATGTGCAAAAATTGCTCCCGGGCCAGTGTTTTGTACGGCTGGCGTTATCGGCTAGTTATCAGAAACATGTTGCAAGATGTAATCCCGGCCGACTCCAATCGGTTGCCATAATCTGTTCCAATACGCAAACGGAGAGCAGACGCCTGCGACTCCGTCTACATGTGGCAGATTATTTATGGCTTCAAGGGATTATATTGTTTCGTTTTGGCATTGCGCTACTACCACTGCGGTGCAGCAAGTGCCGGTTGGTCCAGAAATGTATTTAAACTGTTGGACTTTGGTGCTGAGTAGACTTCAGTACGACACCAGCAATAACTGCATCCGGAACTGGTGTATACCGCATCCATTAGGAACCGTGTCTATTGGATGTATCAGTGTTCCATTGGACATTGGACATTTAGAATCTGTAGTTCTGTATGTTTCATGTTAGTGGCAAAATCCAGGGTGTACTTATATGATGGGTTTTTAGACATTGCAACAAGACTTGAAACATGAATAACAATCTACCGTAGTCAATGGAATATCATTTTATAGTGATCTTCATCGCAAAAAGCAATTACATTGAAACCAGTTTTTCATTGGTCCATGGTTGAAGTCCATTTTCAAACATCACCTTAATGTTTGGCTGGGCAGCTATGATGGCCATTCACTTTAAATACCTTTCACTATTCAAATGCCTCCCATTCATTCCTGCTGCAGACTTGTCCCGATATGCAACACTGCCAAAGAAACCCTCTCCATTTTCCAATATAGAAAATACTCCACTACATTCCACCATTCCAACGGCGAATTGTAACTGTCCCATTGTCCACCGGGGATCAAAACAAAATATTGACAACAAATGCCCCATTGTTAGTGTCCGCTGTTCTCTGCCCCGTATCAATATTTGCCGGAAAACACGCACGCATCCGTTGCCCACCAATGGAGCAATTTAATATCGCGACCACCACACACAATGGTCGAACATTTTTCGCAATCGATACCTTCCTCCGGTCAGTTCCCGGAATGCGACAAACGAACGGATAACCCGCAGACGACCTCCCGTCGGTAGCGGTGCTCCGCAGTTGGAGACCATTTTCCCGGCCGTAATCCCGGCATCCCAAACCGACGACCTGCTTCCTGAACCAATGCTGGACCAATAAGCAATAAAATCCTACCGAACGCGTGGGGGGACCGAGAGAGAGTGAAAAAACCCGTGCAGAATCGAAATGAATGAATTAACCAGGGTTCCCGTTGAAGCCGGGTTCCTGTGGAATGGGAAGATCCCTTCGCCAGCAGTCCAGAACACGACGGAGACTACGTCCGATGCAGAGCCGCGAGTATTGGCGACATTTACAGCAAGATTTACGGCCGCTACAGCGCGTAGAACCAATCGGTCTAATCCCAGACTAAAATCCGGACCGTCAAAATTGGCCGACAAACGTCCGCGACGTTATGAATTTTGGAAAATTCCTCCCACTGTTACGCTGTTACGTTCATAACTTCACAAACAAAGAACGCACGCGTGCTAAATCTCACTCGGAGCGTGTGGTGAAATGACGGCCCCGGTTCGGACAGTGTCCAAAATTTATGACGGATGACGGATCTAAAGACAACAAAACGGACGACCCGGAAGCCTTGCAGCGATGCACGTCCCGCAATCCTTTCAAATCGTCACAGGACGCGACATGCGACTTAATCATACAGTACGTCGCTTTTTGGAATTTGTTCTCGCGTATGAGGAACGAACCAAAAAAAGCTGATGGATCCAATTCGCGCACAAGTTGATGGTCTACGCCAACACTCCATCATCGAAGCGAACACCGCCAATGCCAACATTGTCGTTCGACGATAAGCGACTTTCACGTTTGGCGTGGTCCCCACGGCATGACTGCGGACGTCTGCCGGCAGCTTGTACCGGCTCCTGTCCGCCCAGACGAAGATGGGCTTAAGTAAACAAAAACGCCGCCACGAGCTAGAGTGGGCGAGCCGGTGTGAACTGTGGTGACTATAGGTAGGACGGGACCAGAAAACAAGCAATCGCACATCGTTCCGACCAATCCGGCCAGTCCGCAACAGGATCGTACGTACGTTCGATTCTGATTTATAACCTCTTACGACCTCCGCGTACCGTCAATGTTTGACGAAGAAAATTAAATTGAACAGTATATATGCATTTTACCAGTTTTGACAGACAAACTGCGTTAGGATCTTTTGGGACTAGACATTTGACGACGTGGGGTAATGGAAAACATCGGTGTTACTGCAGACTGTCGAAATTTTGGCTTGCGTACATCACCCGGGTTACAGCATCAACCTAAAACCTTGCGAATACTGCGAATCCAGATTTTGTCCCCAAATATCGTTGATCCATATGGAGTGTATATAAGGTAGATAAATGAAATACATGTTATATCGCCAAAAAGAGCTTAAAACATGTTCTTTCTAGAAAGTTTCGAAAAAACAACTACTTTTAGACGTCCCATCACCGAACGAGCGCCTCATTATGCACATCCAGATCTTCCGAGTTACACACAAAAATCAAAGCCAATTCCCGCTGCAGCCCTTATCAGCATGCCAATTTTCTCGTTTCCAAGTGATCCATCAAGGACACCCATGGAATCGTCATCACCGTCCTTAATTTGTGTCATTTCGCTTTGACATTTCATTTCGTCGTCGGCGGACGGCGGGCCAAAGCGGGCCGTGATCTCTCATCCCCTCCGTGCGGGTATTGCATCCAATGGGTGCAGTAATTGGACACTCACTCTTCCTGACGGCCACTCCACGGGATACGCTTGCACCTGTGTTTGTCCTTTGTCGGCGCACATGGCTCGATGCGGAATTGATTACGCTTCGGGTAAATATTTCCCAAGTCGCACAAATCCAACGTGCGGTGTCCAGTGTGCGAGTCGGTCGTAAGGTGCTCGGGAGCCAATCTTATCGGTGCAATCTCTCCCGGCGTCCGACGATGGAACACTTCTTCCGGTGCACCGCACCGATCCGATGCAATTATCTTGACATGCTTACCCGCTGCTGTGTGCTCTGCGATGCCGGTGCTTTCCGATGTGAGGGCTTGTTGCTTGGAGCCAAATCGGAGGAGCCCGTTCCCGAAATTACTTTGCACTGGTGAGCGTCATGTGGGGATTGAATTCTTTTCGGCAAATAGCACGGTTTCTATGGAGGACTATTGCACCGGCGTCACTGCTGGTCTCTCCAAACACTCTACGTAACCGATTCACGTCACAAGCGATACAACCCGACTAGAAGCGCTACTACCAGCAGGATCCGCATCCAACGACTGCCACCGGACGACTAAACACACTGTGATACAAAGTGTACTCACGCTGCTAACATTTGAACCATTATCATCCGTCACGTCAGCAGGCTTTGCTCGGCCAACTGCGAAACGGTAAATGCGAGAGCCGTACTTCACAAGGGGAAAACTCTGCAAAGAGCGAGATGGGAAGCTGCTCGCACACGGTGCCAGAAAGGGATACGATGCTACGCGAAACAGGTGGCAGTTTACGTCAGAGAGTGGTCGTTTGATTCCCAAAGGATCTCTCCTATTTCCCAGCTCCCACCGGGCGTTGGGCGAAGACGGTGGAACGCGCGTGAACGGGGCTTTGTTGATGTAAAACCATATGGTACGGACGGCTGGAGTGAGTATTTTCTGCCCCGGGGAGAGAATATAGTCGGAAAAACCCGGCAAAACCGGCGACCACGCGGTTTCTCGATGCGTCGGCGCAGAGAGCGAGAGTGAGCTCGGTTTGTGTTGCTTCCTTCGTTCGCTAGCCGCTTCGTATTCTGCTTCCCTCCAACAGCCGAATAGCGTGGGAAGGAGTTTTCATTCACAAGAAAATCCGTACCACCCCATCCCATCCCATCCCGAGCCTCCCCTCGAGGATGCATGATTTATGTGCATGTGCTTCAGCGTTGCAGTGACCACATGCTCGACCGTGGAAATGACAGTTTACAGTCCACTCCGCGCGTCGAGCAGCAAAGTGGCTGGAATGCAAAAACAAACAAAAAATAGGCCGGAAAAGTAAACCGATTTCCATTCGTGTGCATGTTAGGGAGGGCGAACCTTTTGGGCAGGAGCGGTAGCGACACAACCGCCCCGGAAATGATGTTCCCGATTCAATTTCCTGACTCACCGGCCCACCTCCCGCGGTTGACAGTTTTCATTTCGGCTCGCGTTTCAGCGGACGGCGGAAGCTGTCAAGCCACGCGCAGAGATAAAAAGGACGTCCGTGTTGCTATTTGCTTCCTGGCAGTTTCCGTATCGGTGGCCGATCGGAATGTGTCACACGGCCCGTGCTGGCCCACTTTGGGACGTGAGCCTTCCCTACTCCAGGAAGCTCCATTATGCTAATTGAAATTGGGTGAAAACGTTTTCGGTGAGAGTTATGGCCGATGTTGCGATGGAGCCAAGGCTTTAGGCTCATTAGAGGCTCTATTAGCACATAATGGCACTGTGGACGATTAAGTGGACGATGCAGCTGTAAATGTGGCTGCGATTAATTAAAGGCCGCTAGTTTGGGGCGTTCGTTTCGAGCGAGAGATTGAATCGAAATCGAATTTCTTAAAGTGACCGTTACATATTATTTTACAATCGAGTGCATAGCTTCCGGGACGTAAAGAAAATTGGATTCAAAAATAATGCTCTCAGCACTGCAAAACGCATTACTAATGGTTTATCAAAGCTCCGTTTCTTTCTTTCTTTATAAAATATATTGAATCCAGTATAGAGCAAATGTACTACAACGCCTAAATGTTGGCAATGCTAATGTAAACGGTTTAAAAAAAAGCTGTTTTAAGCAGATTTGAGCATTGAAACATATCTGAAACATATCTGATTTTATTGAATTCCTGTTAATACATCCTTTAATTTCACTTTTCCTAATCAATTGTGTTGGTGAATGAATTCGAATGAATATTAATCAATTCTCGCACTGCGCACAGCACACTCGAAACAAATGAAAACTTGTAATCAGAAACATAAGCTTACAGTCACCACCGCCGACTCGCAGCCTAATGAGAACCTCTGCTAATTGTGCTTAATAAACGTTAATTGGAAATCAATGATGCAAAGACAAGAAGTCCCCGAAAAAGGAAAAACAAACGGCTCCCCGTAACCGACGATTCCTAGCATGAATAAATAAGAGCACAAATTAACGACCCTAACGACGGAGCGTTCCGAATTCGAGTGGATCAACGGATCGTTAGCATCGTTTCACTTTCCCCGACGGACATACAGCTTACGAAAACGGAAAGAAAAACACACATACACAGCGGGGAAGGAGAATGTATATGCTATGCTTCTATTCTACCGAGAAAGAGAATTCGATTGTTTTTTGTTCCTAAATTTCCATTTGAAAGAAAATGCAAATGATTGCTGAATTTTCTCATAAAAAACAATACTGCATACTAAACAATTGAGGTTTTTTTTGTTCCTACTCCTTGCCACGGCTGGTCATTGTTGCGTTGTTTGTTTTTTCCGGTTAAAGTACCATTTCCCCGGTCTGCCCAATCGAAAGATACCGTTCGATTTTAATCGTGGTTTTGCGTTTCCGCACCGGTTGGCTCTATCTTTAATATGCTCCCAACTGCCCCCGCGACGGACAGATTGAAAATATCGTTCGATTCATCCAATGTCTGGCCGATAATGCCGGAAGAATATGCAATCGAAGAAGGAAATGCGAATAATTAGAGCCGCCCAGCGTGAATTAATTTCGCTTTTATCGACGCACGCTGGTCAGTGTTCGGGGGGAGGAAGGATCCGGAAAACAACGAAACGACGGTAGTGGCAAAGATCGATTCTTAAGCACAGTGGGAACAGCGAATGCGCGCAAGAGAGAGAGGGAGAGAGATTCATCCACGACTCCTTGCTGACGGGAAGAGATTGGAAAAAAATGCCATTAAGGGTAGATAGGTATGAAGGAATTCTAAATCTGTGTCAATGGACTGTGGCAGTATCGGACGGAGAGGAAACCATCGCTGGAACCCTTTCATTTTCCGACACGACGTGGTAATGATGAAAAAGATTTCCGCTATCTGATAATCACCAACGGCTCGTCGTGGGACTTAATGTTTATGGCGGAGGACGTTAAATATAATTTGCAGATAACAGTTTTTTTTGTGGAATTTACACGAAGAAAACATCCTAAGAGACACAAACAAGAAGAAAATAAAAATTTAATCTGCATAGATTTAGGCGCTTGTCGTTGTCGACTACGCTTATCTGCGCCAGAAAGTATGCAATTTTCTGACGATAGACTTATTTTCAACATTCTAGTAGGAAACATGTGTTTAAGTGATCTATAAAGCACACACCATCTAATTCCAATTGATAGGACACACAATGAGAATGACACCGAACGATCAAACCTTCGAGATACAAAGAGATACAGTGAACGAAAAGAAGCTAATTAATTCTAACGACCATGGGCAACGGATGTAAAACATTGCCTTCCAGAGAGTTTAAAAGAATCCTGTAGCTTCAGAAAAGAAAAACGTCCGTCTTCCCCCCTATTAATTCCATTGGAATAATGGGAACGACCCATTCATCCCAAAGGAATGATTTTGTAATTAGAGCACAACCGGTGCTAATCGCTCAAGCCTCGGGGAAAGAAAATCGATTCCGACCTAATTCTATTTTCGGCAATGATTTCGCCTGAACGTTTCGGGACGGGGGCAAAATAAAAGGCTTTTACGATGAAAGTCAGACTGATTGTTGCAACAAAAAAATTACCATTGACACAGGTACGCGTGTGGAGTGGACGTATTGAAACTCGCACGGCAGAGAGAGAGAGAGAGAGAGAGAGATAGAAAAGAAATCAATCGCCATGTTTTACGACGTACGGTGGGGTTATCAATTAAAATGCATCACCCCAATCGGAAGCTATTCACCCGGAAAGCGAACTCAATTGATCGTGAACACCACTCTAGCCGGGGTTCCCCGGTGAGAGACAGAGAGGAAAAAACTACATTCTACATAAATACTACATCGACAAACAAACAAACAAAAAAACGCACATACCTGCCCGGTAGTTGGGCATTCAAAAGGTTTGATGATTTTCGTCCATTTCTGTTATGCGAAAAACACACAAAAACACTTTACAACAGCAGCCGTGGCTCGCTGTCGGAACGGATCCGATTCAAAGCCTGCATGTATTGCTGTACCGAAATCCGTTTGTGTTTTATGTCTGATTTTGCTGTAGCTACAGTTCGGCAGTAGTAGTTGGAACAACGAAAAAAAAACAACGATAGTCCGACATGACCATAACATTCTTTGGCACCGCACGAACGGAATCACCACGCAGGTGATGCCCCGCCAAACAGCGGGGTGAATTTATTTTCCAATTAAAGCTACTCTCCTCTAGGGTGCGGGGCTAAGGTCCGGTGCAGAGGTTTTGCCAATTTTCCATTTCAGATAACGCCCTTTCACGGGCTAAATTGAGAGGTATGCAAATTCGGGTGCGATTTCCATAGCCGGACCTACCAATCGCGTGCTGAACATTTCTGTTCTATTCCAGCCGGTATGTTTCATTCTCTAGCTTTTGACTAGTTTAGCTGTTGCCTTGTGGTATTAATAAAGCTTTTTACGAACGCTGCTCCGTTGTCAAGGCTACATAAAATAGTCAATTACGTTGCATCGAGCATCCCACCGTGAAATATTAATTGAACTGTCACAAAAATGATTAATAATGCGTTAATAAAGCATGAGTGCACCACAGCGCAAGTCTATTAAATCAGCCTAAAAGTATGCAATCTCAAAGCCAAACTCATTATGTCCATGTTGGTTACAACAGTGGACAATTGTTGGGTAAAATGATGAAATAATGACTACAAATATAATATAACTCTCTACATATTTCTTGTGAAAACTTGCGCCTAAAAGTATGCAATGTATTTTCAGTATAGTCAGCTAGTATTTCAAGATAGCCCAAATAGATCAAGCTGTAATACAACCAGAGCAGAATTCGTGCGCACGTTATTTATCATTTCAATGGTTTTATTGTACTATTATTGCACCCCAAATTCAACCAGCTACTCTAGCAACTTTGTTTAATTTAATTGAAAATTATCGCACCTAATTCCCAACGTATCACATTAGTAAAAAATACTCCCTCCCGCGCTCCCACTTAACATGATCAGAAAGCGTCTAGCTCTTTGTCAAAAAGTGTCCCCTTTCCCCACCTAACTAAATATTAACTGTCGCCGGTGTCACGTAGTACATGCCGATATCGTTGATCGGTGCGACCGCTGCCATCGGCTGTGGTGGTACGTGGGCCACGTGATTATAGTAGGTCGTCCCTACCGGACGGGCGGTGTAGTTCTGCGCCGGCACCCCCTGGTACTGCATGTGCGGATGATCGATGCTGGCGTACTTCGGGGGCAGATAGTCCGGTACGACGGTCGGTGCCACCGTGGTCGGATTGTGGCGCAGATTGTGGTGATGCGGAAAGTTCTTGCCCGGTGAGCGGCCGGCCTTCGTCGGGGAGGCTTTCTTGCTGCGATCCGGGAACTTGCGGGACAACTTCTGGCAGAACAGCAGCCACAGTGGGGTGGAGGTAGTGGTGGTGGGCGATGGTGGCGTTGGTTCCCGGGGCGGATAACCGACCGGGTAGTGCGCTGGATGCAGGTAGGCATCGTGGTACACCGGTACGGAGGTGTAGCTAACCGGTGGAGCGTAGTGTTGCTGGGGTAGAGGATGATGCGGATGGGGAGCGTTGTAGACGTTGGTCTGGTAGTAGTAGGCGGATGGGTGATGCTGCACCTGCTGCATGTAGTCAACCGTTACCTGCGGTGCGTGTAGGTTCTGCTGCGGATGAAACTGTGGCTGCGTGATGTACGGCGGAGCTGCAATAGTTGCTGGGGAGGCAGCGTCGCACTTGCGACCATGACGACACGCTGGATGTTGAACGTGTTGCTGTTGCTGCTGCTGTTGATGCTGATACATTCGGTAGAGTTCTTGTTGGTGTTGCTGGAGATACTGTTGGTATGGCGTTGGAGGTTCAACCGTCACTTGGTTCATCAACTGATACTCGTGCCCATAGCCGACGACCGGGTAGTAGTACTGACGCATCCAAACTGCCGGTGGCGGTGGATGCTTCTCCAACATCTTCTGCTTGATCGCTTCCGGCTTCGTGTAGGTGTAGGCGGGGAACCAGAACGGTGTGCTGTTGCCCGACACAGCCTCCGGAATCTTCGGAATGTACTGCGGTCTCACGGACGGATTCTCCAGATCGCGCTTCCAGCGTGAGTAGTACGGTCCGTCCTGGGGCGTGTCTCCTATGTACAGACAGCACCGCTCCCGATGCTCGTGATCACAGTGGAAACAGTACGCCGGACTCGGTGTCGAGCAGCGCGCCATCGGAATGTTGTTGTTCTCGCTCAACATCCGACTCTCCATACGCAGATTCTCCTCCACGCGCCGTATGTCACTGATACAAGCGTCCGCCGCCGTCACTACCGCCTCACTATCCACGAACGAGTTGTTGTGCCGGGAGTCAAACAGTTGACGATGCCGTGGCCGAGACGGACGATGGGCGGCCTGAGCCGTCGGAGCCTCCATACTCTGCCAGTGCGTAGAACTATGGGCCGTATTGAACTCGACGAATCCACTGTTCCCGATCGGGAGCGTACTCGTCGCCACTGCACTGGGGAACACTTCCGTGTACTGCGGCTGAAACAGTGTCCCATTCGTCATGTTCACGCCGGAAAGAACTTGATCGCCTTGCTTGATCGTTTGAACCGAATCCGGGGGGTTGCTCACGGGACTGACCGACACTGACTTTGGCGTTAACTTTGGTTCACACTTCGGCAATGCTTCAACACTGCTTCCTAGGCCCATCTAGTCAGCCGTGAGATGGTTCACACAAACAAACAGACCGGGAGCAGGCCGAGATGTTGCTCGAGTAGCGATCGCTGCACGAATGATGCTGTACACCGTCCGGACGATGGCTCTTAAAACAAACGTTTGGAGTTTACCCAATGGTGGTCCCCTCTACCCAATGGTGGACGAATGTTGTTGTCTCCTGATAGAACACTACCTGTACCATCGTTACGTGCAACGTACTCTAAAGCCACATTTCTCGCCAGAGAAGGTACTGGGGCTGGGTACGATAGCTCACCCCGTATTCTAGGTAGCATCCTGTACAAGAGAAATCACGAGAAAGGAGTTAGCTAACGCTTCCTGGGTAAAAGGAGCGTAGGGCGCGCAGCCAACAACGTCGCAAGGCGTGTCCGTTGTTGTTACTTTTCTAAAAACTGCCCGTTTCCACACGGGTGGATAATTAGAGTGCCAGCAGGGACACGGGTGTGATCAACAAATCTCCAAATATTTGCTATATTGGCTTTTCTTTTCTGCCTATTGTGTTTGCATTTTACAGCGCAAGAAACTAGCACTGGAAGGTGTCGTAAAACGGTAATGGCACCTCTATTCGAATGGAGCGAACGCGATTCAGCAACCCGGTGGAAGGACAAAACAGGGGGCGTACCGCTGCCCGGGTTAAAGGAATCGAACGATTCATTAGAGCATTCGAAATTTCGGATCGAGAGGGACGAGCAGTATGCTTTGTTTCGCGCTAATTGTGGGTTATTTTGACGTTTTGTATTCGATTTTTTTCGTTCGTTCGCTGCAACGGTCATAAACGCATAAAAGTCTCGTGGCCACTCGTCGCACCTGGATGAATGATTGGCGTGCACGTTTGGATCAGGCGTTAGGTGAATGCCAACGTGTAACCTGCGCCACAAACTGCGCTCGTTACCGGCAACGGAAGATCAATAGGTGTTGGAACCCATCTGCAAATGGAAACGGTATGATAAATTTACGACACAAAGCGACACAATAGCGGTGCCGTAGGCATTATTCTATTCCGGATACTTGAAAATGGGACATTTATTATATCGTGCGCATGTAAGTTTCTGGGTTTTGTTGTATTATTATTGTTGGTTTAAGTCTCTGCACGATTTAGCTGTGTTTATGCTAGCAATTGAAGATCGTTTCTTAAAATTGAAAAATTCTTCGATTTTCAAGCATCCGGGTGAAAAACACACCTATTTTTTTTAGATAGAGCCAGCCATAGCTGCATACTTACACATTTTCAACGCCTCCCGTACCACAATTGCCGTGCTCGTTCCAACCCCAACAGTACACTCGTCCACCATCCGCCACAACCACTCCGTGCTGCGATCCTAAGCTTACGTCTTTCACTACCATTTCGTCCGTTTCTAGCGTAAGCTTCTTTGGTGGGTTCGATGTTTCTCCCGCCCGTCCAAGCTGTCCGTAATTGTTCCGACCCCACAAGTACACAGCACCGCTGTCGGTAAGACAACCCGAATGCGTCCATCCTGACTCTAGCTTTACAACGTCTTCGGCGAAATCGCACTCGTTCAAACACTGACCGTGTTTGTTGTCTCCCAGGCATTCAAGTCTTCGGCCGCCGGTAAGCAGCACCAGGTGGTTATCGCCACTGGCTACATCCCGTACCAATGTCTTGTCCCACACGCAACGAATCGTTAACTTTGTGGCGGTTTCGAGCGGATAATCGGCTGCAGGGAGGAACTTACATTTGCCCAGCACCCAGACCTTTCCACACTCCATCAGCACCGTCATGTACTGAAGACCGAAGGCCACCTTTGCCACCCTTCCGCCACACGGCAGCATCAATCTGGTTGGGGTGGAGACATTTTTCACGCAAGGGTCACCGATCTGCTGCCAGACGTTTGATCCCCAGACGAACAGATCGCCGAACGCATTCACACCAGCCGATACGTCCCATCCGGCGAACAGCTGTTTAAATCCATACTCCCCGACGGGCTCAAAGCGGACGCAGCCGTCCACATGCCCGATGCCCAGCTGACCGCGATTATTCCACCCGCAAGCATACAAACGACCGTCGACGGTTCCGATCAGTGTGTGACCCCCGCCGGCAGCGACACATTCTATTTGCTCGCCACGAAACGGTACGTCGGCTAGGGGTTGCGGTTTCTCACACTGCTCCGTTGAATATCCCAGTCCCAGCTGGGCATGGCTGTTTGCTCCCTGTGAATAATTTCCAATTTTATATCAGTAGAAAGCAATAATCAGGTAGACAAACTTATTACCGTACGTACCCATGCGAACATGCGATTTGTTTATGTGGGGTGTTTGTTGTGATTCTGCCGTTCGCTTTGAAGGTGTCAAAAACTTGACAGCAACAAAAGTTAGTCAGCCGGAGATGCGTTTAATTTGTTTACCTCAATCGTTTTTATTTATATCGCTCGTAAACTAAGCCTTTTATGCCTGGATTTGTTTGAAACAGTGTATCACATTTCCTGTGTTTATACCTTATTCAAAAACTATACATTCGTTGTTGAAAATCAATTGCAATTCGATTTTAGTTGTGCGCCATATTAGCCCACTTTGTATGTCCCTCACGATTATTTGTTTACAATCTGTACGGGAAATTCAAAGCTATCTTTTCTACGTGATTCTTTGAAGGGTACGCATTTTTTTAGTGATTTCACGCGTTAATTAGTGTTACTCACCTTTCAAAATGCCTTGTGTGATTGAGAGCTGTGAAACGAATCAACAAACGATGAAAACAATTCACAACGAAGGCGTCCGGTTCATATCTTTTCCCACGACGGACTACACGAACAATCAGCTGAGAAAGTTGGCCAAAAAGCGACTTTACTGGTGGTGTCGCACGTGCGGAGTGGATTTTACTACGACGCTTATCAATCAGCTTCACATCTGTTCGCGCCATTTCCTAAAAGGTAGAGTGTTTAGGTATGGGAAACTTTTGAATTCAAGTCTTTCCTAATTCATCCTTTTCAGGAAATTGTGCTCAGTTGTGGGATGTGCACAGTCCGGATTGGATTCCTAGTTTATACATTCCACAGCGTTCCGTAGAACCAGCGCATCTTTCAACGACACAACACTGCGAAGCATTCAACAGAAACGAACAGCAAATAGAAGAATCAATCGCCAACCCTCTGTTCGAACCCGAGCAGCCCAATCATTCAGCCCTTCGAACGCTGCTAATTGACGAGATCATTGCCTACCCGATCGGACGCACATACTTCACGCTGGACAATGAAACACCGGGAATATCAAATCCTGCCTCGTACGATCCGAACCGTAACCTGTCGAAGGAGCTGAAAAAATGTCTCACAAAATCATCCCCCGTCGGGCGTATGGTCCTGGAACCGAGTGCACCAAACTGTCCCGAGCGAATATTTTCCCCCAACAGCACGGTCACACAGCTCGATCTGTCCTCCGCACCGCGTTGGGAAACGGAAAGGACCGTCATGACGCTGCAGCACAGCGTCCTCGAGCTGATAAATGTGATGGAATGACTTTCCGAACTATTTTCATTGATTCATCTGGCAAATTTATTTATTTTATTATAAACGAAATGCAAAAAAGCGAATGAGTATTATGTTTGTTCGGTCTGTCTGTCTGTTTCTTGTGCTGTACTGGTAAGAGCTTGATCGCTACACAATCCCTATCGGAAACTCGACAATCTAAAAACATCTAGGAGAACCCGATCGTGTGGGGTACGTGGGTTCTACACAAATTCTTACGCGAATGAATAGGGAAGAAAACGACCACCGTCCACTCTACAGCTGTATACCGTAGTCGCATATGGCAAGATGGCGGAGCAGCGCCTGTGGAAAACGAAAGCTTCCACCGCAGATGGTGCATCGCAGTGCACGACAAGCACCCGCCCGGTGCTGGGCGTAGCAGTGCAGGAAAAGTTTGCCACGCGATATGAACGATTCCGGGCAGTTCGCGCAGCGGTACGGCCGGGTGCCGTTGTGCGTGCGTTCATGCACGAGAAGGGCCGCCCGAAACCGGAAACGTTTCGTGCAGCTCGTACAGGAATAGTTTGCCGGTAGATGCCGCACCTGCGGTACGACATGTTGCTGCTGTTCGTCGGCAATCCTTTCTTCCTTTATCTCTTGCTTTAGCGTTAATATTACTGGTTCCGGTGCTTCAATCGGTTCCTGCTTGATTATCACATCTTGCTCTATCTTCACCTGCACCGTTTTGCGCTCGGACTGATTGACTATTCGAGCATCCTGTTGCTCTTTCTCACCGCTAGCCGATCGCCTCGGGATGATGCGATACTCCAGCATGATTCCTGCCCCACCCGCCGCCAGACGCCCATCGGCCGTACAGTCGATCGTGCCGCTGCTATGCTCCAGGATATCGCTCACATCGAGCGCCTCGTAGAAGCTATCGTCCACTGTCATGGTGCTCTCCTCAATCCGCGGTGAACGGATGATGTTAATACTCGGCTCGATGTTCGCAATGTCCAGAAACTTCTCGTGCTCCAGTTCGTGCTGCTTCAAGCACTCGACGGAATAGAACTGCTTCGCACAATGCGCACACTTGCCCACCGGTTCCTTTTTCACCTTGTACTTCATCGTGTACGTCTTCTCGCACTTCGTACGATCGAACGTAATGTCGAAGATGTCCTCGCCCTCCTCCACCGTACAGTCGAGCTGCACGATATGCTCTCCATCGCCACCGTCCGCATCGTCCTCACCGCCGAAATCCTCGCCCACGAACCAAGCGTTCTGCTTCAGGCTCATCTCCGTTTCGATCGGTTCCGCACGCAGATCGATGTCGCACTTGCCCTGCTCCGTGTGTGACTTTTCGTGCAGTTCGAGAAAGTCCGGATTGGCGAAGCAACTGCCGCAGTCGAAACACCTGTACAGGAGGCTCTTCCGCAGCCGCAGCTTCACGTTGTATGTGCGCACCTTTGTCCGGTCGATGCCGTCCGTCTTGTCGGTGCTCTTCTGCAGGGACGCAATCTTCGCCAAAACTTCCGCCAGTTTCTAATTGAAAGTGTTGGGGAATAACAAACATTACCAAATTTTACCATCAATCGCCGAAGCCTTCACTCTCCCCGTGCCTCTTACCTCTTCACCCGTCTTCAGGGTTCGCTTCGAGCGATTTCGATACTGCCGAATGGGATTGACCAATGGTTCGAAACTTTCCAACGATTCCATCTTAAAGTCCGCGCACGGTTCCGGTTCCATCGTGGAGCGCTCTCGCTGCGACGGGGAGGCAGTTGTTTAACGCCACCGAAGCCGTTGTTTTGTAATTCGTGTGCGTCTGCTCCAAAAAGGATATATGCCGTGGGAGGCCGTAGGGAAATGTAAACAACTGTTGTTGCGCGTGTCTAGGACGTGTCCTGCAAGGATTGACTCTCGAAACCACATTCAATGGGGTTCTTTTTACCGTGTAACACTAGTTTTTGCACTGCACTACATGTCTCGCGAATTATTGAACAATTTTTCACACAAATTATCCTGTAAGTTTTCTATTTGTTTTGATATTTTTTGCGATGGTCGTGCCGTTGTCACGATGACAAATGGCGCTGTTTTCTGGGTCCGTTTATAGCAGCGAGTTCAACATTTGTGACGATCCACCCAAACGGCAGGGCTGTGCTAACGGGCGTTCGTTGTACAATCAGTCTGGCTCCAGATTATCCGTGAAATGAGAAAAAAATCAGTTTTTGAACAAATGTATGCCCTCTTTTTTTGTTTTTCGCACTTTTTGATATAATTTTTGAAATAAACAGCCAGACGACATTGTACAAATGAATAATCCCTCGTAATTCAAAGTTCTCATAGCGTCACATAACCCTCCCGTCTGCTACGTGGGTCCCTTTCCGATGTTGACATTTCGTCAAAACAAACGTGGAATCCTGTCTTTTCGCAAAAAACGCGGCGTGAAAACAAATCACCGGCAAAAATGTGCAGCACTCCAACTAGAAAATCATACCGCAAACTCCGTCTGTGACCGGCTAATGAGTTGCTGCAAGTAAAGGGTCCGCCAGAGCAGCGTTTCCCCAGTTCTCCCAACCACACAACACACATCTTCGACGATGAAGCTGGTCCGCAAGAACGTCGACAAGACGGGCGATGGGTAAGTATTTGCAGTGCACACAGCTGGGCGTAAAATAGCTTAACCGGGATGGTTTCCTTGGTTACAGGAGCGTTACCCTGATACCCGAAGAGCCGGAGGATATGTGGCACGCGTACAACCTTATCGCGGAAGGTGATCAGGTTCGCAGCAGCACGATCCGTAAGGTGAGAGCAAACGAAATGACCGCATTCCGAAGTGACAACAATTCACTGTTCCTCGCGGTTCCTCCTATCATCCGGTACAGGTACAAAATGAATCTGCAACAGGCTCGTCCAGTAGCAGCCGCGTGCGAACGACACTCACAATCAGCGTCGAGTCGATCGATTTCGACACCCAGGCCCAGGTGCTGCGTCTCAAGGGCCGTAACATCGAGGAGAATCAGTTCGTAAAGGTGCGGTGACGCTTTTTGTTCAAAACGCCTTTCTTTGTGTTGCTAACCGTAGCTATCCTTTCGGTCATACAGATGGGCGCATACCACACGATCGATCTGGAGGTGAATCGCGCGTTCACGCTCATGAAACCGGAATGGGACACGATCGCGCTGGAGCGCATTGAGATGGCCTGCGATGTGACGCAAAATGCGGACGTGGCAGCCGTCATCATGCAGGACGGGTTGGCCCACGTCTGTCTGATCACGTCCAGCATGACGCTGGTGCGGAGCAAGATTGACGTGGCGATTCCCCGCAAACGAAAGGGCAATGTGCAGCAGCACGAGAAGGGTCTGTCCAAGTTCTACGACGCCGTCATGCAGGGCATCCTGCGCCACGTAAACTTTGACGTGGTGAAGTGTGTGCTCATCGCGTCGCCTGGCTTTGTGAAGGATCAGTTCTACGAGTATATGTTCCAACAGGCTGTTAAGACTGACAACAAGGTAAGTGTGCCATGCGGCACATCAGCAAGGAAGTGTTCTAATGGACTTTATTCAATTGTAGGTGCTGATAGATAATAAAAGTAAATTCATGCTGGTTCATGCGTCTTCGGGATTCAAACACTCTCTTAAAGGTGAGCACTAGAGATGTAAAAAATACGCACAGCATACGGAACAGTATAGACAATGCACTTCATCAACATTCTATAATTATTTCTTTCCCCCCACTAGAGGTGCTTCAGGATTCGGCCGTTATCGCGAAAATGTCCGACACCAAGGCAGCCGGTGAGGTGAAAGCGCTAGAAACGTTCTACACCACGCTGCAGCTCGAACCGGCGAAGGCGTTCTACGGCAAAAAGCACGTGTGCAGGGCGGCTGACGCCCAGGCCGTCGAGATGCTGCTGATTTCGGATAATCTGTTCAGGTTAGTGAAACGAATTTTTCAAGTTCCTATGTGTAAATTAATTCTTTTTTATTATTATCCGAGATTGTATTCATCCCGGTTTGGGACTAAACTAGTCTTATGAAGTATTTTGAGAGTTTTTTTTTCTGTCTAATAATTTCTTTTACGAGGCTACGGGCTGGGATTCAGATCTGTAGTGGAGGCAGTACGAACTGGTCCATCCGTTGGTCATACCCAAATATGTTACGATCGTAGCTCCGCTGGTAGCTTAACCGATTGTCCAGTTGCTTGTGGTGGTTGGAATATCTGGGAAAGATGAAACATATTTTCTGAATATTAGTTTGTTTCGTGAAGATGAAAGAGCTATTGAGATGAAAGATAATAGATAAAAGAGCTAAAAACACGTGTTGAAATATCAAATACAACGTTCTTAGTGTTTTTAGTGCAGAATCAACCTGAAGGTATGCAATTTTCTTTAAATTTACAGTTACATTTACATAACAATGCGGATGTGAAGCCACATCATAAAATATGTGGCGAAGTAACGAATCAATAGATAATAATTAATTATATAAATAACTTACATTACATGCTTTAAGGCTTAAATGCAATTTGGCTTATGTGCAATTGGCAATCTGCACGACAAAATCACTTACTTAACGCGTTATTACTGTTCAAAATCTCAATAAAGCTATCTACCTCTTGAGAGGGAGGCTTACAAAAAGAATAATTCTGCTCAAAGAGGACAATAAATCCGCTGAAATGGCACAGAACAATAAATCAAACCCTCTCCAGGGTCTCTTGGGGCAAAATTTATTGTCATATACAATTTCGCAACCCCGTAAAAGGACACTCGCGGGGAATGGCGGAGATAAATTTTGCGCTGACCTTATCGCCTTTTTTCCTGGCGATTCACATATACGGCACGCGTACGATCGCAATTGTTATTCCTCCGCCATTCCGTGAACGAATCTTCCTATCACGAACCTTCAATGCATTCCGCGTGTGTGCGTGTGCCCAAAAATGGTTACCCACTGTGTGTCGCCTACTGTGTGTTCCGAAATTGCCGATATGAAAAAAACAAAAAACGTGGCAAAACTCGAGACAACTACGGTTTGGAAACCTCCCCCCACTTCATCACTCTCGAACGAATTCATCATTAAACGATCAATTGATTCAATGTCTGGTGCGTTTAATTTGATTACCGATGGCGTGCCGTGTGGGCGAGGACGTATTGATTGTTTCGGTTACGGTTGAATTGTTGGGTTTTATGAAAAAAAGTCTCAGAGAGATTGATTCAAAGTGGAAGCCTGGTGTCTTGTTGTCTTGTCCCTGTTGGCTCGAGAAGTTTCGTTGCATTTGAGATCATATTCCACTCGAACCGTTAACAGTCACGCTGTGAAGTGATCCACTTGGATGAATCGCGAAACGCTAATTGAGCAGGAAGAGAAATCTGAAGTACTTCGGATCTCTCTAGTCTTCAGCACAGTGGAGGGAGGTGGAATGGACGATAACTCCCTGAAGTAGCCACTCTTATTAGCTCAATTACTGCAGCGGCTGCTTATCGCAAATCCACCCCGAACACATTCCAATCAAATAAAACAGAGCCACATCGATGAGACCTCAGTTTGAGCGAACGTGAAAGTGATGTCACAGCGCGACACGAGATTACGGTATCAGTTTGCAAATAAGAATTGATAAGAAATGTGGGAATTTCGGAACACTTGAGTGTAGAAATTTAATAGAGAAGTTTTTTTTAATCGTCAATGCATCAATTCTTGTAAAATGTAGTTGTTCCCCTAACAACATGTCTTATCACTGTACCCTATTCGACACTTAGTGATAGATACTTCCATTATTTCCTGCTTTCCTACGAAATCGTTATATCATTCGCGCGGTTCGATAAGGTTGCACGCTGCTGGTTGCGCTCGCTGTGCATGTTTCTTGCAATTCCCCCCTACAGGCCTCACCGTATACGCCTGCAACTTGTCGATCGTCGCCTACGATAACGCTAGGGGTGAGGAATTTGCACAAAACGCCCCTATGTCCAACAATTTCCCAGCCGCGCTACATACATTAACGCTATCCATTGTATCGTTAACATTCCAGCGCAAACACAGCTCCCATCTATCAGTCGGAACGACGAAACATTCAATCTACGTCCATTTCAAAGTCTCAAAGGCATCCGGGAAGCAAAACATCACTCGATACAGGTCGCATTTTGAACTCCACAACAAAACAGCACCCAGCTGAGCGGGTGCTCGAATGTAGGTCAGTTTATTGGGCAGCGAAGCAAAACAATTCCATGTATCACTTTCAAATAATGCACCGGCCAAATCATTATGCAAAAATCGCTGCAAAACTAGACCCCGTGCTGCTGACCAAGCACAGCACCCACCCAAGCGCCAACAACCTGGCTGGCATTTCTGTGACCCATTTGCATACGCGCCCAATAGATGTGGTGTTTGTTGCGCTTTGTTTCTGTGGGCCTATGATACTTTTTCGCACGGTTTTAAACTGGTCCACCACATCTACGGGCGATGTGTTTTTCGTTCCGAGGGTGGACTGTCATTAGAAACAATTCCTCGTGTGCTTTTCTTGTGAAAGAGTCTGTACTTCAAGATCTTTCTGTTCCTGATGTACAGTGGTCTGTTTGCCTAAGTAAACCTAGTCTTCTAAGTGATACTCAAAGATCGTTTTATGATGCTTAAGTTTTAGAACGCACTGCAGCCTAATTGGCGCAACTCTATAAACTTGGTCTTTCATAAAGTTTTGTCCACTACAGGAAGGTAGACTCTTCCGTGAACCTCTTCCGTGTTCTACATTTTAATTTCTCCTCCCGCACTCACGACAATCAATCAAATTCACCCTACTCGCGGGTGTACGTTTCCACGGTTTAATCTAACCGAGAAGCGACGGAGGTATAGGACGTAAAAGTAAAAGCTGTTTAGTTATCCCACCATCACCACACACCGTACCTGCACTGCTGCCGTAGGACTAGAGAACAGCTCTCCGACGCTTCCGTAGGTCGGCTGGATCGTGCCGTGCTAGCGCCCCGTGCACTGAGCAATCGTGGAGCGGGTGACGTTACCGATCGGTTTCGATCTACTACTGCTGCCTGCTGCCCACGCTGTTGTCCACCCGACGATCTGGATCCAGTTTTCGGGTAGTTAGTCGGCGTCGTGGACCACCCGCTGCTGCCGCTCGACCCAACCGTGCTGCCCCTCCGTCCGGTGGCGTTTACTATCGCCGTCGTTATATCACCACTCTCCGCTTTACTATTGATAGGTCCATGACGGTCGTTTGCTGCCGCTCCATTCCGTATCGTTAGATTGTGTAAGTGTTTGCTCAGCTTGCTGTTCCTAGCACCACCATCTTCCGAACGACCACCTGAACCGGAACGGCGGTGCATCGTCGCCGCGGTGAAATGGGACGACGTCAGTATGGGACGCCCCGTAGAACCGATAAAGTAGTCCGGCTTTCGTTCCGGCACCGTGCCGGATGGCATGGCGTGGGGGGGGGGGCGAACGAGAGAGAGAGAGAGAGAACAGAGATGATCTTCCCGACTTCTCACCGAAAAAAATCGCCTCAAGGTCAACGACTCAGCTGCGTGCGCCGCCCGGGTGTGTTGATCCGATCTCTTTCTGTTCCCGTTTTGGGCGTTTCTTCCTCCTGCGAGCGTGTTCGAAACGGCCTGCAGAATAATGAGAGTGGTAAAGAAAAGGTAATTCAGCCAATTGTTATGCCAGCGAGTTCGTGAATCGCGTACGCCGCCCGAGTGCCACGTTCTGTGTGGGCAGTAATGCATCCGTCCAGGAGTTTTAGGTTTTTGGATTGTGGTGCTACGGAAACGGTTTCAGGCAATAACCGTAAACACGGAGGGGGGCCCTCCGAGTTAGGAATAACAAAGCATCACCCAAGATCCAATAAAATGACGCGGTTCTTGGAGTTACTGATGCAAAACAGACTCCCCGAGCGCCACGACGCTATCTTTACCATCACTAATTACGGTACGGTCTGGGCCCTGGTCTAATTATACGTCTCCGTGAGGGCGATGAGGCTCTGTGATCTCACAGGCTGACTGGAGACGCGTGTGTTGTTCGCACAGATACAATGCTTTATCTCCTAACGATAAGAACTGTGTCAAGTTACGGAGTATTTAAGTGCATCCATCTGGGTGATCCGGGATCTTGTGATCACGAATCGAATGACGCTGCGATCGTTCGGCTTGCGTTTGACTGACTCAGCACCTTGTACCTCATTGCTCATCACGGATCTCGCCCGCTATGCGCTATTACGAACCACTTCACACGAATCCCGACGGTGGAATTTCACCCTGCCATTCAGACCTTGACAGTGAGCAAAACGGACACGAAACGACGGGACGCGAGACGCGATAAGAATTTAAATCTTGCTGACACACCACCGGCACACAAACACAAATCATCTGACCAAAAGACACCCGCCCCGTCCTGCTCGGTTAAGGTGATTTGGTTTTTTTCCCCCCAAGTGGAGGTGGACGTGGTAGCTAACGGCAGGCAAACCGCGTGGTGCGAATGTGTGATAGAGATTTTAATGGATCGCTCCAACGCGCGAGATATTTGCGTACTCCCACCGCTTATTCGCTTTATTCGGCGTGCGTTCTGCTAGACATGGTTCTAGATCACTGTGGGGCTGTTGTGCCACGCACGATCGCTCTAAGAACTAACTCTAAAGTTCAGCGCAATGAGATCACATTTCGTGCGGGGATCGGGAGATCTGGTGGCAGAAGCAGAGAAGGTCAGGACTTAGCGTTCTCTGTAGCGATCGTTTGATTGGAGAAGTCTGTGGAACGGCATCTGTCAATCCGCTGCAGTTAATTGCAGGTCCCAGTGTGATCCAGGGCCTCCTACGTGCAATTACAAGCTATAGCGCGGTAAATCCGCGTGTACTTTGATGGATCCATTAGCCGTGATCAGTCAGACCGTGATCAGGAGCAGGGATAGTCCTCATATCCGGATCATTTTCTTCGTAGCTCGCTACGTGGGATGCGAACCTTATCCGATTTCCCTCCAATAGATGTCGTGGGTTTCCTTTACCGCAGAGAAAGCGAGCATGACAGATTGCTTTATGAGTCGGTTTTCTAGCGCTGCTCTGCTGTTTGCATCAATTAACAAACGGCGCGACGCCGACAGCGTGGATGAAATCTCTCATGGGTGCAATTGAAAACCATGTGCGCGCTTCATTAGACTCTCGTCGATCACGAGGAGGTTGGGAGCATAACAAACATGGAAAGAAGCGGCGCACGCGACTTTCTCCACCCATCATCATCATCGTCATCATCATCCACGGAGCACCCGAACACGTGCCAACCATGCACAGTCGGGTGACGAAAATCACAAACACCACTGCGGCATCGTGGCTGCCAACTGTCCAACTGCACATTCGTAACGCGAAACGTGACTTTCGCGAGCATCACTCGTCGCGGTACCGCCGGAAGCAAGAGGGACACTTTTGTTTACCTTTTTGCTGTTACGACTTTTACTTTTCGTTATTCTGTTACACTTTGTGACATATTTGTGTGTTTCTTTTGTTTTGTTTAACGAACGGTTTCGTTTCACTTTGTTTCACTCCCAATTGGCACCGCTCCGCGCGGAGTTCCACTTGTTTACTTCAGCATTAAATGCGTTGCTTTCCATTCAACGCAACGTTTTCACACAGCGGCTTCACTTATCGCCGGCGTTTTGGGCGCACTGTTTCCTGTTGTTCCTCGGAATTGGGAGCTGTCCGCACGGAAGCCCCGTCTGAGCATTCCGCGTTCAACCGGTTGCGGTGGTCTCGCGTCTTTCACTGTTTGTTGATGCGTCGTTTGCTCAGCGCATACGCGTGTTGAGCGCGAACGGCTCAGCGGCGTGGGGCTAGAGATGGGCAAGCACGAGGCGTAGCAAGATTACACTATTTCTGAGGCATTTGAAGTAGAAGACAACATGAAAAATTTGACATGTTTCTTTTTTTCTCATACTCTTCTCATACATACAGTTGGCTCATTGAAGAGTATATTAAGTAATAGGAAGAGGCTAAGATGTACAAAGCACGATTAGCCCTGAGGTGTTTATGAACCCTGTCAGCACAGGGTAGGCATTCTATAGATTACATTTTAAATTTGCTATGTTGTTTTGAACAACAAATCTTAATTGAATAGGCTATTCAAGAAAAAGGGGCCACCTAAACAATTATTTCGGTTGATTTTATTGTTCTTTTCATGCGAATTTTGAATATTGTTTCGTGTAGGAATGAATAGTTGCATAAAACAATACGATGCAGGATTGCGTCCAAACTGCACTGTCCATCCCTAGCATGTCGGTTGCTGTAGAAACGGCGGCATGAGATGAACCGGTTCGCTCACGGCTTCGCCTTTCTCTCTCTCTCGGCGTTGCGTTTTCCAGCTCTCCTCTCGCTCTTCTCAAACCGGCCGGCTGGCCAAACTGGGACCGGTTCTCCGACCGCCTCCAAGCGGTTCGACCGGTTCGGCAACGAAAAATCCCGTTCCGATCTTGTGGATGTTGGGAAGGAATGCATATCAGTGGGTTAGGGTATTATGTTGGGCGATCTCCTACGAAGTTATTGAATGTAGTTTTTGCTTTCATAGCTTAAACACCATGAGTTGATATTATCTTGTTGGCTTTTCGTGTTCGTGTACGCTCGAAAAAGGTTTCAACCCAACACAAACCCATTTTCTTCTCGATTTCCCACAGTCGCGCCGGGTATTACCGAACAGAAGTGAAAATCACGGCTTCTCCACGCAGTTGGCTTGCAAATGCCAACCGAGGATGGAACACTACTAACTCCTCCCGCTAGACAAAGCTAAAAATAATCACCCGAAACCCCAATAATGGTGCAACAGTTGACATTAGCGCGATTCGTTGCCCTATTAATCAACCCTCGTTCCACTTCTCGATGCTGTTTGGTTGGCTATTTAAGCATTTGCTGTGCCTTAAATTTTGATAGACTTACACTGGTGTGCATTTAAATTGAATTGAGTTGGGATACGTATGGATAGAGGTCCTCCCCAGAAGGTGAATACTTTCATTTTTTTGCTCTTCCATCCATACGCAACGGAGGACGATAATCTGCCAAGCAAACATACCCCACAATCAATTACTATCCTACTTTTAACGGTTCCTCCGGCATAAAACCGGTCTGCAGAAATCGCCGACACGCATCGTCCGACGACCGCTCCTCTTACCAGCCAACCTCGCAGCGGCTAAACCAAGTGCAGAGAAAATGGATGAAGCTCCAGCGCCATAGCGTCCATGGTGGCGAAGGTGACACCGGACATACCTTTTTGCACAGATTCGCACACACGAGATTGAGAAATGCCGCGGGGAGATATAATTATTTTCGCCAACAGAACGGCGGCGTCCGAACTCCACGCGAATGTTGTCCAAATTGCTTTCGGCCATATTTGCCGGTTGCACCTCGGCGAGCGTTGCAGGTGATAATTACCATCGTTCGTGGATACCATAGTGTTCCCGAGCAAGCCGCTCAAGTTAGCAAGCAGGTCAAGCAGACATACATTTTTCGAAGTTTTAGACTGACAAGAAGATCGTCTTCTAATGTCCCTTCCAATTAGTAACGGACTCTTTCAGCTCCATAATCTTCCAGTTGGTTCTTCTTACTTTGCCACTAACCGGAACACGTCCGGATCAGCTCGAATGCATCTCACCAATACGCAAGAATGCACGCGGCCCGACGATCGATGGTTGTAAACAAAGCCGATCTTTTCGCTTTCCGTAAGATTTACGCGAACGTACTTCCCGCCGGACTCCGGGCCAGGACCGCGTGTTGTTTATCCGCTTTAAACAGGATTGATTTCCCTCGGAAGAGGTTCATATGGTGCTGCTCGCTGTCGCCACCAGCACACAGGAATGGCGCCGATCCCGTCTCGTGCGTTGGAAAATCTACGCCGGGGAAAATGGGGTCGAAAATCGGGTGCAAGCTTAGACCGGGAGGGGACGCGATGGGACGCGATGGGGGTCTTATAAATAGATCTTTGTCTGTCCGTGGTGAGCCGCTCATAAATCGTCATCGCCGTTGCGTTGGTCACGTTTTCCGTGTTTACTAGATCGATGCGGCTGCGGTGTGAGAACATGGTAGGTGAAAGAATCTAAGCAGGCGTTATGTTTTTGCATGATCCAGTTTTGCCTTCAAGTCAGTAGCAGTATCCTCCGCAAAAAGTGGAACCATTCTTCATAAAACACACCTGTTCTTGCTATTAAGAAAGGACACGCTCAGATGTTACTGTTGTTCACCTTTAGAGTAAATATAGCACCTCTGGGAAGAGCGCTGCGTCGAAGGTAACGTTAAGGATAACATTTTCTGTGAATCATCTCCCTAACGTCTGTCCCTAAGCAGGCGGCGTTAGAGAAAGCGTCGTTTTGCCTATTTATAGAGGATCTTGATTTGTTTTCCTACTATATCGCGTAACGTCTACATGGCCTGTCTGAGCCATGCGTGTTTTTTCGGGTGGCGTCGGGGAAGTTCACGAACGATGCGTCGCCATCTGTTCGATTGGACTGTGTTGGCATTTTGCTGCTACTGCCGCTCTCTGAAGAGTTTTCCGATCGACTCTTTTTCCTTTCCATCTGATAGTGTGACACATCGGTCATTAACCATGCACTCTCGCATCTTCTCTTTGCTTTATTTCCGCTCGAAAACAGATGCCAGGAGGTGGCCACGCGCAAAGAGTACGTCCAGCTGGTCGAATCGGTACGTGATTCTGGTGGTGAGGTGAAGATATTCTCCAGCATGCACGTCTCCGGCGAACGTAAGTTGTTGCAAATCGTCCTTCTTTCACTTCAGTCAGTAAGCGCTCTTCTTCACCCCCAACAGAGCTGGCGCAGCTAACCGGCGTGGCCGCGATCCTTCGCTTCCCGATGCCGGAACTCGAGGACAGCGAGGACGAAGGAAGTGACGGTTCGGATTCGGATTGAGGTGTGTGTTAAGCGTTAACCGAGGTCACACGTTTGGCAGCATCATATGTTTTGTTTTCGATTCGTTTTCGGTCCCTTTTACAGTGGGTTCTTTTCGGTGGCAATAAGTATACAGATTTTTTTTACTGTCGGATTACGTTATAATAGGTTTCCTATCAAAACGGCAAACACAAACTCACGATACAGAGCTGCAGGTTACAGAGTTACAGCTGCGACAGTAAGGTCAGGGACACAAGCAATACTAGCTAGGTACTACCCATCAGACGAACTGATCCTTTGTTTTTTATGGTTTCAAATTTTGCTTGTGTTCTCTATGTGTTTTTGTTCTCTGTGTGTGTTTTGTTCTCTATGTGTTTTTTATTCAGTTTACTCCTGCCAATATATATATGCGAACGATTGCGAACGATAACAATAGGTAAATCATGTCCGAATAAACCTTAACTCAACCCCTGCTAGTTACTGACATTCTACAAACGAGAGCAAACCCACACTTTTTGCTCCTTAAGAAAGGTGTTGGATAAGTTTCAAACACAAAACAGACCTCATGATAGCTACGGATCAATGCATCTAGTGTAAATAAATGTACACTCTCCCTCCTGTTCGAGAACTGTTCCACGCCATCCAAAACGATAGTTAAAATCAAAATGTTAGCGAATTAAATTATAGAGCAACGATACGAAAACGCCCTTCTGTTGATAGCTGCTTTTACAATCGACACCATCTACCTACCTTAGCCCAAATAGCCACTACTAGCAGCAGACCGGGGGAGTTGTTCGAGAAGACTCACCGCATCGCAACAGTTTTACGTACGTTGAATGTAACTGTGGAACGAAGCAAATATACTCGATCATTCAATTTACTCAAGTATTCAAGCGAACTCGTTGATTGCTTGTCTTTTTATTTAGGTTTTCAGGAGTCTCCACAGGGGTAACAGTAAGATGACCAAGTCCCTAACAGAAGTACTCTAAAAGAAATCGCTAACGCCATCGTTCCACTTGTACCATTCCGAAGTAGGATGCAAATGCGAAGGCTCCTCTTGGGTTGTCTGGTATCATTCTGCTTACATCGTTCAATTTTGAAGGCATCATGGTCACCTCAACGATGCTCATTTTATTGGGTAATTCAACGTACATACGAACAACGACTGTAGCCAAGGACCGAGCGACTTGGAGAGCAATAGATGAGAATCCCTTAAGACGACCATCTGAAGCAACAACGAAGAAGTCCTTCTATGCAAGTCTCGTAATAACTTTATTTTCCTTCTAAACGTGTTTTAGTACAACAGTGCTGAGTATAATAAATAGTAACAATCTGCGCATTCGCATTCGGTTTTAATTCGCCACGAGAGGCACCAGACCAGACCATGCCTGTTAGGGGGAGGAAGAGCGAGGCAGCCGCTGCCGAGTATGGATGGTACGCGGGGGGGAAGCGTTGTCGGAAGGCACATACGGTTCCTTTTCAACCACAACCTTATCAGTTCTTAACAAGTTCGAATGGGCAACAACCTTCCAATTCCCATTTTGCATCTATATCTTACCTTTAAGGTGAATTTTGTTACTTCTTTTTAGTAGTTTTTTCCTCCACGCTCACACTCACAGAGAGTTAGAGAGAGATAGAGCGCGCGAAAGAGGGTAGGAGTATAAGGTAGATGTAGAATACAGTACGAGTTGAATAGTAAAACGTGATAAAGTAAGCGCATATTATAAATAGTTCATTAATGGGATGAATCGGGGATGTACAATTATGAGCTTCGCTTATGGGATTGTGTTCTCTATCACGCACTTCAACACAAATTTGAACTAGAACCTAATTCGCCTCCCATTTCTTCCTCTATTTTTTCGTGAGCGAGTTATAAACATGAAAATGAATCTGCTGAGTGCAAAGTAAATGAAAAGGGGGGAAAAACAAATTAAACAATATTTAACTCGGCGTTATTTCGATAAATTACTGTGCGGAAGAGGGATTGCATCCCTCCTCCTTCATCGATTCATCGTTATCCTCCGCGCGTGTGGGGGGTGGTACCAGGATGGTGTTGTGGGTGTATTTTTGCTCTCCTCGTCACGCTTGAAGCATTGGGCACTTCGAGCAGGAAGCCACCGCCCAGAAATCAGCGCGTCCCAATCCACCCACCCACACGCGTTCCGTCGGTAACGGTCGTGTTTTTTGTGTGTGTTTCTCCTCCTGGCCCAACTCGAGCGGTGTTCGAGAACGGGTTACTGGTTGCTGGCGGCGTTGTCGAAGTTCTCCAGAAACTCCAGGTCACTGTTGGCGCGGAAGAACGCCTGCTTCGGTTTGGCCCGCTTCAGCGTCTCCGAGCCGGCGCTAGCGCTGTTGGCGTTGATCGACTCCTCGCCTTCCACCACCAGCAGATCGTTGTCTTCCTCGCGCAGCAGATCCTCCACGTTGACGCCACCGGGCGTGAACAGCCGTATGATCAGCGGATCGCAGTCGTTACGCACGATCTCGAACGTGAAGACCGCCTTCCCGGCGTCGGCCAGCTCGGTGAGGCGGGCACGCAGCCGGCTCCATCGCTTCGCTCCGAGCGTCACCTCGTCCGTCGGGAGGTAGTGCTCGAGGCAACACTTCTTCGCCAACCGGGACATCTCCTCCACGCTCGGCGGCATCCGGCGCAGCTCGGTGGCGGTCGCCCGGTACCCGTAGTCCACGAGCAGCACTTGATGGTAGGTCGCCTGGCCGCCGTGCACCTCGGCGAGCACTAGCGCCCGGCAAAACTTCCCGCTATGCACGAGCTGCGCCAGACAGAACAGCCCGTTGCGGATGTCGCCGGGGGCGATCGAGTCACAGTGCTGGGCCTTGGCCGCCAGCAGCTCCTCCATGTTGCGCTGCGCGTCGAAGCTGTTGTCGAACTGGATGAAAAATTCGGCCGGCGAGTTGACGTGGCTGATGTGGACTTTGTCGTCCTCGAGCTGGTAGCTATCGTCCAGCCGGTTGTCGTCGCCGAGGAAGAAACTGGAGTTCATCGCATCGCCGGACGCGCCCGCCCCCTTCTCGCACAGGGCCACCAGCTGCTCGACGATGTTCCGGCCCTCGTGGAACAGCTCGACCGTCGCACTGGACGCGCCGGGGCTGTGCAGCTGCACGGTGAACACCGTCTGGCCCATCGCCGTCAGCTCCAGGAACTTCGCCTGCGCCGCCTCCGACCAGTGCTTCACGTTCTCCGGCAGCCGCAGCGTGCACTTCGCACAGAGCCGGCCCAGCTCGGCGATGCTCGGCTCGAGCTCCTTCAGCTTGCACACCGTCGCACCGTTCCCGTAGTCCAGGAACAGCACCTCATACTGACCCGGCTGTGGAATGGCCACCACCTCCACCCTGTACCACAGACCGTCGTCCGCGAACTCCGCCAGGCACACCATGCCGGTGCGCGGTTCCACCACATCCTCGAACTTGCTCACGTCCGCCAGATAGTTGCCCATCGTGTCTAGCGCGTTCACATCGCGCTCCAGCTGCAGGTAGAACTCGTCGAGCGACTCCGTGTGGCTGGTGAAACACTTCTGCCCGGACGGCACGTACAGCAGCCGCGTGCCGAGCTTCTTCTCCACCAGCATCTCGGCGATGTCCTTCTCGCCGCTGCGCACGCTGATGTAGTGCACACCCTGCGCCTCGGCCAGAAACTGCACCTCCACCTCGTCCAGCGCGCGCAGGATCGTCGTGGCCACCTCCTTCCAGGCGGCCGTTTTCTTCCGGCTCTTGGAGGGTGCGGACGAATCGGCGGCCGTCTCCGGGCACGTCGGTTGCACCAGCATGGCGCACTGCTTCGCGTAGCTCTTCCACCGCATCAGATCGTCGTTGATGTCGCGCAGCGTGCTCTTTTTGTTGCTCGTCACGATGTCCGTGTGGCCGAAGTCGATGAACTGGATGATCAGATCGTCATGGCTGTCGATGATCAGCGCGCGGTACCAGAGGTCGTCGGCGGAGTACTGGGCGATGCAGTAGCGGTCGGCGGAGAAGTCACGCAGCGGTGGCAGCGATGAGGCGATAATTTGAAGATTCTCCTGGAGTTGGTTCAGATCTTTCAGGTCGCTCTCGAGCTGGGAAGAGGTGAAAATGTTTGTTTAGGTCACGTATTAGTTCTAAAGAAAAAAGCCACAGTTGATCTAAAGCTATTAGCATCTGGCCAAGTCTAGTGCAGTCTGTTCCAGAGTTACACGTATAAACAAAAACTCTGCAGTTCATATTGCCTAAAACCCCAGTTGAGCAATAACTTGAACAACACTTTCAATCTGCCTGCCTAATCAAGTACTATCCACCACAACTTGCGATGGATTCGGAATGGAGCTGCGAATGGTAATAAATATTGTAAACTACCGTAGATCCATCGAAAATCAACCCATCTCGTACAACAGCATGGCAAAAAGACACTACTCACCTGGATGAAAAGCTGGCTCGGATTATCGACGTGACAGATCTTCGCCTTAATCTTCTGATGCTTCGCCTCGTGATCCTCGATCGAAGGACGCACCGCAGCGCCCGGGGTCGGTGTGGTGGCCTGTCGTTGGTTCAGAATCGCCTCGTAGTCCAGGTCCGCCACCAGCTGGCGGTCCTTCAGCACGCTCACGATGCTGTAATCGTTCGAGGTGATGTCCACGATCCAGATGCCGTTCCGGAACTCGATCACCTTCAGGGTCAGCTCGAATGTTCCGGTCAGCTCCGTGATTTCGCCCTTGACGCGCTGCTCCTCGACACCCGCAATCGCCGCCATCGGGAGGTGCACGCGATGCGCAAACGCACTGTTGCGCTCGAGAAACTGCGGCGCCAGTACCTTCAGCTCGCTGTGCTTCATGTGCTCACGATAGCCGTAGTCCACCAGCAACACCTCGATCCGGTCGATCTCCTGCAGCGAGACGATCTTCGCACGGTACCAGTTGCTGTCGTCCTGCGACTTGGCCGCGCACATTTCGTTCATCGCCAAGTTCGCTAGCGGCACGACGTCCTGCTGCTTTTCGTAGTACTCGTACAGGTCGTCCGCCAGTTTGGCGATGTCCTCGTGCCAGCGTGCATTCTGCACGTACAGACAGTTCGTGCTTTCCACGCAGGTTACGTACACGTTGAAGGTGCTTAGGAGCACGGGCATTTCAACGATCGTCGGCTCCGGTTGGCTCGTAAGTGATGGAATCATCAGCGACAGTATCAATCTGGTGCGGTGAGAGGCGAACAAACGTTTGAGAAGTGTGTAAGCACGCCTGCTTTAAGGAATAAATCAACCCACAAGCGTACCTTTCATCGTTCGATACATCAACGATCTGCGCCACGCAGTACCGATTGAGCCATTTTTCACGAAGCTCCTCCAGAGTGTTGTCCACCGTGGAAAGGGACACATCACAGCCATCCTGACGGCAGCTAAACACCGCCTGATGCCCGAGCAGTTTCACGCGGAAATCGTTCAGACTTTTAAGCTCCACCAGCTGCACCTTCAACGTTTGACCCTTCAGACGCATGAGATCTATATCTGCAAAGGGCATTGCATTGTTTAGCAGTGTAACACGGCCGTGTTTTCCAGCTGCCATTCGCTCCCTACTTACCAACGTAAACCTGCGCAACGAGATTATCCTCCAGCAGCTGCTCCTTGAGATCACGACCAAGCGAGTCCACCTTGGTGTGGTAGTACTTGCCCTCAACACGCTCCAAAAATACAGCCTCAAACTTCTTATCATTGCTGACGTAAGCATCGATGCGACTCTGCAACTCCTTCACCTCGCAGCGCAGCCGAACGTCCGGCAGCGCGCAAGCGATCGCCATCGGTGCCAGCCGCGTAAAACGACGCTCCACCAGCCAAAGATCGTTCACCGACAGCGCAAGCTTGTTGCCGCCATCGACCAGCTCCACCTTGTACTTCTGCACCGATTCGTTGTACTTCAGCACGCGCGCACGATAGAACGCGTTGTGTTTCGGGTGCCGGACGACCACGATCGAGCCGGTGATTGGTTTGGCGGCCTTCCCACTGGCCTGCTGCTGCTGCTGGAGCTGCTGCTGGTGTACCTGTTGGTTGCTTTTGTTGCGATAGTACTTCTGCAGCTGCTTCATCATCTCGTGGTACTTCTCCTCGTCCGAACGAAGCCGAACGTAGAACTGCTCCGGCGAGTACCACCAGGACAGGATGACATCCTGTTTCGCGTTTAGCGGTACGACCTGCTCCGGGAAGGTACTACGGTAGGGCATAAACTCATCCGGCGGTTGAGCGTTATTAACCGGTGCGTTAGAGCTAAAAAAAAAGCAATGGTGAGAATAAAAAAACATAAATTTTCTGTACAATCGGAAATGGCTGCACAGCTTGTTCAAACCGCCCTATTATTCTGATTATTTTACAACAAAACAGGCAAACCTCAACCGCAAGCCATTAATTATGGAACATTCCGATAATGTGCTAAATTAGCACCATTATAGCAACGGAAAAAATCCCTGCGAATGTACGTTTCTGAAGGTGCATGTTCAACTCACCTCTCCATTGGTGCGTGTTGCTGCGGTTGCTGCTGCTGCGCATAGTTTACCTGATCTTGCCCTGCATTACGCACGTTCCGCTTCGCTTCGTTGCCGGGTGGACTGTTTGGTTCTGCACAGCGATCATCATGCTCGTAGTAGTACGGCATCTGAGCTCTACACAGGGAGGATTGATAGGGAGAGAAAAAGTGTATCCATCTCTGTTGTTGCACCGAGCAAGACCAGCACACACACACACTTACCGTTCCTTATTGAACCTTGGAATGTCATTACGTGCTGCTGCAGAGGCGTTCGTTCCACCCGTAGCAGCAGCAGCACCCGCAGCAGCGACTGCGGTCGGTCCCCCTGTGACACCAGCATTTCGTTTCGCGTCCTGTTTGCTGTTGCTGGTCGAGGAGTCACGGCTGCTGTTGTTACTATCGCCTCCATACTTAGCACCACTTCCGGATGGTCGTGTGTTGCGCGGCGGACTCTGCAGTAAACCCGCCGCCGGTTGCAGCTCATAGCCGGAACTTTGATTTCCCGGCAGCGGTGGTCCACCGCTCCACTCGTCGTTGGTCAGATCGATGCAGTCGCCCTGCCCGGATGAAATGCCACTGGAGGAGAGCAATGCTTTCGCGGAATCGCCACTGTTTCCCAGCGGATCGCTCTTGACCGTCGTGGTGCCGCCACCGGACGTACGTTTGTGTTGTTGCTTCTGCTGATTGTTTTGTTGCTCCTTGATGAACTTGATCGGGTTCTTCAGCTTCAGCAACTTCTTCGACACGTTCAGCACGGGCGTATCCGACTCATCCAGCAGATTCACGATCGTTCTGCCATCGTCGCGCACGTCACAAACGATCAGCTTGAACGGTTTACGCTCCCCGTCGACCCCTTCCGAGAGCATTTCGAGCTGGGCCGTCGATAGTTCCCCGCTCGTCGAACCCTCGAAGCTTTCCAGGCAGCACTCGTACGCTTCCGGCCGCTGGTGGACGAACGCCGGGGAGAGACGCTTTAGCTGCGCGCGCTGCACCGCGATACTGTTGCCGTAGTCGACCAGCCGGACCTTTATCTTTGGGTCCGTTTCGATCACCTCCGCCCGGTAGAAATCGTTCGGATCGAGCTCGACGGCATACACGTCCCCGACGCTGACGGTCCCCGGTACGGTGCTACTCCCACCCTGACAGTGCACGATCAGCTCATCCATCATCTTGTCGAACGCGGCCACATTATCGAGCCGGTGAATGAAGAACTGCGCACACGACTCGATGTACCGGATCACCACATAGCAGCTTGCCCCGCGCGGCAACCGGCCTGCCGCCGGGAACCGATACAACTGCTCCAGGCAGTGCTTCTGCAGCCGGAGGAACAAATTTTCACCACTTTCGTACAGCTCGCAGTACGAGACGAAGGCGGCGCCCTCCGGCGGTGTTACCTTCAGTGTGAGCACCTTTCCCAGCACGAGCCGCGAGAAGATGCCGGCCACGTCCGCGTTCACATCCTCCAGCCGGCGCACGTTCGAGAGGGCGAAGCGCGTGGAGAATATCTCGTACCGCACGAACTCGGGCGGAATTTCGTACAGGCTGCTGGGATGGAGCGTCTCCGAGTGACCGTAGTCGACGTACGACACGGTGCACAGCCCGTCCGGTCCGAGCGCGGTTATGAGCGCCCGGTAGATCATCTGCGTCTGCGAGTACCGTGCCAGGCAGGCCATGCCGAGCTGCAGCTTGCGCGTGATGGTGCGCAGGGGCACCCGTGCCAGTGCCGCCATCATCTGCTTCAGCGTCGCCTCGCACGAACGCAGCTGCACCATGAACTGTTTCGGTCCGTTCTGCACGTACGACACGGTCACCTCGTACAGCGAGCCGACCGTGAGCGTGCTGGCGTTGAACGTCAAACTGCCCGGGGACGTGGGAACGGTCGAGCGGCCCGGTACTGGCACACCCGTCGGGGTCCGCAGGACGTCATGCTTGCGGGACTGACTGCTCGAACGAGCGTGCTGCTGTGGTGCGTGCACGGGCAGCAAGTTCCCGCCGTTGGCACGTGCCGACAGCGGCGTCTGATGGTACGGAGACGCGGGCGGTGTTTCCACCAGGTGAGGTGCGTAGCCAAAGTCTCCGAGCGCATTCCGGGCCGACGGGTTCGGGGCGGTACGCAGTGAACGTGCCGGTTGCAGGTTTTTAGCCACCTGGTAGCGATTAATATTCATATTCGCTGCCGAAGTGCTGTCCGTTCGAACCGAGCTGAAAGAGGGAAAAGATTAAATCGGAAATCGTAAAGAGCGACGTGACAGCACGGGAACTTACTCCAAATGGGGACTTGAGCACCCCTCGTCGTCGTCGTCGTCGTCGAAGCCGCCTGCGATTCAAACTAATTAGGGAGCCGCGCTGTGTTGACTGTGCCTGCTCACTGGTGAAACATTTTCCAACCTCCGGGCTGCCTGGTAACGAACGACCAAAAGAAGGGGGGTCCAATCAGATCAATGTGATATTTTTTCGTTGTTCGTGCACACAAATGAAATCGAGAAAAGCAAACAGGGTGCGTAACGGAGGCGCTGCAGCGAAAGATCGCGGGACCGCGGAAAAGCGCAATGAAGAGAAAACTGTTAACGCAGTTTTTTCCTTGTCTTGCTTCTCTCGATCCGTTTCTTTTTGCTGAACGCATCATTTCATCGCGCTTCGTTTGTTGCTACCAATTGCACTGCACTTCTTCTGCGTTTTTGGTGCTCCACCTCTTTTTATCATTTTTTTCTTCAGAGGCGTGCGGGCGAGTGTGGAACGTAAGGAAAAAGAAAAATACTAAGCCATGTGTACCGTTACCGTACTCCATATTGCGCTTTTCGTTTAAATGCACATTCGATCGATTGAGGGGCGACTTTAATATTAGCAGTTTTTATGCCTGATGATGATCGTTCGTTTTAGTAACTTTTGTTTTCTCTCCATAGTCGTACCGAATATGTGATTTGAAGATCACCTTACGATCGATGATTAGCCGGAATTTGGAATTTATGCTTGCTCGTGTGAAACATCTAACACATGGTTCCCGAAGAACAATACGAACTGATAGGAGCCATTGCACTTTTCTGGAGACACCGATGGACCCCTATATCTAACGGGATCACTAGCAACTTCTTGCTCGCTTTGTTGACTTTCCGTCTGACTAATTACTACGACCCCCCGGAATTGGGAGTACACTGCAGCGGCAACTTACCAGAGAAGAAACTTTCGGCGTGCGTGGCGTATGTTCCGGCAAAACGACGAACTTCCCGTAACTCGATCCGCTTAAGATCCTGGCTTAGCGCGCGAGACAGAGAGTGTCCGTTTTGCTTTTCGGGGTGTGTGGCGATAGAACCGCGATTCGTAGGGAGGAATGCTGCTGCCGATGGGCGATGTTGATGGAATCAAGTAGATATAGGGGTGGTCAGCACATGGGTCTGTCGAGGTAGCCATATTGAAAGCAAACTTTGACGTCTGCGGGAAATGTTTGTTTTGCCTGCAGGAGCACCGTCAGGTGCAGATTAGGTGTATGGATTGGTTGTAGATTGTTGTTAATTGAAACTGTTCATTGAAAATTCCAATTCCTTACCTAGTAGCGCTTTCTATCGATGTAAACAAACGTTTCCCCGCACTAATTCATTCAAAACAATTTTAAAGCATGGTTGACATCATTTCGTTTATTTTTCTGAAGAAGCCGAAACAATTTGCACAAAATGACCTAACCTCCCGTACATCTCCTTGGTTTCATCCAAACATTTTTGTAACGAAATTGAAGAAAATAAACTTTTAGCATCTGCGCTTGGTTGTTTTATTAAATTTGAGCCCATTTGTGTACGTAAACGTGAAAAATTACCATGTGAAAATCGGTGAAACAAGTCATTCGCATGTGAAGTAACGAACTAGCTTGTTGTAAACGCAAATCAGATGTCTCAAAAAGCGGCTGACAGAACCGGCAACGATTAGAAAAATTAAAAAAATGCTTGCAACCGTAAACATAACCTCCCGCCCGTTTTTTTCCCGGTCCGTGTAGCATCCCCGTCGCCCGAAACGCAGCTGCTCTGCCGTTGTAACTTCGTTCGTTTTACGTGCTGAATATCCCACCCCGCGATGGCAACGTTCGATTTGGCTTCGATCACGAGTGTACTGTCCGATCTCGACACGCACGGCGTCAAATGGGTCGGTAAAGCGTCGAAATGGGGCACGGAAGCGGAAGGTACGCACACTTTCCACGCTGCCAACACCTGCCGGTGGCTTGGGCGGTCAAAACGCTGGCACTAATTGCATCGCTTTCCCCCGCAGCCAAAGACCTGATCGATGCGATCAATGCGTGCAGCGACATGCGCTTCCTCAACCTGGAGGGCAACACACTCGGCGTGGACGCTGCGAAAGGGATCGCGCGCGCGCTCGAGAAGCATCCCGAGCTGAAGCGCGCCCTGTGGAAGGATCTGTTTACAGGGCGCATGAAGGAGGAGATACCGATCGCGTTGAAGGCGCTCGGGCAGGGTATGATCACGGCCGGCGCTCAGCTGACCGTACTGGACTGTTCCGATAATGCGCTAGGGCCTAACGGCATGGTTGGGCTGGTGGATTTGCTGAAGAGTACCGCATGCTACTCGCTGGAGGTTGGTTGTGGTTGGCACGCTTCCCTGCGGAGGGAATTTTGCTTCATTTTGTTCATCTCACTCTTCCTTGCCACCAGGAACTGAAGCTGAACAATTGTGGCTTGGGCATCGAAGGCGGCACCATGCTCGCAAAAGCCCTGCTCGAAGGACACGCCGGCAGTAAGAAGGCGGGCGGCAAAGCACTCTCCCTGCGGGTGTTCATTGCCGGCCGCAACCGGTTGGAGAATGCGGGCGCCAAAGCGCTCTCGGAGATGTTTGCCACGATCGGCACGCTGGAACAGATCGAAATGCCGCAGAACGGTATCTACCATCCCGGCATTACGGCGCTCTCGGAAGCGTTCAAGGTGAACCGGAACCTGCGGATACTCAACTTGAACGATAATACGATCGGCCCGAAGGGTGCGGCGGCACTCGCGATCGCCCTGCAGGAGCTGATGAAGCTGAGGGAGATCAACTTCGGCGACTGTCTGCTGAAGACGCGGGGAGCGGCACTGATCGGAGAAGCACTGCACGAGGCACACGCCGAGCTGGAAGTGATGGATTTCGGCTTCAACGAGATCGGCCCGGATGGAGGCTTTGCGCTGGTGAACGCAACCGCCAACAAGGAGAAGCTACGGTCACTCGTGCTGAACGGAAACCAGTTCGGCGAGGAGTGCTGCGAGCAGATGATGGAGCTGATGCAGGAGTACGGCCGTGCTGGTGTGATGGAGCTGGAGGAGGACGCGGGCGACGTGGAGGAGGAAGAGGAGGAAGAGGACGACGACGAGGACGGGGAAGAGGAGGAGGACGAGGAAGCAAGCGAGGAGGAAGACGAAGAAACGGGCGACGAGGACGAAGACGATGTGGACGAAACGGCAGAAGGATACGACGAAGAGGAGGAGGACGGGGAACAGGATGCGGAGGAAGCGTTACTGACGCGCATGAAGCAACACAGCACAACCGCCACGAACAACAACGACACCTCCAGCACGGTCACGGTCGATCTGGACGCAACGCTCCCGCCCACGGTGGATTCCTTCTTCCGGACGCACTACCCGTCCGAGACGCTGTTCACGTCCCTCCCCGATCAGGACAAGGTGGCCGCCTTCCGCAATTATCTGGGCACGATCGCCAAAGAGGACTACCTGGTGCACGCTGCCTTCACCATCCTGAAGTGTTCCGACCTGTGCGAACGCCAACCGGAAGCGCTGGATGTGGCGCTCGCACTCTACAAGGATGCGTTCGAGTTCGCCAGCGCCAACAAACGCCTCAAGAGCCTGCGCAACTTCATCCTGATCCAGCTGGGGCTGCTCAAATCGGAGGACCGTAGCTTCCGGCCGAACTACAGCGTGCCGAACTGTCAGCGCGCGTTACGGGTCGCGCTGCAGAAGAATCTGATCCCGGCGGAGGAGGCGGTCATGTTCCGGACGTTTCTCGATCGGATGGGATAGAGCAGGAGCAGAAGCGTTGCAATTGCGACATTAACATTTTACTATTTAAAAGAAGCTGTGCCGGTGTAAATTTGATAAAATCTCGCTTGTGAACCGAACCCAAAAAGAGTTTTTCTTTTTTCTTTGAATCATCCCTCCGAAAGTATACTAACAATTCGAAACGATAAAGCACGCGCTGGACACGTACGTTGCCGGCTGATCCGGATCGTCCGTTTTTTGATCGCTTGCCTGCCAAGCCACCGGGGCGTATCGGCGCCGGAACTCGATCGTCGTGCAGTACCCGATCGTTTCCTCTTCGGACGCAGTGTCGTAGTGCGAATAGGCGGTGCAGTGGACGGAAACTGGAACCATCCGCGGTACGCAGTACACGGCCGACACGATGGCGTTATCGCGACAATCGAGCCGGCTAAAGGTAAGGAACCGCTCTGTCGACACGGGAATGGTTGGTTCGTTGCGGCTGTTGATGAAAGACGGGTCTCATGAAATGCCCGGAGAAGGTTCGCAGCTACACTTACAGCTTCACATCAAGCCCTTCGTATATCTGCACAGCCAGCTGTGGTGAGGAATGTTCACTGGCCGCCTGTTCCTGCTCTTCGCAGCCGTAGCAAGCGCTCAACGGTCTGTAAATGAATGCCGACACCTTGCGCCGTTTACGCGACGGATTCACGATCGGCAGCAGCAGTACGTTGTTGTTGGGGTCACTGAAGAGGTTCGAGCTTGACGAGGTTGCGGACGAGTAGCGTCTCCGGCGGCCCCGGTTGCTGTACGGTGACGACCGGTCGAGGTAATTCATGCGAAACATAAAGGACCGAAGAGATGCCATCGCGGCGAAGAAAGTTCGACAATCTCACAATACGATTACAAATTAACAAACAGTTTAAACACGAGTATACTAAGCGAGCGAGAATTGTCAGTGACGGCTAGTACTAGGTACATCTGTCAGAATGCTAAAGTAGTGGCTGACACAATAGCACGAGAAAGATAATTTTCGAGAAGAATTACGATTGACATAGGAGTATCAAACAAACACCTCATCATTCCATGGTTTGAAATGCATTTTTTTTTTATTCTATCAACCACTTAGACTTTGTCATTACTCTTATGTCTTTAACTTATACATTAGTTCATTTTAACGGCACGCCTGTACAACAGAGTTTAAACACGATCACCACCTGGTGGGGTCTCCTCCGTCGATCGCTCGGACGGGGCACGGCGCCTTTGTAAGATACGCATCAGCTCACTGTTGCCGCTGATCGGCGTGATTCGTCGTATCGTACGTTCGTGCTGCGGCACTGGAGCCTGCTGAACAGTCTGGTCGGTGGTGATCGGTTCATGCACTTCATTCGCGAGAGCCGAAGGACTCACGATCGGTGGCATCGGAGCGGCAGGTTGCACGGTTTCGCCCGTACCCAACCCGTGCAGGCTGACGCGCATGAAATTGATCTGCTCGCCCCGAATGTGCTGCAGCTTCACCAGCTGCTGATCGATCTCCATGCGTTCCGCGTTCAGGTTCATGATGGTGACGTCGATTTGCATCTTGCGATTGAACAGCTCCATCGTTTGCGCATCGATCGATTGCATTTGCTCCGTTAGGGAGAGCAGCGGTTGCAGTTTGGCGGGATCGACTGTCGTCTGCGGTGCTGTTGGTTCGCCTTGATCGCCTTGCACTTCGCTAGGTGGAGTATGGACCACACGCTCAGCGATGTATTTTTCTTCCTCTGCGTCTCCCAGGATGTACTCGTCGCCAGACGTTTCGAGTGCCGTTTGTGGCGACGGCATCCGTTCTATTCCTTCTTTACTCTCTTCCGGAGGAGGGCTCGAGCAGGGTAAGATTTCTTCTGTTGTTATCTCCGAACTAGATAATATCCGATTCTCTTGACCCTGCTGTTCGTTCTGGTAAGTCATAACGGAAAGAGGCAGTGGTTGAATCACCTCTTGCCCCGATTGCACATTGGAAATCGTCATTGGAAGCAACGAAGAGTTTGTCTGTACAACATTTCCTCCACTTGTTACGCTCGAAACAGCTGGAACTGTTGAGGTTCCCGGTTCCTTCGATAATGACATCGTGCGAATTCTAATGGTTGGCGTGTTGCGCGCAAGTGTTGCGTCCGGTGAAGTCCTGAAAGACTGTTGAGTGATCTCAGCGGCTGCGTTTTGCGTTACATTCTGGTCAAGTCCATTCCCCAGGGTCCCTTGATACCTTTTTGTTGGTATAGGTAGATTGCACTCCACGTTATGTGCACATTCTTCTCGAGGAGAAGCACTATCTATCTCCTCTCGAGAATGAGACATTGTACTTGTGCCTATAGCAGGCACTATTTCCGGCCCGAAACGGCTTTGCTTTCGGGGTTTTTTGCTACAGCCACTATTGCCTGAAACTGCTACCGGCACGGAGCATGTTGTACGAAGATCTTGGTCTCCATTCGCCACAGCCTCCGTGGCACCGGCGGCAGTATTGACAGCTTCGTTCGCACCGGCTGTTGCTGGTTTGCGATTTTTCTTCTTGGGAGTTTTTCGCTTCTTTGGTGTTTGGCACTCCGTCGTTGCTGTGTCGGTAGAACCGTTTGGGGTAGGAGTTCCGGGATCCGTTTGCATTTCATTGTCGTGAGGCATCGAACCCATCTTTTTGTTTTCCCCCTTTTGCCGTTTACTATTTCGCTGCAGTATCTGAAAAACCCGCTTTCGATCGTTTCTGTCGCTAATACCTGCCAGCAATTGATTTCTGTTGGCCTTCGTTAGTGTTGCATCGCCCGCATCTTCCGTATTGTTCGTCGCTGGTAGTGATAGATCGCCTGCAGTGACAAGCTGTTGAACAGCGCTTTCAAACTGTCGCCAGCCGTTGTCACGATTCGGTGTACTATTCTGCAGATCTGCCCTTATTCGAATAGCATTAGAAGAAGGCGAAGCGCTAGTAAGTGTGTTTGTTGGTGTTGGTGTTGGCTTCCTGGTCCCATTCGCATCCACATTTTCGTCGGTTTGGCCAGGTGCAGTAGAACATGGTGGCTGCTGTTCGTTTCTGTCCGAAACGGTAGCAGGTATGTTAGAATCATTTGTTTCTTGATGATCGTCCAGGCGTTTGTTTAGTTCCTCCACAGTATTCACGCGAAGAAACGGTGCAATTTTTATGGTAGAAAAGGGTAAATCTGCGGATGCAGCTTCGGCTGTCGGCTGGGATTCGCGATTCCTAACGGAATTATTTATATTTGGAGTAACGTTTGACTTCTTTCTGGGGAGCTTTGCTTGTAATGATGGTGATAATATTGGTGCTGCTGAGGCGCGTACCATGTTCAAGCTTAACCCTTTCCGAGGAATAGTTGGACTAGGCGGAATATTGGGTTTTCTACGAACGGGCGTAGTAACTTTAGGTTTTATGTGTCCAACTGTTGGATCATCATCTAAATCGACAGTTACTATTGCAGATGTCGTACTGGGAGTTTGTGCCTCCTTTCCTTTCTTGCGAGTAGGTGTTGTAGCTGAACATTTGAAGATACCGGCGTTCTTATTCGTTCCGATATTGGACGCTGAAACGACTCTCACTGCGGCGTGCTTTGGGCTATGCGCTTCCGTGTCACCGGTGCTGGCCGGTTCCACTATAGCACACTCAGTATCGTCGAATTCGTTCGCTTCCAAACCATGGGAAGCTTCTTGCTCCACAGACGGATCGCCCGTCTTCGGATCTGGCGGCGTAAAGTCTAACAGATCTAAATCCAACGCCTGACCAATCTGCTGCAGCAGTGCGGTAGGTATTTTGTCCGCATCGATCGCTTCGTCCGCCTCCATGCCACTGGTGCCATTTTCACACGCCTTTCCCAGCTCGTTACTCAGGCCGATGCACTTCAGTTGCTTTCTCACCTCCGCCCGGAGCTTGCTCTGTGCGTGCCGGTTCAGTGCCGTCTCGTACTTACCGGCCGGATTGTCGATCATCTGTTTCAGATCGTACTTGCTCATGGTGGTGAGCTGGTTGAGAAGCTTTTTCGTGACCTGTTCGGCACTCTTCTGCAGCAACGCCGAATCCGCGGCACGTACCGCCGCAGCAGCAGCCGCCTGTTCGGACGTTGCCTTACAGCTAGAATCGTCTATTATTTCTACCACCTCTGGCGGAGTTTCACGGGCGTTATCACTGGTATCCGGGGCCGGTCTCCTTTCCACCGCTTCACAGGGTTCGTTCAGGGTTGTCGTTTCGTTGGAGGAAGCTACCTTGGACAGCATTCGCATCGCTTCGTCCGCGATCAGCCGGTCAATCAGTGACATCGGTCTACCGGTCTCACCCGTGCCGGATTGCTGAAAGGGAACATATAAGAAGCCATCCTGGTTGGAACATACCAAGCAACTCACTTGATTTATGTGCTGGAACAGGAAATTGAACGGATGGTCCGGTTGTCCAATATTTTGAGAGTCACATGGGGTCGCTTCGGGGTTTGTGATCCATGGAGCAACTGTAGAATTGCTGTAATCGTAAAATTGCATAATGAGGATATTATTTTCTTAAGGCATATCTCTGGTAGCTCACTCAGGTGATTTGCGGTTTGGACATGGTTGTTGGCCAGGAGAACGCGGTGCTTCTCGATCGTTTGGCGGATTTTTATCGCTCTGCCCTTCCTTCGACTGTTCATCGTCATCGTAATGTTGTTTACGCACGTACCGATACCGGTTAAAGTCATGCGACGGGGGACGTTTCCCATAAGGACCGTAGGTCCAGTCACGATTGCCATAATATCTCCGATCACCGTTGGCAGGATATCGTCTCGGCGACGAGTCTGTGCTATGCCGGTGTCTGTCTGGTGATTCTCTTCCACCGGACTCACTTCGGTGCGATTTCCACGGCGCATTTCGATCGTATCTTCTGTCTTGGTAGCTCATATTGCAATGCGTATACTGCGGGTTGACTTTCACTGGAAGCAAACAATCGTATGTGTTTAACAACGGAAGTAATACTTGAATTTTGGTTTGTTTTACCGTCTCAAAACACAACGTTTTCATATGCTCATAAATTATTGGTATTCTTTCACACAACATCTATGCGGCTGCGAAGGTTACAGCTTGTGAGATGGCCTTCGAATGTGTCTTTCCTTTTTACGCAACTGGATCAAGGATTAGTATGGCGCCCACAAATAGAAGATACTGTATTCAAATTGATAGCACTTTACCACATTCCATGCCTTAAAAGTGGTAGGAATTTGTATTTTGTTTCGTGAAATAGGGTGACCACGGAGAACTTCTTTTGGCGGTAGCACAAACCCGTGCAGGAAATGTCAAACAGCTCATTGTTTACGGTTGACGGCGCGGTTTGCGTGTGTGCGTGCGATGTGAGCGGCGCGGCGTAGTACTGAAAGCGATTTACAGCACAAAACATGTAGAACTGTGCAGTAAATTGAATGAAATTGTCGTTTAACTGTGTATCGAGGTTCCCTAACAGTGGTTAGAAAGTGTCCGTTAGCTTTTTGTCATAAAAGTTGCCTTAAATCCGGCACCTAAACATCAGATGAGATCGCTTTCAAAAGGAGCCAGTGTTGTTTACCTCAAATTCTCAATTGACAGTCGCGCTTTGTTTGTTTGCTAATCAACAACCAAAAAAATGCTCGTGCTTATTTTCTACCGGTGTCCCTGTGCGAATTTGCTGTGAATTTGTGCTGCCGACATCCCGGGCGGATGATTTAGTTCCAGCCGGCACAGTGTCGTCGGTTGCATCTCGCGCTGCCGTTTGCTGTTGGAGTACGAAGTATGGCGGGCACGATGAAACCAAGTCCGAAAAAGTCCACCTCCTCGAAGGTGAAGCAACGCACCAAATCGTCCTCCAGCGGCAACAACAACAGCAGCAACACGAACAACAACAACAACACCCACGGCCTCCCTAGTTCCAACCAGCAACATTCGTCGGCCGGCTCGGTGGCCGCTTCCGCACCATCGGCAACCACCCATCAACCACCGCATGCGCCACTAAAGCACGCGATACCGCACAGCGATTCGTCCGGGAATGATGCCTCGATCGTAGGTTCTTCCAAGGAAAAGGTAAGTGTCGAGGGGCTGTGAGAACGGACAGGTTTCGTAATGGTTTCTCGTTCAATCTAATTGCAGTCCTCCTATAAATCGTACGCCGGGCTTAGTTCCCGATCGGTGCGTACCGCCTGGGAGCAGCACGACAAGCAGGAGACGGAAGTGGCGCCAGAGGTGTACAACAAGCTGGCGGAGGATGCTACCTACAAGCTGTGGGAGTGTGCCAACGTAGGGACCCCAAATCAGCTGGTCGCCAAATCGAACCACGTAATGAGTTTCGCTTTCCCAAACCACCTTCCAGAACATAAAAACCTACAGCCGGCATTCCAGTGGGCGCATCACGTTCGATCTGGTAAACGAAGTGCTGAAGGATTCCGACGTACCGCCGATCGTGGGCGCAAACAGCCAACCGTGGGATAAGATAGAGTACGACGGGGCGTACTTTTTCAATTCGGTTAGTATCTTGATGGTGAATGAGGAACGTATTGGGAATAAAACAATGTTTTCCTACAGGATGAAGTGCTTGATTTGCGCGAGGAATACATTAAGCACATATCGCTCGAGCAGGACAACGTGCCGGTACTCACCACCACCTGGATGGCGGAGGCGGACATAGCGGAGGATCTGATTGCGCTGCACAACAACATCTGCGATGGTGAGTATCGGTAGTAGCGTTTATTCAATGATCGGAAAAGGTTCCCGATCGTTATCTCGTTAAAGTTTCTATAGAAGTTGAAAGTACATCTGTGAACAGGTGGAAAGTATGTTAAAAATATGCATGTCAATAGATTATGAAACCCTAAAATATTGTAAAAACTATTACGTCTCATAGTTTTAAGATAGGGAAAGGAATAAGCTCTAAAGCTAACATATTCCAAACCATCTCTCCAAATCATTTCTAGCCATTTTCATCGGAGATGAGGCTTGCTTCAACGCCGCAATTGACATCCTACAGTACAACCAGCACATACCGTCGCTGATGAAGCTGCTGCTAACGAAGGCGATCGAAATGTTGGGCTTCGAGTACACCGAGGAAACGCTGCGTCGTGCCCTGGAGTATCTGGAGGCATTGGTACAGAACTGTCACGTTGCCCACTCGGATCTGACGCTGGAGCTGAGTTTGCTCAGTCAGCTGTTTGTTAACCTGCTGCTCGGTCCGGCCGGATTCGTTCACGCGAAACTTATGCAACCCAACGTGCTAGTGCATCGACCCCTGACCGATTCCCAACATCAGCAACAGCAGCAGCAGCAGCAGCAGCAGCAACAGCAGCATCAGCAGCAGCAGCAACAACAGGTCGATGCACAGCAGCAGGAGCAGCTGGACAACATTTCTCCCCTGTTCAACAACCCGATGGCTCTGCTGGAGAACAATCTCCCAACGGCGGACGATTCGAACAACTCCAACTCGAACGCCACCGAGGAGCTGCTGCGTAGCATCGAAAACATCAAGGACGGTGGGGATGACATTGATCTGAACATTAAGGACGAGTACGAGGCGCTGTTCTCGATGGTGCAGGGGCTCGGCAAGCAGGAAGGGGTGGACGAGGGTATGGTCGTCGGCACGGAATCACTCGCCGAGGGCGTCGTGGAGGGCTTCCAGGTGAAGGCGGAGTTCGACCCGGAGTCGTACGATGCGAACGCGTCGAATTTCATCGTGCAGCAGGCGGCCGGCTCGGTGGTTGGACCGACGGTCGGATGCGACGATGCGGCGGGGCTGTTGGCGAACGAGGTGCTCAATTCGTTTGCGGCCGCCGCCGCCGCCGCTGTTGGTGTGGCCGCGGTCGGCAACGAAGTATCCATGTTCGATCTCAAACCGGACGTGAACAAGCTGAAGCTGGACGCCTCCGGTGGTACGCCTCCGACGATTATCGATGCCGATCCGGAGGAGAACGTCAGCCTGCCGATGTCGGAGAGTAGCGATGGCGGAGGGGAAGTGAACAATCCCAATTCGACCACGCTGGAGAGTGAAAACATCACGACGCTCATATGCGAGGACTATCTGGTGGACGGTGTTTGCCGGGTGATTGGGCTGTGTGCGAGCAAGTGGGGCTTTGTCGAGCAGGAGTGCACGTTTCTGCTGGTGGAACGCTTGCAGCGGTACTTTCAGGAGCGCAAGACGCTTGCGATCGATTTTAACTGGTTGTCGCGCATTTTCCGGGGACTGTGGGCGATCGGAGAGTTTGCGCTGCGTGAGCTGCTGCCGTACTTTTACCACATCGATAGCCAGACGGTGCCGGAATACCTGATTCCACATTTCAGTGTGAGTATACCGTGTCTCCGTAAACTAGAGAAAGCGTAAACCTAATTCGTTCATTCTTTCCTTCTGCAGACTGCGGGCATTTTCATGAATGGACGATCGGATATATTTTTCTACGAATATTTGTACGATATTTGTGGCGATAGTTTGGGGCCATTTATGTTCAGCTACGATCGTAAGTACTGCCGTCGATAGGAACATTCCTTTACGAACATATTTGAACTTCTTCCTTTATAAACGCTTTCGCAGAGTACATCGAAAAACACTACTTTAAATACCACCGCAAACGGCTAAAAGTGATAGCGGTAAAGAGTTGCTACAAAGTTGCGGCCAAAGTGTACCCAAAGCAACTGACCGGCTATACACCGCGCACGTGCACCCCGAAACCGAAATCGACCCTGCAGGACGCGTTCGAAGACTACAGCGAAAAGCGGCTGCCGGCCGCAAATCAACCCGACAAATCGCGTTTCGGCTTTCGGTTTCCCGGTTGCCGGCCGGTGCCACTCAAAACGGCCAGGAGTCGCGTTAAATCTGGTCCGCAGACAGCGCCCTCGTTGGGCGCTGACGGTGCGCTCAAACAGAACGTGGCACAGCTGCACGTATTCAACTCGAAAATAGTCGTAGCCAGAAGACGGCTGCTGCTGCCGGTTACTAATGAACCGCCGAAACGGCACGTCTACTGCTACGGATCGTGCACAGTGTAAATGTAGTCATAGTTAAGCTTAAGCACCGTGTAAAGTAATAGGTTTTAATTGTAAGCTAGTGGCGAATGCTCAGTGTTCTACGTTTTATGAATGTTTTAGTTTAATAAACACATCCGTACGCTAAAAGAATACGTGCAGTTTTTGTAACGTTACAGTCCATAATGAGAAGAAATTTCCATTTTCAAATGTTGAAAGATTTAAAAACATCATAAAAGTATCGCGCAGCCTTCTTTGCAATTTTCAATGTTTACTTCCCAGTCTGTCATCCACGCTATCGTTCAGTACACTAGAAACCGGTTGCGGCATCACCAGCAGCACCAAAGTGGTCGAATCTGAATTTTGTGATTGTCAGCCGCTCGATTTTGCATGATTCGAGTAGATATCGAGCAGAATCGACCTGATTCGAGCAATGACGGAGAGCTTTCAGTATTGTCCGCCTAGGTTCGCTACTGTACAGCTCTGTTTTGAATTCGCTTTCTCTTTCCTTCCTACTGTCCTATGTCAAAGCTGTTCTTGCACAAAAAAAA
>KB672857.1:709001-744325 GCA_000349145.1 Anopheles dirus | reverse complement strand
CGTGAACTATGTGGTAGAAGGTTGTGGCATGAGATGAAGGTGAAGGATCGGAGCACGCGATCCCAAGGTCGTTACTTTTTTTAAATTTCGCATCGGCTTCACGCTGTCATTTTGACAGCCCACCCTCACGAAGTTCTGCAATACGAGCAATTCAACGATATCGTCGCCTTGCTCCTGACGATGTCGTATGACTGTCAATTTTACCACTTTGTGCTGCTGGTGTGGTGATGCCATTTTCAAAACCAAAACAAAAGTATACGCAAACTGTCAAACACGCTTGTCAGCCACGTTTATTTCGGAAAGGGAACTGCGGGGTCTAATTGCGATCGGCGTTGCGGCATTTTCTTCGTACTCGCGAATAACTGTGCGCAAGGCCGGAGGATACGTGAAGCAAACTACCTCGACACAGAAAGTCCTTCATCAAACCGCCCAAAATGGTGCTCGATTTGGATCTGTTCCGCAGCGACAAGGGCCACGATCCGGAGAAGATCCGCGAGAACCAGACGAAGCGCTTCAAGGATGTGGCACTGGTCGAGACGGTGATCGAGCAGGACAAGGAGTGGCGCCGGTGCCGCTTCAACACGGACAACTACAACAAGCTGAAGAATCTCTGCAGCAAGGAGATCGGCGAGAAGATGAAGAAAAAAGAACCGCAGGGCGACGAGAAGGAGCCGCTGCCGCAGGAGGTGGAGGATCAGCTGCGCGACATGCAGCTCACCTCGCTGAAGGCGCTCACCGTCAACCAGATCAAGAAGGTGCGCACGATGATCGATGAGGCGGTGGTGGAGAACGAGGCCACGATGAAGGAGGTGGAAGCGAAACGGAACTCCGCGCTCCGGGAGGTTGGCAACCACCTGCACGAGAGTGTGCCGGTGAGCAACGACGAGGACGAGAACCGGGTGGAGCGCACGTTCGGCAATTGTGAAACGCGCCAGAAGTACTCGCACGTCGATTTGATCGTGATGATCGACGGTATGAACGGCGATAAGGGGGCGGTGGTGTCCGGCGGGCGAGGATACTTTCTGACCGGTGCGGCCGTGTTTCTCGAGCAGGCGCTGATTCAGCACGCGCTGCACAGTCTGTACGCGAAGGAGTATACACCGCTGTACACGCCGTTCTTCATGCGCAAGGAGGTGATGCAGGAAGTGGCCCAGCTGTCCCAGTTCGACGAGGAGCTGTACAAAGTGGTCGGCAAGGGTAGCGATCGGGCGGAGGACGGTGGCGCGACGGACGAAAAGTATCTGATTGCGACGTCCGAGCAGCCGATCGCTGCGTACCACCGGGACGAGTGGATTCCGGAGGCGTCGCTGCCGATCAAGTACGCCGGACTGTCGACGTGCTTCCGGCAGGAGGTTGGCTCGCATGGGCGCGATACGCGCGGCATCTTCCGCGTGCATCAGTTCGAGAAGGTGGAACAGTTCGTGCTGACCTCGCCGCACGATAACAAGTCGTGGGAGATGATGGACGAGATGATTGGCAATGCGGAGGCGTTCTGCCAGTCGCTCGGCATTCCGTACCGTGTGGTGAACATCGTGTCCGGTGCGTTGAACCATGCGGCAGCGAAGAAGCTCGATCTGGAGGCGTGGTTCGCTGGGTCGGGCGCGTTCCGGGAGCTGGTTTCGTGCAGCAACTGTCTCGACTATCAGGCGCGCCGGCTGCTCGTACGCTACGGCCAGACGAAGAAGATGAATGCGGCGGTCGACTACGTGCACATGCTGAACGCGACCATGTGCGCCACGACGCGTGTCATCTGCGCCATCCTCGAGACGCACCAGACGGAAACGGGTGTAAAGGTGAGATCCGGATTGCTCCGGGCGCCGTAAAGCGGGTTGCTAACGATTCGTTTCTGTTTTCAATGCTTCCAAAACAAAAACAGGTCCCCGAGGTGCTCCAGAAGTACATGCCGGAGAAGTACCGCGAGGAGATTCCGTTCGTGAAGCCTGCCCCGATCGACTTGGAACAGGCGGCTGCCGAGGCGAAAAAGGGCGGCAAGAAGGGAGCGACCGAGAAGAAGAGCGGAACGGCAGCATAAGATATCACTCGTCGTCGTTTAACTTATTACAAACTTCACTCAACTTATCCAGCTGAAAGCATTTAACTCTACAGTGCATTTGCTTACCAAGGAAAAACAAGACCGGAATCGAAATAAACGTTTATAGTATGTGGCGTCCAACTACACGCTTTTGCTACTGCTGCTGCTGTTGAGACGTTTCACGGAAGCAATGTGCGGTGGTTTTCTTACGGTTCAACGCCCGAAAGAGAGGGAGAGAACACAACCGAAACGGCGCAGTTCAGATCATTCGAAAGGTAAGTTTGAGAATACCAAATTTTATTGTGCGATGTTCTTTCTAATCATCCTACGCATCGTTTTAACAGTTCATATTTAGTAAGTCGCGCCCGTCCGCCTTTCTCCGCTTCACGGACTCTTTGGATAGTTCTAGTTTAAGTCTAACCCTACTGCCTCTACTGCCTACGGTGTGAAGTTAGAACCTTTTTACTTTACGGTAACAGGACAGGAGATAAAAAGGGAAACCCGCGAACCGAGCGAAGTTTAACTTTGCCGCGATTTGGGGTGTATTACGTTTTGTGTGTGTGTGTGTGGGGGCACGTAGATTCATATTTTCATCCCGATTTTATCGCCACTGTTGTTTTGGTTTTGGGTGTGTGTGTGTGTGTGTGTGTGTTTAACATTCTAGAAAGGAAATAAACGCATCTCGGAATATCGCACAAAAATCACGCCTCACAAAAGTTTTCCTAACGATGCGATTTGTCACATCCTAATCACTTGTCCTGCGAGTTGCAATAAGTATTATGCACTTTGAAGTGGAGATAAATTTCGCTTAACGGCTACATAACTCATACGAAAGATGTATGTTTGGGAAATTGAATCTCCTAATCACGATCCCCGGCGCGGACGCTTCAAACAACTATCATCGCCGTTTCGCAGTGTGTTTGGGTGTGAGAGTACTGGAATATGATTAAAAAACGAGTAAAAAATAACTTAACCAACTCTACTGACTGCTAGTACGAGCGAGAGCTTGCGGTGTGAAACGGATCTCGCACGACAATCAACCAACACGTCGTCTTCTACTGGCCAAGGCAGAACGTTTTCCAATTCCACAGACAATTCCGTCGTTTCACGTGCTCGCCCCGGCGCCATTCGGTGTAGGTCATACCGCAGGAAATGAAGCAGAGCTGTTGAGGAAATAGTTATGTTCTTATGTAATCAGAGCAAGGTACTTTTCGTCTTGGGAATGAGATATGATATGGAAAAATATATCCTAAAAATGTATGAATGTTAGAATTCAATACTGTTAAGATTAAATTTACCGTCAAAATGATAGCTTTCGGTTCAATTAGGTAGGTGGTGTAAGAACGTTCTCATACTAACCTGCTTCAGCACCGAAATCGCAATGAATGTGGCCATCAGCAGCGCATAAATCGATCCCGTGAAGCAAAGGGCAATACTGGGAACAGAAACAAACGGGCGCCCATACATTACTTACTCTCCAAAGGTACGCATGGATAAGCGTTACCCTCGCCCTCGACCGTTACTTACTCGTACTGGAAAAATATGTCGGTGCAGTCGTCCGGCATCATCACGATCACCCCGTACACGGTGAAAATCGGCGTCGGATGACAGACCGCCGTCAGGGCCAGATTGGCGAACAGCAGCAGGGCCAGCAGGGTGAAGATGCAGCCCGCCAAGTACAGCCGATGGTTCGATTTGCCGATGCAGCAGTTGAGCCACACATTGTGATGATCCTGGCGCAGCACGCAGCTCGCGCAGACCTTGCAGTGGTAGGCACGCGGTGGCACGTACTTCCGGCACAGCTGACAGGCCAACCGTCCACCGCCATCCGAACCACCGCCCACCACCGAACCTCCACTACCGCCGTCGTCCGAATCGTCACGATCGGAGATGAGGACGGCGGTTTGCGAATCGCTGCCATTCTTGCAGCACTCCGACCCATTCGCTTCCGGGATGGCCGTGAGGTGGGCGAGCACGGCCCGCTGCTTCGCCTTGTACAGGCAGATAAAGGAAAGGCTCATCAGGATGACGAAGGCAACGTTTTCCTGCGGGAGAATCTCCAGCAGTGGCACGGTGAGCTCGAACAGTGCGAGCAGGTAGAGGCCGCTGCAGAAGAACCATAGTGTGAAGAATTTCGACCTACAACGAAAGAATGAAACGGGAATGTAGGCGCAATTGCTACATTGCTCCTCTCCATTGCGTGCACTCACTTGGGCAGTATCTTTCCCAGCAGTCGTTTCAAGTACAGGAGCAGCAGTGGAAGCACTATGAACACGAACAGGCAGCAGTAGAAGCTGACTGCTGCAAGCAACTGCAGCCCGATCAGCAGCACCAGCGTGAGTACGTTGTCCAGAGTGATCTGTTTGGCGCCACCGCGCCATGGGATGCGCAGCCGATCCTGAAACGTGAGCAGCATGCTTCCCGGCGTTCTATCGATTGGTTTGCTGTTGTGCAGAGAAGAGTTCAAAAGTTGGTGGATGAGTCAAGGGTGCCGGAAACGCACACACACACATACACGCACACAGGCACACAGACAGAAAAGACAGATAAGCGTTTATATTGCTGAAAAACACATAAAATTTGAATTATAGTTGCTCCCACGAAGGAGGGGGAACAGGTTAAGCAGATAGCAGACACTCGAAAAAGGTACACGGATGCGTAAAATTTGATAACGGTTTCGATAAAGAGAAGAAGAAGAGGAAGATAGAGAAATGTGTATCACAATATTTACCCTCTACACAGCGCTCCACTACAGGGACCCCTTTTTCTGTTTCTCGACCGGAAGGAAGAGCCTTACCGAGCTGAGCGATTTAGAATAGCAGTTCAAATGGTATGGAAATCTCACGTACGCACTCGTATACACACACATACACTGTCCTATATTTTAATCATTTTATGTGGGGGGTGGCAAACAGGAAGACGGGCGCACGTTACCGGCGTTATCGTTCATTGCGACGATGCACCACACGCATGCACCAGCCCCATCATCGAAGCAGGCACGATTTGGGTCGATGTTGGCTGGAAAATCAATTTTTGCCGCCCGGTTGTTTTACTCGGTTGTTGCCTAAAATCGACGGCTTGCTGCCGTTGCAATTGTGTCGCGTTTTACCCGTGCACTGTCTTGCACCGTGCCAGGCAACGGAAGGAGTGCGAATAGAGCTAGAGAAAACAACCCCGGAAGTGCATTTCCCATCGGTTTACGGGATGCGGACGGTGCGGGTCAGCAGGCTCGACAGCAGCACACAAACCTGTCCGGGGCGGATTCGGTTGCGGATACACTTTTACCGCAGCAGCAGGGGCAGCAGCAGCAGCACGTTACGAGCAGGTGGTTTCGTTCATGGTTCCGATCGAAAAATTCACAACAGCACAGTGGATCGATATCGTTGCGGGGATCGTAATCGTAGAAATCGGCCGCACTGTAGTATGATCTCATGCTCCGCCGCCGCACCGACCGCCGCACGCACGCACACTTTCAGCCAAAATTTTTGTTTTCTTTTTCGGACAAATGTCAAAACAACAAACAAATGTTTTTGACGTCACAATGACAGTTCATCATTTGACAGCTGTCCTTATTATTGTTCTTATTAGCGTGAGCGACCAAGCCGATGCGAAGAAGCGAGATGGAAGAGAATCGCTGGGCGAAATAGGCCAACTCAATTGCGGAAGCGAGATGCAAAAAGAGAATGCGAGAGCCACAACCTTGTGCACACCGGGCCCATCTTAAGAAAAAGGCCAAATATTAAAACAATTTAACTGATTCCCGATATGTACGGGCATTTTGGGCGTAAACAATCGTGACAAAACATTTCAGAGTTTTGCTCAGCGTTTTAGAGATACGCGAAATACCCAACAAACTGAAACGAGACGATTTCTCGTTTTTGGTAAGAAACGCACATTTTTGACCGTTTCGGGTTCTTATTTCCCGTAGTACGCCTTTCCTCGGATGAATTTTGTTTTGAAAAGAGCTGTCAATTATCTACATCGATAAGGTTGGTACCTCATTTGCAAATTTCGAAATCACCGTTTTTGTTTGTTTATTTAATGGAATTGATGAAAAGAAAATGAAAAAGGATTTCAGTACGTTCTTACGCGCTCATTCCATATTCTTCGGTTCTTCTACCACATTTGAATTTAACTGATGTAGCTTCAGCTGTCCAAGCTTATTTTGTATGGGGAAGTTTGAAAAAAACCCCTCAGTGCTCGTAGTAGTGAAGCGTACAGAGCATTCGGGTTCGATATGTTTACCCTTTCATGCTTGATATTGAGGTAGAGCAGCTACCTTCGCGATGGCACTAAACTACCTGCGTGGACCTAGAGCCATAGAGCCCTGCTTAAAACAAACATTTTCGAGTTGATTATAATTTCTACTAATACAAATGTCATCATGTTTGCGTAGTTGTTTCTCGTTCGCAATGATCGTTTTAGGGAAAAATAAGGAAACAAACCCATCGGTCGATTTATTTTGTTCACTAATTTTAGTATTTTACTTAGAAATAGTTTAACATTGCCGTATTCACGATGTTATTCATAAAAGATGCCACAGAAAAGGGCGCATATGTGTGTGTGTTTTTTTTGTTACCGTTGTGTTTGCACACCTTATAGAACTGTTTTGATCATTGTTATATGCTTATCGAGTTTCAACCTTCCTAATCAGTGGCATAAGTTTCCATAGTGCGAACGATGTTCAAAGATAACAGTTAGCACTTTTTTTTGAAAAATGTTTTCATTGTGAAAATAGTATAAGTGAAGTGCAATGCTCAATCAAGTTTTGATCGAAAACTTTAAGTACTAAATTCTTTAACGTTATTAAATTGTTTCGATTGTTTTTTTTTTGTAAGTGATGCCGGTCCTGATGGAAGAGTGATCGAAGAGTTGATGTGTGCCAATCATAATGTTCGTAATTTAACCCAGGCTTTGGATCGTCTGGTTTCCTTTTCTTTTATTTGCTTTCTACGCTATCTACTTAAAAAGATATCGAGGTCTTTATGTGGACAATTCCGTTTGAAAGAATGCAGCTGAAGTTGGTGGAGTCGAGATGGGTTACCTTAACGTCAAGAAAAATAAAAGGGTAGCAAAATAAAGTCGCATTCCGAACTCTTTACTTTACCCGGGTATAGTTGTCTCGGACCAACGATTGCTATAACGGTTTTGTATTTCAACAGTGGAACCTAACACGGTACGGAGTTTCTACATTGTAAACAATTAAACTGGTCCGACATGCTGTCATCACTCATCAGCAAATGCTTATAAATGATTCCTTCTAACAGTATTTTCATTGGCTTCCAGGGATTCAGTACGCAAAGAAATATTGGAAACGAACACTCTCACGCAAGAATTAATCAAAAAGTTGTGTGTGTTGAAAGAAAGAAAGCTCTGTTGAAACATGAATCAATCTTTAGGAACAAAGGACAACGAAAAAAAGTTATACTTGCTCTAAAAAAACACAAAACTTATATGCCGAACACCGATCCATGTTGGGCCCATTGATTGCTGCAGTTGCGTTGTTGTGGAGTTGAAGTTCACGCTTCACGCATGACGGGTGCTAAGTTCTTCTAGACTTATGTACAGTATCTGGCGGGTGTTAGGCAGCGCTCGAAGCATCGGGTGGGACATCACTTCTTCAACTTCTCCCTGGAAAGAGGAACACAACGTGGGAGAGAAAAACCGAAAATTTCGGAGGGGTTTAAAAAAACCAATCAAAACGACACACATAACACAACATAAAAGTAGAACACAAAACATACAAAACGATAGATAAGAAAAGAAAGGAGAACGGAGAAAAGGGAACGTCTTTTGTCACTACACAACAATAAAAGCGACTAAATTGACCACACAACAGAAAAAGTTTAAAAATATCAATCACACTTACACATACCAACATACACACACACACACACACGCCCATAGTAGTTTGGTTAGTATGCGTGACACAGGTGGAAAATTATTTTAAATCAACTGGTTTTCTTTTATTGGTCAAACATTATACATAATAACAATATCTGGTAGTTTTTCTCTTCTCTGCTCCGCCCGTTTTCCGGCTTCTTGCGCTGCGTTCTTCACCCTCTCTCTCTCTCTCTCACACACACACACGCACACAGACACACGGTTCAGTGTTTTGCGTCTTTCCTTACACGCGCCTTTCCTTTCTCTTCTTCAATCCTGCCTGCCACTACACACGCCAGAGCTTTGGATCTCCGTCGTTTGTTGTTCTCTTGTTGCTTCTCGGTTTGTTTGTTTCATTTTTATCTTTAAATTTATTATTTCACTTATCTTCTTCCATTCTTTTTTCTTTTTGCTTTGAGTGTGTGTGTGTGTGTTTGATGCTTTTATTCCGCTTTTGTTAATTGTATGGTTTCTACAGTTGTTATCTGTTTCTTTTTTGTTGTTTGTTGTTTCTTTTTTGCTTTGTTTTGGTTTGCATAGCTACTATTCGCACAGTTTCCGTGTTTGCTCATTCTCTTTCGCTCTCCCTCTCTCTCTCTCTCTTTCTCTCTCTGTCTCGAACGTGTGCAAATTGTGTCTTACCCAAACGGTTTCACTACTAAACTTTTGTTTTGTCTTTGTTTTCTTCTGCATCTCGGTTTTGGGTTCGCAATGCTTTCTCGCACATCCACAAAGACGCAGCAGCACATGGCACGTCTACTACGATTGATGTTTTTTTTTTGTTCTCCGATGCTCTCTATGTATCTTGCTGCTTGTTTTGTTCTTTTACTGCCTAATTGTTGGTGTGTGTGCATATGCCTGGGGGAGAGCAGCATGTCGTCGCTATTGCCTTGCCGTGTACGGTACGGTGTGGTGGTGGATCGTGATTCACAAATCGTTCACAATTTGCTCGTTTACATCGTCTTTCTGCACGCTGGTGGATTCGACGATTTTGCCACAATGTTCGCCACCTTCAATCAATGATCGCGCGCACGGTGAAAATTGGTGGTAGTGGCGGTGGTGATGGATGTCGGTTGGTAATGGCGAAAGTTAAAACACACATCTCGTACAGGTCGTCCCGGCGCAACACGATCGCGTACTTAACTATGGTATTGTTGTGTGTATTGTGTTTTTGCGTAACTAATTCATAACTCCTCCGCAACAAGAACCAAAGAAGAAAAACGCACAATGTGCTGGTGTGTTTTGCCACATGCGCAATAATGTAATCTTTGCTAGAATAAACGTTTGATCTCTACCCATCAGTTAATGCTTATATCCGTAGTAAACAATGTGTTAGTGAGAAATAAATAGTATTTGTCCCTCCTTGGTGCATACCACGGCGGCGGCACGAAGCGCATCTAATTCCTAGTGAACACACCCGCGAAAGAACCGGTACCGGCACGGAAAGTAATCCTGGAGTTGCTCCTGGAGTAACAAGTAAACGAGTGCAGAACAATAATGCAACAGACACGCTAAAGGTAGGAGTAAACGATCTGGTAACGTTCGATATATAAATATGGCGGTGTCGAAACGGAAAGCCCACGCCAGAATATCTGGTTTCTGGCCTCTTGCCTGCCCGGTGTGGTTGCGTGCACGTGAGTTTCTGACAAGGATGCGCTTGCTGTGGCTTCGTCCTGCTGCTGGCTCTCTCGCACGCGTACGTTTTAACATAACTACAAAGTTAGTTAGATAGCTAATTGTTTTCTATCTGGGTTTGTTTGCTCTCCGCCAAAATGCTGACAAATGATTGGATTATTGGTAGCCCCATGTTTCCGTTGCCACCGGACGAGGATGGCCGTCGGTACCACAGCACTCTACCTTTTCTTTTTATACAAGTGTTATCCTTCGGCGCTGGCCAACGTCCAAAGCAAGGTAACCGAAACGGTGGATAGATCTACCAATATCTGCGAATTAATTCATGCCTATCTGACGTAAACTGCTCAACGGGGAGGTCATATGGACTTGATCATGTGCGAGTCGACGAGCGGGATACCCTGATATTAAACTACTAGCTCCCTAGGATGATTGTAACACTCAAATGCGCACTCCGAACGGAGTGCGAGCGTGAGAAGAAACGGTACGAACTAATACTTTGTGACAAAACCGACTTCAGGCAGGCAACAAGATGATACGCCTAGATCGTCCAGTGCGGGAAGTATTGCAAAATCAATACCTCCCGACACGGTACCTCCCGTGTCTGTTCGATTAATACCTTTTACCATGAGTCATGAGAGAGAGACGAACATTGGAGTTTTCTTCTACACCGTAGCGTCTGCCGAGAAGGGTTTGACACCTCTTATACCGACAGCATAAAGGGAATGGGATGTGTACGTGTTATGCTCTGGGTGTGTGCGAATAAGAATTTTCGATCATGATTTTTAGTGACGAGTTCCTGACGCCGCTGCTCTTATTCTTAATTTTATTCTCGTGTGTTTACTTGCCCACCTTCCTCTAACACAGCTACTCGCAACGCTTCCCATATATCATGGCCGTACCTCCACGCAGCGAGGTTAGTGTGTACTTCAAAAAGTGTGGCTTCATCCTCTCACTTGGTGTCGCGGTGTTGCGCTGTGTGTTTATTTGCTTCCTTTTCTTCGTGAACGACGAGTCTTTGACGTGGTGCGCGAATGTATTTCGAACAATGTTTTTGTGTTTTTTTTTTGGTTTTGCTTTAGTGAAAGTGCGCGAACGTGAAAGTTTGGTGAACGGTGAAGTAATTCGTGAGCGAATATGGATGGTGGTGTTAATGTGTTTTGCAAAATTTCGCGGTCGAGGGTGTGGTGCAACGGTAACGAACAAAGGGACGGGAAGCGGGAAGAGTACAACCGGAAGCTTTGATGCTTTGAGTTTTATTTTGAATTAAGAAAACAACACGCGATTGCAAATGAAACGCTAACTTGACAATGGTAGCTGAGATCCTGGCGTTACGTAACGCTGGTGTAACGCTGGTTGAATCTAGTTTATTCTGCCCACTTGGGAGAGTAGAATGTATGTTATTCGGATACTTTCGTCACAGCGAGATATAAAACTGTTTAGTAATTCACACATCCACTGTATGGCAATATTCATCGCGGCGCTCCCAAGACACAAACCAGAACGAAGCGTTACAAGCAACGAATGTAACGCCCAAACGCCAGCTTCCTTAGCACTTAGGATACAATTAGTATATAATTTTGATTTTGAACTCTGTTTTGCTTGAAACTTCAACATAATGGGTAATGTGTAATACGCCAGTTTCGTGAATAAGGGTGCTTCTTAGCTTCGTGAGAGTGTAACATGCCATTTGTTTGTTTAAAACGTTCATGTGCTATTTTTAGTAATCTGTAATCTGAATGTGTGTTTGCGTGTTTTATTTCATGGTTTTACGCCTGCCAACCCTACGGTTTCATCCTTATGTAGTTCAATAAACCGTACCCCTGCAAACGGGCCGCCGTACGCCGATTAATGCATAATAATGCGTGTATTTGTTTTTGCAAATATTTTATTTAAGATATCTACAGTTCAGTGATCGTACGTTGCTTGTCTCACACGAATTGGTGATAGTTTTTTTTTTGTTCTCTCGCTCATTTGCATCTCGCAATTATTAAAACCACAAACAAACGCGAGAAAATGCGGAATGCGAAAATGAACGAAACTAAGCCACCGCAAGCTGCACCAGCAGCCCGTTACTATCGAGAAGGATATACAAACAGAACGCTCATGGTACGCACCGTAACGCTTGTAACGCTTTACAGAATCATAATAAGTGTGCTAGTAGAACGCTTCCGGGTCCAGTGGGAGGGATGCCGGCCATTTGTCCAACTAAAAGTTCTCGCTTGCGTGGGCTTTACGGACACACGCAAGGAGAGGTGCGCGCGCGCGCGCGCACGCACACTCAGAACACAGAGCTTGAGACCGCAAGCGAACGAAACAACGAGTAAAACGTGTTAATTTGCTTTATATCCTTCAACTACTATTATTGCAATACGAAAGGCTATGAACACGAAGTCTTCATTCGCTTCTTTGCTTATCGCTCCCCTTCCCCTTGACATTAGCATGGTTTGCGGTATTTGCTGGGCTCTTGCTTTGTTCTCCCTTCATTCTTCGCTACCTTTGAATTTTAGCCTAGTGTGTTCCTCGTTTTGTTTTGGTTTTACTTACGCTGCTTTTAAATTTATATCTTGGTTTTAAATTTCCTTCTGATTTTGCTTCACCCTTCGAATCTCCTAGCAAGTAAAAGATAAATGTGGGGTAGAGTTTGTTTTCTCTTTCTCATTGTTATGTATATATTTTGCATTGTTTCTTTATGTTGTTTGTTCTGTTTGTGTCTACTTACAGCGACGCAGGCGTTCTGCTTGCATCTTCGAAATGTAGGTTCAATCTAGAGATGTCTCTTAGCTTAGCGTTTAAATGTGTACATACAATTTTATTCTTTGCTTGTTTGTTTTTTTTTTGTTTTTTACTTTACTTTACTCATTTGATAAGGCGACTAGTAAACAAATTCTTGCTGTTTTATTCCCATTCGCTCATCTGGTCAGGGAAAAAGGGCAGGGGCGGTTCGGTAGAATGTTTGGATTGCCAATTCGTTTTTGTTTTTCATTAGTTTTGTTCCTGTTTTGATTCCTTCGCAGAACGTTTGCAGTGTAGAATAGTATAAAAACCTTTCGAGAAGATCATTTTTCTTAAGTAGCACAAAACAGATTAAAAGATGAAACGATTCCAACCATTAATGGAAGAACATGGACCGTTTTTTCTCAAAAGAAAGGACAACAAATCAGCTAAGGACATAAAGCACGTAAAGGTCAACCGAATAGTCAAATAGCCAAATTAGGCACAGAGGGGAAAAAATTCCAAACGTCGTAAGGGTAGAAACGGCCGCAGCGCAAAGCATGACCGTGTGATCCAGACATATTTTTTACAAACTTTCAAACCATATTACTCACTTATAACCATGTTTATACACGCCCTTTTCTTAGCTAGCTCGCTCGTGATTAGATTTTGGTATTGCCTAGAAATTGTGATTAGTTAAATTTGTTAGAAAAATAATCCATTTTCCACACACACACACACACGCGCCGTATCTAGTCCGTACAAATTCTGTGTATCGAGGGGCATTAGACATTAGACATTCTTCTCACCATCGCACAACTACTGGCTCAAGTTTGCGTGTTTTGTTTACCGTTCCCTTGTTTTGCTTATTTCACTGTAAGTTTGCTGTATTTGCGTTTGTTTTTTTCTTGTGTGAATAAAGTCCACTACCATTTTGCGCTAAACTACAACACTACTAACCGGTGCCTACCCGCATTCTTCCAGCTACGACGACGCAGAAAGATCGGAAAAACATTCCCGACCGAAGAGAGGAGAACGAATAGTTGAAGATGAAAAGAAAACTAGTAAATCATAGTGTTTTAGGCTATTTGCATTCGCAACTACTTCGCAACTTCACGCATGTGTGTCTGTTTTGCTTCGTCCCGCACGCTAGCGATTTTGGTATTTACTTTAGCATTAGTCTCTCATTGCTTCCTGCTCATGATGGTATCCTTTGTTTCGCTTGCATTTCTATTACAACACTTCCACCGCGTCCAATTATATCTACTCTATCTCTACTGAGTTTGTTTTCATTCGCTTCTAGCTTTATTCGAATAGGTTTTGGTTTTGTTTTCTCTTCTTGCTATTTTTGGATCGTTAATAATAATTTTCTAAATTATGTTGCTCTCATTCTTAGTTTATCTTATGGTTTTTTTACAATATGTACAGGAGTGCAAAAGCATATGTAGAGACGTACCGCGGCGTTCTTCTGGCTGACGTTTTTTTTCTTCTACTTTTTTTTTACTAATACCGATCAACTAATAAACTTATTCGCTAGGACCACCTCCTCTTCGTCCACGCATCCGTGTATCGAGATTATCGTTCAATGGTTATCGTCTAGACGCGCTGCAATTCAACGATAGCGCGTGCGTCTCTGCTTGCAGCGCATATTCGTCGCTTATTCTCGCAATGATTTTGTCGTTATGAAATAATAGGTACAAAATACTTGCGATTTCGATTGATTTGTGTCTATGCTCTTCATCATCATGTGATCCATCGCGTTCGCTTTAACAGTATTACCACTAGCACGTGAGTGTGTTTCTGTGTTGTTGCATTTTCATTTTCTCGAGTTTAAGGGGGCAAATCGCTTTCTTTTGGGTTTATTTTTTTTTTAAAAGCTCTCAGCTACATCAATCTTTCGCCAGGTTTTGTTCACCATAACTATACAATGAAGAGTAACCGATCGACACGACAATGAACATGAAACGTAACACTTTTAAGGAACATTAATAAAGCGTAAATGAAATGCAGATTGCATACTTTTCGGGGCAAATTTTCTAGATAAACCCGGAAAATTGCAATGTGGTAAACGCTTAATTAGAGCTTTATTGAAGATTTATCAAACAACTGCTGCTGAAATCAGAACACGTTCTGAATTTTAAAGTACTGAAATAAATATGCAATGAATATTTAGAAAACATGAACGACGCAATTTTTCCACATAGTGTTGACAGTTAACCAATGCGATATATCTGAAAATTTGACGATGCATCTCTATACCTCGAATAGGAAACAAACCGATAAGGAAAAAACCGCCTAAAAGTGCACAGTTTCATTATTTCCCTGTTCTCCCCGACGGATGGAAAACGCATAGACTTGTCACATTTTAACTAGCGTTGGTTTTGTTTAAAGCATGACGACCTCTTTCATTATTCTTTCGCATTTCGCATTTTCTTTTCTCCCCTTGGTTGCTCAATCATTTTCAATTATCTAAATATAGTTTGAAATAGTAGTAATAGTAGTTAGAGTTAGTTTTCTGTGTAGAGTATTGATAGCAGCAGCAGCAGCAGCAGCAACAGGAGCAGCAGTGGGTAGGGTAGCTCCGGAAATGTGCTCACGCTCTGCCGCTGTGCTGCTATGAAGGACAACGGATGTAAAGCTATCGGTTTCATCTCTTCCGATCGTAGAGGGGAATAGAGTACAGATGGTTGGGAAGGTGGGGAGGGAGAGGGGGTGTGTGAGGAGAGAGAAAGAGAGATAGAAGTACAAAAATAGTTGGGTGTGAGGAGAAAGGCGAGACGAGAACCATTTTCTTTGCTGTTCTAATGTTCCTCCTCCCGAGGGGCCTCATTTCTAGGCCTCTGTGTAGTGGTCTGTGACGATTTATGTCGAGCTGCCTCTTGGATTTCGTTTTCTCTCGTCTTGTCGCGGCCGTACATACATAGATACGGGCATGAGAAATTGATCACGATAGTGGTAAGATGAGATTCGGCGTTCTAATGCATAACGATTTGTGTTGTGTGTGTGTGTGTGTGTGTGCTTTTTTCGTAAAAACGTTCCATACTGTTCCAAACTCACACACTTCAGTACGATTCGTTAACAGGAGGAAGGGGATGCGTTATCGCGGAGAGGGCCGGATTTTCAGCTCTACAGATGTGAAGAGGTGAATTCTTACTCTTACGTGTTTATCTAGTTTCGCTCTGCATGCGAACCGATATTACTCACTAATTATCAGAGGAGGTGTGTGTGTGTGTGTGTAACCGTAAAGCATTAATCCAGGGTTGCCAATACGTTCGGGTTAGGTTAGCTGTGAAAATGATGCGAATAAATTCTTCCTGTTTCATTGTTGTTGGTTTGTTCGTTTGTTTCATTAACTCAAAACATATTCCGTTTCGTTTGCGTCCGTTAGAAACTTTACAATAAGCCTTATTATTCTCTGTTTTTGTTTGTTTGTTTGCTTGTTGTTGTTTGTCTCGCGTATTTAATGTATTCTTCACACTTCTTCGTTCTGTAAGGGATAAGTGACACTACTCCATGTCGATCTCTCCTATCTCGTTCTCTTTCTCTCTCTCTTTCTGTGGTGGGATTCAATATAAACTTCAATTGTTCGTCAAATTTGTTATATCTCCTTCGGAAATACACACTCACTTGGCAGCATGGTCGAACACAATGCCCCGGGGAACGTGCGTCCCCTTTTTTCCCGGGGGTGGTAAAAACACATCGTCAGCGTACATTAGTTTTCGCTCGGTCTCTTTCTCGCAAGGGAAACGACGTTTTGTTGAGGGAAGGTATGCTCGGGATGTCGCGGGTTTATCTTTGCTGTGTTGTTGTTAAGATGCTCATCAACATACACCTACACGCAAAACTAATGCGTCCGGTATTAAATTCTAGAGTTAAAGTTTTGCAGTCCCCGCCGGACACCCTCCGCGGGGCATTTAACACGCGTGCTGTTCTGTTCACTTTGTCCATTTTTGAGTAGCATCGATTTATGTTTATGTTAGTTTTTTTTGCTCACACCACACATCACTGTGTTGTGCTTGTTTTCTAGTGCAGCTTTTTCTCGTTCTTCTCGTTCTATCTTATTAATTCGTTTTTCTTCTATATAGCAGTGTCATCATTCACGCCCGTTTCATTTCGCAAAACGGACTGTTTTGTAATTCTATTCTCAAAAGTACCGGTATCTATCCGCAGTTGGTTGGTTGTGAATTTGAGTGTTTAAAAGAATGTCTGTGTGTTGTTGTATTAGTGTGGGACTTTGCAGTGTTCTTTTTTTCTTTTTAATTCTATGTAAAGCGGGTTGATTCACTCGCCCTACCGCCGTTCGCATACACGTACACCTTCTTCTTCTACCATTCGAAGCATCGCTTCTCTCTCTCCTCTCTCTCCAGTGGCATGCCCATCGATTTGCAACTTTCGGAAACTGACCTACACGTCAACAATTCATTATTTTTGTGATCTCGATCGCGGGGTCGATCGACTTACAGTGCTAGACTTATCATTAGTTGTAATTTCGGGAGGTTTTTCGCCTTCTCCTGTTGAAGAGGCGATTGAAACGGACACATTTTTATATGTACACACGCACACACGTACACACATATACATAGAGAGCGAGAAGGATATACAGAAGGTGGTCGAGTTGAGATTGTGTTTTTGTTTTGCGATCGTATCCGGTGGGAGAATAAGAGGGCACCGCACACACGAGTTGAATGATCGATCAGACGTCGTACGTATGTTGTAATGTTGAATCGTAGCAAAAAAGATTGATGGGTAAAAATTAATCGAGAAAAACAAAATAAATACAATCAAGTCGCATCGTAATCGAAACCAAAGTAGGAAGAGAGAGAAGAGAGAGAAAGAAAATTGCATCAATTTTCGTTCATATATTGTAGTATTTAATCGAAGAAACAGGAGAGAGGCGGAATCTACCGAAAGCATGCTACGGAATATGTAATTTTGATTCGTTTTTTTTTAAAGTTTGCATTTAAAGTCTGTTCATTCGAGGATCATACAAGGGTGAAGGGTGGGGAGGGCGGCTTACAGGGGGCAGTGATAAAAACGGGGGAAAGTTTTGCCAACGTTTGCTGACTGTGAGGCTGCTGGCAGCTAACTGCAGAACGAAAGATCGAACTATAACTATGCATTCGCGGGCGTTCATGCGTATGAAATTTGTATGTGTCCGGGTGGTTTTTGCTGCTCTGGAAGTGAACAATGATTCATGAATGAATAAATGTAGCGGTGCGATAAGTGAACGATTTGTATTTCTTTCCAGCACGAAATAAAAGTCCCTGTAGTATACTGCATGTGAAACTAAACAGATGCGTGATTTCACAATCGGAATTAAAGTAAAGTTCTTCTTTCGGAGATAACTTTTGTTGCATGGCTGGCGTAGTGCACACCCAAGATTGCACGTTTTCTCTCTTTCACGTAATATTCGAAAACAATTACTCTCATTCGAAACTTAACAAACATTGTGAACATGCGCTAACGTCGTTACGCTCGGCTATTAGTATGTGGCACAATCGCCTGTGGCCCGCGCACTCACCCAGCCGCAAACATATGCTAAACTATCAAATAGAGCAGCAACAAAGCATTATAACAGCGTTTCCTGAACGCGGATTGCAAGCTTTTTGGCGCTTTTTTGCCCGAAAGTATGCAATCTGCACGGCAGAACGGTTTAATAATGCAATATTAGCTAATTATTCGCGAATTAGATCATGCCTGGGCTGGATGGCTTCAAACGTTACACATTTATGAACATGCGCCGCAAGCACAATAAAACATGTCAGTTATTGTTAGAAGAAAGAATTCCTTTTCTTTATTGAGATTCTAATCGTTACTAAATACAGCTCTGTCTCTCTTTCGGTGCTGGGTTGGTTAGTTTCTCATTCTGTATGTGGTTCCTATTGCTCTTTCTGATCACTCTCCTTCTCTCTCTCTCTCCTTCTCTCTCTCTCTCTCTCTCTCTCTCGCTTTATCTCATTCTTCCAGCGCTGCTCGCTGATGTTTCTTTTAAAAATACTGACAATTCTAACAAATTTCAACAACAGGGTCCATGGTGCAACGGTCGCACAGTTGCATCAGTGTCGGGGTAAGGCTAACTACTTGCGCTCTCTTTCTCTTTTTTTGTTTTTGCTATACTAGTCTCTACAAGGTTTGAAAAAAAGTAATAGAAAAAAGGAATACACTCGAAAGGAGAGATAACTAAACGTGAAGGAAATCAAGAACTGGTAACTAAACTAAAATAATATTTCCTTTTCGATTATCTTTATGCGTGCTCCTCCTGCTTAGATGAATTAGTTGGTTCTGGTTCTGGAGGGGTGGGAGATTATTTTCCGGGATGCAAACCATCGTATAAGAGATAGTTATACTGGCCTGCTTTCAGATAAAATAGTCAACTAGTGCAAAGGAGGAGCAATCGCGCGCTCGGCGTCGGTCTGTGAGGCTAGTATACTGCAGTGGCTGTTGTTGTAGTTCGGGCAGCTGCTGCTCTGTTCGGCATGTTAATTAGTAGATAGTGTTTTGGTCTAGTGTTAACGCGCGAGACGAAGGGTTAAATAAAAAAAAAACACAAAACGAAATAAATTGATACACCTTCTGGACAACCGAGAGGCGGTTCCAAATGGTGCAGTGTTTGCCAACCAGGAGAAACCACAAAATCCCACACCATTCCGAACAGAGGCACGCTTTAAGCGTTGCGCAAGCAGCCCGGGATGTTGAGGATTTGGGCACCTTCCGGTACCACGTCTCACGAAAAAAATGTATGCGAACACACGCGGGATGTGTTTCGCTTTACTTTCTTTGGCGTAGCTCGGATTCATTACCGTGGTAGCCGTTCTTGTTTCTGCGGGAAAAGCGGGAAAATGGAAAAAGAAGAGAAGAAAGAAGGTTGGCTTCGGTTAGGCAATACATCGGTTATAATTTCGGAGGGTTTGACGACATCGAAAGACAGCAAAATATATTGCAATTATTGGCGTTTAAAGCAGCGACAAGGCAGCAGAAGACATTGATTTTTTCTGTTAGGCAATTTACGGCATTTTTTTAGAGAGCGCGTTAGTAGTACGGGCGACGGAGGTGTGTTAGTGTATCGCAATATTAGTGTGCCGGTAGTTAGAGGCGCATTATCACAACATTACACTTGTTAGATTATTTCATACGAATGAGACATACGTTTCGGGCCTAACTCTATCCCACTCCTGATCTATATTAGTTTCAAAAACGATCTTAGCAATCAGCGCTTAGTTTAATGTTGTTTGGAAAAAATGTTCATGCAACTGTAATACTTGTATATGAAACTGTTATACGACATGATGGAGATGCGATGATGGTTGATGTTTATGCCGTAGAAATGTAATAAACACTACATAAAACGAGATAACAACGCAAACTAAAATGTGACAGTGAGATTGAATTAAAAAAATCAGCACACTAAGACTAAAGCCACTACGGAGGCAACTGTTACACGACATAGAGTGAAGCAGGAACAAAAGCTTTAAGGTGATACCGACCGGGTGTGATCGAAAGATTTAAACGGTTCGGGTACACCGACAAGCGGAATGGAGTAGGAAGTCCATCAGGAATAGCTAATGAAGTTGAAACAAAGTGTACTTACTGGTCGGGACTCTGGTCGGTATCACTCTCCTCGATCTCTGTCTTGTTACGTCTTTTTTCGCATATTAAAATAATCGCACACAGTAAAACAACCTCCACGATGATACCGAGGAAAACGTAAAGCGCGGCATATTTTCCTAAAAAACACACAAACGAATGAACACTTTAGAGGTTTGGCTGGGCGAGGCTCTTGCTGTCGGTACTACCTCTAACTCTAACGGTGATCAAGACCTGCGCCGGCTTGCCCGTGAAGTCGGTGGCGTTATTTCGTGCCGTACAGGTGTAGTCGGCGTAGTCGTCGAGCGTTATGCTTTCGATGATAAGCTTCGCGTTTTCAACGCCCCTTTCGTCCTCCTCCAGCACGATGTGATCTGTCGACGCGTTGTAAGTGTTGTTGCCTGCGGAAAAGAAAACAATTCAAACACGCCATCAGCAACGAACGTAACAGAAACAGCAACAAACGCCAGAAGAGTAACAGTCCTAAATTGAATAAATATCAAATATCGTTACAAGCCGAAACGGCGGCGCGGGCAGAGGCGCGAAGAGTTCATGAATTCATCCTTCATCGCCTCGCGCTTTCGGAATATGAGACTTGGAAATTCAACCCACTATGTGTGCCCCTGAAACATCACCCGTCCGGCCGCGCTCGGTCGGATAATGGAAAGATTGCACACTTGTCTGGGCTGCTAGTCACGTAATGCTGGAGACAGAATCACACGCTGCGGGAGTGTGACACATGGACACGACGAGAAGTGGGCCGCCCCAAGGCAAGCGGGCCCAAGGGCCGAGCGATTTTCTCGCGAGTCACTAGCACCGGAGTGCAACACTTTTGCTCGATGGCTTTCGACGGACGACGACGACGAGGATGACACGCGCGATGGATGAAACGCCGGAAAGAGAAACAAAAGTCCATTAGAGAGCTCAGCGCGAACGCGCGTCAAGAAGAAGAGGCCACCAACTCCTACCGTCCGTGCGTCCTTCACCGAATGGAAAAGTTTGTCCCATCTCTTGTGGCGCGCGCGTGGGCGAAAAAATGCTATCGTCCGGAAAAGGTGTGCGTGTGTGTGTGTATGTGTGCTGAAGCCTTCTTCTGCGTGTCGTAGAGGGTGTGGAGGAGTTCCTGCGATCGATTTGCTTTTACTCAATCCGCCGGCTCACGGTTCACGAACGGTTGCGATGGGATAGGTTCTTGGCTTAAATGTGGCGCAGAGGGAGAACGCTCGTCTACGCCGCTTCCTCTCCCGACCGATCGCTGACAGACGCTCATTTACAAACAACACAAACGCACACCTGGCGCGGCAGCAGAAGCAGCAGGATAAGGCACTGTTGCTTGCAGGACTAGAGGCAAACGAGTGGAATGTTTGGAGATGCCCTTCCCACAAGTAACAGCACACCTTCACCAGCACCAGAGCGAGCGCGCGCACCTGCTGTGATTGTTGTGAGCTGGTGCTCTGTGTTGCATGGCTAGATAGAACATCCTGTCCCCGCCTGGCGTCTCGTGCAAACGCCACTACCATTTAAACCATTTAATTTATGCTTAAAAGATTGCGTGACACCACACCGAAGGGTGTCTGGGAGTTGCCGGTCTTAAATCACGCAAGAAAAATGCTACCTCCTTCAGTGCTTCCGTTCGATAACAGACTGGGACCAACCGAATGAATTACACAACGGGTTTTTCCAAAATCTGTTTCTTTAAGCTTCAAGTGCTTTAAAGGTACTTAACTCTTCTCTTACATGTTTCATTTTTAATTTAATAAAGACCGATTTACTCCCCCAAAAATCCACTGGCGGCAAGCGTTACGTGAGCATGCTTTGCGAGTTGCATACTCCTAGAAGAATGCTGTGTAAAAGTGCTAAACGGTTCGAGATATTTTTTCACGAAACACGAAAATTGTCGAATAATCTGCAATCAATTTGTTCGTAACAATAGCTGCCAATGAAACGTACAAACAGTATTTAACCTCCCCCCAGCTGACCGCTGCTTCGTGGCCTTGCCTACGAATGTAAAAGCGCAACATCAATGCGCTGTTGCCAAAAAGATCAGCATATTGTCAACACTTTAGCGCGCTGACATTGCTGACAATAAATATTTATCCAACCAGCGTACATACATCATCGGTGTTTACATTGAATTTAGACCGAATACACACAGTGCCATGTGCTGCTCATGTAGTTAACATTTACGCGCGCCCATAAACAAATCGGTAGTTTTGCTAGGGGAGTGGGCTGTCGATTAAAGTTGCGTTCCCGGCTAGGTTCGTACCAATCCGGCAGAATCGGCGTGGGCCCGGTGGAGCCGTTGGGATGGTCACGATATGTTTTTCCTTTCATTGCATTCATTTCACTCTCCTGATCGCAAATCGTGTGGTCTCAACCGTGTCGAGCAGTGTAAAGTTGATAAAACATAAACACGATCGATTTTATGACGCTCTGTAACGATTATTTCTGTCTGCCTGACGACTGCCTCTGCAATGTTCTTCTTCTGCGGGTAAGATCGGTCTCGCCGTCACGTCAATCAGTCCCAACGGATCGTACGATCGGTTTTCGAGCACCAGGAGACATAACGCAAGCGTGGATGAGGAAATGATTTCGTCGCTTGGACGCCCCGTAACAGTTTGTTTGTTTATTCAATTGATTAATGTTAATCGAATCTGTCCATTGCATGACCCAGAGGGCTGTCTCGCTACCACACGGGGTAATTCATTTCATCCAAAACAAATCGCTGCATAAAATGATTTATTGCTCGAAGCATCCCGTGCACGCCCATTAGAAGAATGTTGTTTTAATTGAGTTGGATGAAATTGGTATTGAAAAACAAAAAAACCTTCCAATGCACTCACTGCTTTGCAACGCGTAAATTGCAATCAAATTGATTTGTTTTTTTTTTGGTTTCAACTCATGCGGTACACGAAAAACAGGTTCGTGTGCTTGAAAATCGTATCAAGGGCAGCACACCAACCAGCGCTACCAGAGACACCTCGAGCCGTGTCTCATTCGAGTGTATGCAAATGTGGAGCACGAGGAAGGATGAGTTGCAAAAAAGCGAACAAAAATTCACCGGCGACACTGACACTCGCAGGAGACATATAGGCCACGCACACACTCACACACATACGTGAGGCTGCCGCCACGGGTCCACCCAGTGGGTATTAAAAATACATTTTAAATTAAGCTGATAATACTTATGAAGCGAGCTGAGGGGTGGAGATGATATTGTTCTACGGCTATTAATAGACCCCGTCGGGATATTTTCGTGCAGCGACTCCCGTGTCTTCCCTGCACAGGGCGGCTTCTGCTGCTGCGGTCGCTGCAACTCCTCGCTGCTGTGTCTCCGTGTCTGTGCCGGGCGATTCTGACCGATATTGTTGCCAAAGAATGCAGCGACGGCGACTGTGCTTCCTCTTTCTTCGTTTCCCGCACAAACAGAAGCTGCAGCGAGTGCTTACGTATTCGTGCTTAATGCGAGTGCCATCCCCGTCCGGCGACAGTATAGTAAAGCGAGGAAGGAGAGAGGGAGAGAGAGAGGGAGCAGAAGAAAAAAACACACACAACAATTGTACCACCGCCGCTTTTTGTCGCTTTTCTCCAGCATAAAAATAGCGACAATATCATGCTTTCAAGGTGAAACTAAAAGAGGTGACTCGCGCTTTTATGCGTTTTTTTTTTTTGCCGTAGCTATCGCTGTGCTAAAATAGGAGCAGCGAAGCGATTTTTTTGTGTCTTTTCGTCATTCCAATCATCATTCGCCGCCGCGTACACGGTCGTTATTCTGCAGCACTCGTCACATTTCGCGATGCAAAATGGAACGTTTGAAAGAACGTGAATAATGGAAGCGACTTTAATTGCAATGTAGTTAAGACTCATGTTTAGCTTAGTCGTACATTTGTGGTATCAAGTTTTTACTGCTTTTAAATGTCTCAATTATTGATTTGATGTTTCTGCACGCTCTATACTCACCAACTATCCAAGAAATTTTAGGATCCGTTCCGTAAGCTATACAGTGGAGCGTCAGCCGTTCTCCTTCCACTATGTTTGTTTTGCCTATTTCTGTGCTTTCAAATTTAACAACAACATTAGCTGGAAGAAGAGAGTTCGAAAAAAGACGATTAGTTGTTGATTTCCAAACAAAAGGCCCTTCTCTAAGGCTTTCGCCGTGTCGCTTACCAACTACGTTAAAACTTCTGGATACACCCAATTGTGGTACGCTACACGTGTACTGTCCGGCGTCGGTATCCAACGCTCGGCTGATGATGAACTTTCGCTCGGCCGGCAGTATCTTAAAGCGATCTTTCAGCGATTCGATTTCACTGACGTTCTTACCGTCTTTTGCCCTGCGGACGAAACATTGCAGAAAGGAGAAAGAGAGTGAGTGTGAGATAAAAAAAAATCGTGAAGGTGGATGAAGTAGTGAGCGAGTGCTTGACGCACAACAAGACATTGCTAGCGATTTGCTGACCTAGCGAATTTTGGTCGATCGATAGTGAGAACCGCTTTTGCAAGAAGCTAAAAGCTTACGATGGAGTTTGCGTCAATTCTTCGCAATGTTTGCTCCATTATCCCCGACTACAACTACTTGCGAACGCCGAACGAACTTGCGTTGATTTGGAATTAGCATCGAATTTTGCCACCCCCATCAAAAGTTTGGTCGATCAATTCCACGTGTAACGTGTAATTACCCGCTCACGAGACAGGGCGCGTGCAGCGTGAAACATGAAACGAGCGCTCGACTCATGCGTCACCACACGTCCCGTCTCGCAACGCATTTAGGTCAACCGGTGTGCTTCCATTCCAGCGTTTCGGGCATCCCCGGGAGCAAGAGAGTATCCGTCACCCGGCTGTCGGCAGCGAATCTAGCTACAGAACACAACACACGCCAGCAGCCATTCGTGCGTGGCAAAACTGTTCATTTCTGTAAGCGTTTGCTCCCACTCCAGCAGGACGGCCGCAGCTTTCTGACGTCAACGTTCGCTCGTGAACGACCGGGTGGTGGTGTTAATGAGATGTTTATTTTGTAGAGTATTGTTTTAAGGTTGTGGTGGTATATGCGTGTGTGCGAGAGTGTGTGTGACGGTTTGCCAAGAACATTTGTGTGTTGTTGTCGGTGGAATTAAAAACATCACGAAAAACAGCTTATGATCTTTGTGGCAAAAGCCGCAGAAGCGAATAAACTTTTATTGCTCTGAGACGGCTAATGGAGGCGCCCAGTGAATATTAAAAAAGAGGATAATAGATATTTACTTTAAATTGTGCAAAATTTTGCTTATGATAATTTGACTAGAAAAAAAAAACTGCCGTGCAAATTACTATCTTGCACTCATATGCTCAACACACACACACACTCACTAAGAAAGGACGCCCTTGCCCTTCGCTTAAGATTTGTAAAAGATTCATCCTTTCTTCTCGATGGCATTAGCATGGCAAAGTCACCACACCACTACGAAAACCGCCGAGCACCGAGAGCAGATCCGGTCCGGAATGAAAAATCAATAATTTGACAAAACGAAATGAGTGGCAGGACGGGGGAAGACAGGGCGCATAAGAGGGATTGTGTGCTGGAACGTGCCCTCCGTTTCCCATCCGTTGGAACGTTGGTGAGAACGGACGAAAAAAGGCTGCAAGGATTGATAAATATTAATGGCGAAGGTTTCGAGAGCGCCTCCTCCATCCGTTCCCCTTCGCCGCGCTCGCCAAGGATCACAAGGATGACCTCGAAAAGGAATCGCTTTCTCGAAAGCGTTTTTATCGACGGGAGGTCGGGGTTATTTTGATCGTGGTTAAATAAAATAACGTTTCAACAGCAAGCACATTATCATCGCAGAAGGGATTATTATTGTTTTTGATGAAAAAAAAGAAAAGAAAAACGATTCGTCAACAGCGTGAGTTGACTCGGGAAGCGACGATCGATCGTGAGAATGGCGACTCTACTATAATGAAATGGATTTCGGGAAGCAGGAGAAAGGCAAAAAAACTATTCTCTTTTATTGGAATATAACTTTGCACACATCGATCGCTTTTTTAAAATGAGTCCACCTGAATGGATCTCGCAAGGAAAGTTTCGGTTAATAGTGTGACACAACTTACCAACTTAACTCATAATTTCCTTCCTGTGTAATGTTACAGCCGAGCGTCAACGCTTTCGCTATGTCGAATACTTTTAAACTAGTGACGGCATGGTCGTAGTTAGGCTTCAGAAATTCTGCAAAAAAGAGAACGGAACGGAAGGATAAGATGAAAGTTGTATTAGCAATAGCGCATGAAACACAGGTATACACGCACACAGAGACACACACACATCGACACGAATCTCACGTGTCGGTTGCGTTAGTTACGGGAGGAGAAAGAGAGAGAGAGCGCAACACGCAAGCAGTAACACCGGGAAATCCGCTTCCGCAGAGAGTAACGGTGAGAAAAGTAGTGGAAATAGTGAAAGAAAAGGTAGGAAAAATAGGAAAGCGATAACAGTTAGTGTGCTAACGTTAGGGTTTTTGGTAGAATGTATTAGTTGTTAGAAGGAAGTTGGAAAGTTTAAATAGATAAGCGAAACACAGAAGAACAAGTAGGAGAAAGAGAAAGAGGGGAAAACACATGAACAACGCTATCGATATTCGAAGAATAAAATTTGAATAAAAAAAAACGTTTTAAACACAAAAGAAACATGAAACTGTAGATAATAAATAAGCGAAACTGGGCTTCGGAACGGAAACTTATTAAAACGGACAAAAGTTGGCGAATAAACAAACAAAAAAACAAACAGAAAACCATCGATTGGAAGAAGTTGCTCTAGCGAGGGCATATAAAACTAATTGCTGTCCGATCAACAGCGCTCTTGCGAAGCACAATTCAAGCGCTAAAAGTAAATAAATACGTTTTTTTTCCATTCATTTAGGATACGAATCGGCCCAGACGTTTTGCTGTGACTCTCTAGCTGTAGAAGCCAGCTCGAAACCACCTTCCGTAATGCCCGCTCCCTACTTCTCACCTTCCAGATGGCCCATTATACAGACACACACACCCATAAAACATGAAAGATAATAATATCTATTTGGAGCGAAATTTCCCGGTCGGCGCCGGAATTGAGTCGTCAAGATTTGGTACGCTGTGGTTCTCTGCGCAGGAGGGGGGAATTAGGGGATGGAAGCGTGCGTCGAAGTTGTGTCGCATGCCAAAACCCCGGAGCGAGGGAGCGAGCGGGCGTCTAAAAGGTTTCCCTCACCCCCCACTCGGTGTTTGGAGCGCGCGCGCGCTCGTACACCTGTTCCATTCCATCTTCGTTACTAAGAGTCGGTTGATCCGTCGTTTCTTGGATGAGTTAACCTGTCCCGTGGCCCCTCCTTTCGCCATCCTCTCTCTGCCTTCGGGGCCTTCTTCTTGGAAGAGTGGACAATAATAGCAAAAAAGAAACACACAGCATCCGCTCAGGCCCGATGCTTCTCCCTTCGGCGTGGCGGGGGTTAGTTTTGTAGCACGTTCATCTTCCAAAAATTCGCTTCACATGCTCAGACGCTAGGATGGTGTAGGCACCATCAGCCAGTGGATTTTCTACCACACCACCTACTACTACATCGCCGCGTCCGCACTATCTTTCCCCAGCGCGGAGCACACAGTCCGGGCGAGGATGGTGGCGGCGAAGGACGCGTGAGGTGTGCCGTGAAAAACCAGAAATGCCATGATTATTTAATGAAAACCGCAATCATCTGGCTTTTAATTTCATGCGCCGTGGCGAAGCGTCACTACACTGCCGCCGCCGCCGCCGCCGCCGCCGCCGACCGAAAAACCTTCTATCTATTCCAACGATGAACCATCATCACGATCGTCAGGGGAAATCTGTGTGCGTGAAGGTGGCGACGAGCCCGGGTGTGCGCTGTAGGCGAGAGATGAAACGACCTGCTTGGCTGCCTCTCTCTCTCTCTCTATATATCTCTCTCGCTGGCTTGTCTGATATTTATAAAATTAATAAATATTTAATTTGCCGTTGTTTACACTCCCTACACAAGCGGGCTGTCGGTGCGCTCGTGTGCGTGGGGGGACGATGCGGAATTTTGGCTTGATTTTCATCGCCAATAAAACGGGGCCACAGGTTGCAGATACACGGGGTTTGAAAGCTTTGCAAATCTCTGAGAGCGCCGGTGTGTGTGTGGGTGTGTGTGTCAGTTCGGAAATTTAGCAGGCTGTTGAAGGGAATCTTCCCAGCGAGCAACAACACTTACCCTCTGACCTATTCACTACCCGAAGAAGGTGAGATTTTTATGCACTAAAGAGCAACTTTTATCTCGTCTCATAAAAATTTCCTTCCCATGCTGTCTTCAAGCGCCCGGTGGTGTGCTTTAGGGGACTATCTACTATTGCCCAATTAAGGGACACACACAGGGCAGCCAAATTGCAACAGTAAACAGGTGCTGGGCACCGTCGTCTCCGGTCGAAATAACAACAGTGAGTTTGATAAATTCCACCCCGTTACGTACGACGAGAAGTGTTGCGAAGCTCGCCATCGCTATCTCGCGCTATTTCCCCATTTGGGATGGTCACCGTGCTGGATATGGCCAGTCAGCATGGTAAATATTTGCATTTTATCCATCGAACGTTCCTCGATCTGTGTTGGGGGGGGCAAGTGACAGCGTTTACAGTTCGGACGGCGACGTTCCGTCCACCGCGACTCGATGCGGCGCAATTCAACAACACCCCGGCGGCCAGGGCGAAGGTGTGCGAAGTGTAGCTTTACAAATCAAACAATTAAAAGCGGATATCGGTTACGCTCCCTCTATTCGTCGTCCGAGCCGGCCCATTTGGAATGTGTCCCGGAGGGAGCAAACAAAACGGAAAGGGTGTACTCATGGCGGACTTTCATTGGTGGGACTTTGCGTTGTGGAGGTCTTTTTCTCGTCTTTTTGGTGCGAATACCAATGCTGATGCTGCTATTTTCTTACTTATGTTACAAATCTGCTAACCGAATCAAGCAATTCAATTCCAATTCAATTGTATGATTCATTTCAAAACTGTAGGTTTCCATATTGTTTTCAGACGACAAGCCAATATCATATAATATGCCAATATCATTATAAGTACTTCTAGGTTCCGTTCTCGGAGCACTTGAGAGTTTAATTAAGAGCAGCATTGAGAATGTTGAATCCACTCGAATATTCCAACCTAATTAGCAGCTCAACCTGTCGAACTTTTTTCTCTCAATCTAGTTTTTACTCTAAACAAGATTCTTCAAAAACTAAGCCATCGCATGTGCAACGCTAAACAAGCCTAGTGACCATATGTTGGACGCTGCCAATGTGACTTTCGCTAGCCTCTAAACATGAATGGGATTTTGACATCCACATGCCTCACAGAGAACCTGATATTGATGTGTGCATTTTACATCTCCAATAATTACAAACAGCTGTGGAATATCCATGGCCTTGAAATTAAAAAAAAAGAACGACTCAAACCTGCCAACCTAAACAAGTGAGCCGATCGTGAAGGGTGAAATGGTCATGCAGCCACTGGCAACATCCGTACGTTTCTCTTTCTTCTTACTGCCACCCAAATGCACACATCAAAGGAAAAGAGACGCAGCGCAGGGAGACTCGACTCGACTTACCAAAAAAAAAAGGCACCCGCCAGATGTTGTGCTCGGTTGTTCGGAAAAAGTGTAAAATTGAAGTGTAGGTGTTGTTGGATCGGTGCCCTGAACTGCGGTAGTTAAATCGGAACACAACATCACCCTTCTGCCCCCAAACTTCTTTACAATTTCGTTCGCGCGGCTTTTGTTGTAATCCGTTTCGTTTTCGGCGTCGTTGTTGCTGGTGGCCGCGCACATTCCAAAGGTATGCATTCCGCGCCCGCGCTGCGCGTCGGCGTGTTATTGGGTGGGTGGAGTGGTCCCAAATCACCCCGGCGTAAAACGTGAAACCTGTGCCGGATCGGTTCTTTTCGGGTGATTTTGTTTCACAAAATGTTAAATGATTCATAAAATCGGCAGAACGAACGTTTGCCTTGCGGGTGGCTTTTGCGGTGCTTCTTTTTAGCTAGCTTCATAATTGGAGAGAAATGTATGTAGCATATTCAAAACCAATAAGTTGTTATACAATTCAATAAGTAAAGAGTTCATTACGCAATAATAAAACAATATTTCTTGCGGATTGCGCACACAAATAATCGAATAAATGAACGCCGGAAAGTATGCAATTCGCATGACCAAATATTTTGTTGTTGACCTAGAGGCCATTCCCCATTCATAATGAAAAGAATGATGCTTACTATATATTAAAAACAATTTAATCAACAACCCTGGTCCCTGGTAGCCCTGGTGGTAGCCTCAAAGAACACTTTTACCACTTCATTGATCACTTTCGCACACGCAGCGACGGAGGAAGGTGTCCGCCTCGCTTCTCCCGAAAAGCGCAACAATGAGTGCGCGCACAATAATAGCTCCCCCCCCCCCTGTCTGCCTCATCAGACTTGTGAAGTTGTGACCCATCGGCACGCTACGCTCCTTTAAAGTGCGTGTGGCCAGTATTTATGCAAACCGTCCACGAAAGGAGACGCGACGCGTGTCGAATAGCATAGCGGGCGAGTTATATGCATAATGCCCTCCAATAATTATGAACCCACCCTTGTAGCCTGCCCCGTGCGGGGCCAGGCCGTGTGCGAAACTTCCTTCTGTGCAGCCCCGGTGTGTTCGCGTGTGGTTGTGCCCGGGGAACGTAGAACGCGCGCGCGTGCACTGACCTAATTATGCTAATGTTTCAGCACGGAACGCCGTTTTGCGCACCGGGACGAGGTGCAAACCCGGGACACTACGGAACGGGCCATTGATTTCGCTTCCCAGCTGCTGTTCCGCTGCCTTGTGCGATTCAACAGGTCGAAAACGGTCGGAACCGGAGGGAGCGAGCAAGAGAGAGTGCGTGCATTTCCCGAGCGACACTGGCACACGTTCCCGGTGCGTTATCCTTCGCGTATTTGTCGTCTCTAACCTAACACCACACACAGACCCTCGGGCAAACGTGAACCCCCCCCGACCGAACAGCTTTTGCACAACTCCTCCCTGTCCTATATCGCAGATAAAGACGTAGCGCAGCTCACGCGGCAAAACCAGGTGTGTGTGTGTGTCGCTGGTGATGCTTCAAGGAATCGTGGGCCTCGTATGCTAATGAACACACAAATTGATTCACGGGCCGGAAAATTGTCATTTTCCGGAACCTGATGAATGTGTGGAATAAACCTCCAAAGAGAGAGAGAGAACACACAGCACAACACAACGCGTGCTGTTGGCGCTCATAGTTGGAGAAAATTGCGTTATGTGAATTATTAACAAAAATAACGTAAATAAGTTAGGCCGACACAGGGCGCAACGTACAACGGCGTACGCAAGCAACGCAGAAACATGCCTGCAATGTGGAATGCAAGAAAGACAGAAAGAGATATAGAATCAAAAGAAGAAAAAAGAAATACAAAGAAACGAAGTTGAAGATAAACAAGAAAACGGAGACGAACGAGGATAAAATAAATGTTTTCTCAAAAATAATGAAACAATTTGCGAGAAAAAAGGCAAAAAATACATTATTTATTATTTTTTCCGGTTCACCTCGCGGAACACAGAAGGAAGAGCTTAGCTTCAATATAACAGTGTCACAGAGTTCAGCAGTAAATACCAAATAGAACGCAAGCAGCACCAAACCAAGCCCTACTGGAGGGAGTACAAGAAAATCTCTTCTTTTTATTTCAAATGAAACGGATCTGATCGTACTGTGAGCGGCAAACGAGATGCTTGAAATTTCTTTTGAAAATCCACTGAAAATGTGTAGCATCGAGTGAGTAAAAACTGCAGGAAAAGCATAAGCGTTCAGAGGTTAGCAATGGAATAACACAATAGTAACAGGTAAATGAAACCGAAACCTAATTAAATTGAAAATTGAGAAAAACGCTATAAAAAATAATACTTTTGCAACATAATTAAAACAAGTTCACTTTGAATGACCTAAATCTACTGTTTACATTTCCCGGGCGTGATTTTCTTCTCTCCCGTTTCGTGAAAAAGGCTCGGTGGAAAAATTGAACCAAAAGCCGTTCCAGGCAGCGAATGTTAAAGCCAGAGGAATACCGTGGAATGAATAAAAATTAACTCCGCGCTCCCCATCATTTAGAACCGTCCCAGAGTCGGTGAAGCTGTTGAATTCTGTGAATAGCTCTGCTGTTTGAAGATGCAAAACAGTACCCGTTAAACATCATTCGCAGCAAAGAAATGGAGCGTGACGAAAAAAGGAATAAAATTCGCTACAAAATAATCATCAGCATCAAAATGCATATGCAAGCCCGCGCTAATCTATGGAAGGAACAGACGCACATCAAGGAACACGCGCAACAATGATGGAAGTTTTCATTCCGAATGCAGCCTATATTGTTTAACATTCAGGAAAAAGCGTTTAGAGGAACTATCGATGGGAAAATATAGAAATTAACATAATAATAACAATTCTGCAATAAAAAATAAGATACGTTGACATTAATGTATTGATTAATAATAAAGAAAACGCAAACGATGTGTATGTGTTTATTGGGAAACATCAAAAGGGCTTAGCAGGCTAAGGGTGAACATAATTAAAACGAACCAGCATCCACTAGGATCGGGGGCAAGAACAAACTAACGATGTTTCTCACGATCAATGTAACGATAAAAAATAAAACGATTTAATTGAATCCTAACCCATATGCAACTACACACGCAAGCGCACGCCACCGCGGTCGCCCAATTGAAACAGTAACGAACAAATTTTGCGCCCGAAATGTGGGTTCGAAAATGAATGAAGCAGCATATAACAGTCCCCAGCCGTCACTCCCGTACGATATGTACTGACTATTGTTTTGCGTTCGTCAGGCAAGCGAAACAACGAGCATAATGGTGTGGAGCGGGTAATGGAAAGAACTGTTCTAGCAAAACGCTAATTGGAAACAATTTCGAAAAAAAACGAAACGAAACCCGAATCCGATTGCTTTGGTTCGTGTTTGCTTCTGTCTCTTGTCTGTGGCGAACAAAAATTGGCAAAGCAAGATCGTTCCGCTCGTAACGTGAACTCAGGTGGGAGGGAGAATGGGTAGAGAAATTCTTGTATCCTCACCGGCAGCAGTGGTGGCGAGGGTGGCCACCGTTGTTGTGGTGGCGCTGGGGGTGATAGTAGTTGTGGTTGTTGGTGCCGTAGTGGTGGTGGTGGTCGTAGTGGCAGCCGTTGCCATTACTGTCGTGGTGGTGGTGGTGGTAGTGGTGGTGGTGTGGTGTTCGTGATGATGGTGGTGATGGTGATGGGCAGTATTTTCCTGTTCACCGGGCGGCGCAATAGTGGACGATGTCGAGGTGGTGCCTTCTTTCGCAGGTGACTGTACGAAGACGGCAGATGACCCCGCCGTTGTTGCCGCGCTACCGACGCCGGAGGAGACATTGCCGATTCTTATCATCGTCCCAATCGTGGGCAGCAGGGGCAACAGCAGGGCCGTGCTGCTATCTTCCAGACCACCGTCCAGTGACTTGCGGGCCATCTCCTCCAAACTGTCCACCAGGATGATGCCGTTGATATCGCTCTTGTTCTGGATCAACCTATCGATGTTATCGTCCTCCAGCGAGATCGCCTTGCTTTCGATAACGATTTCCGTATCTGGTTCAACGAGGTCCTCCTGTTCCGCGTTCAGATTCAGTATCTCCTGCGTTTCCGGGTCTTCGTTGTCGGTAGGCAGCGCGTCCTCATCCTCCTCATCGTCTTCGCGCGTTTCCAACAGCGGAGGCGGCGGCTGCTTCGGGTGCTTCGACGGTTTACCACCGCCAGCGGCCGGTGATCCGTGCCCGATCGCCCCGGCCGTCTTATCGGCGTGTTTCACCGGTGGTGGTAGTGCACCGAAATCTCGCTCAAGTACCTCCTCGGGCAGCAGCGAATCCTGCTCTATCGTGGTCTTCTGGCTAACGAACCGCTTGGAGTCATCTTTGCCTCCGCCTCCTGCACCGGTGCCCGCGCTGCCACCCCCGGCCGCATGATGCCGATGTCCCACGCTCGTCGCCTGCTGCCGGTGATGGTGCGGACTGTGGCCGCCACCGGGCGCCTTCGGCGACTCGACCCGTTCGCGTTCCCGCTCCAGCGGCCCACCGGGGAACTCTTGGTCGACAACCGCGGGCCCGGGCGCCAACGCAACGGCGGTCGTGTAGAGATGATGATGCTCGACCGAGAGTGGTGCAGTCAGCGTCGACTTCACGGTACTCAGTGCGGGCTGCGAGCTGCTGCCGGCATCATCGTGGCGCTGCCGTTCCGATGCACGGGCCGAGCTCCCCGTCACGGCCGAAGATGCACCGCCGCCGGGATGACCACCACCGACCACGTACAGCTGGTGGTAGTTTTTGTACACCGCGTTGCACTGGTACTTGCCCTGGTGCTTCGGGAGTGCTCGTAGTACGCTGATCGATGCCTCGATCTTATCGCGATTTCCTGGCCCGTGATGGGACGGTGGGTGCGTCAAATTTTCGCCAACATATGCAAGAGAGAAACAGCTCGATCAAATAGTTCTTTTCCATCTCATCCGGACGGATGTGTTTTTGCTACGTTCGCTACGGTACGCTCAAATGTGGCACTACTACTGATTCCGAATATATGGTTCATGTACTAGCGCGGGCGTGCTCAACACCAGCACGTGAGTGTTGTGAGTGTATGTGTGTGCAACCCAAGCGATATGATTGGCGATATGATAGTTGTTTCAAAATTGTGTTTCTAAACATCTATCTCGTATTTTCCATGTTATTAGATCGATATCACACAAATCCGCATTTTACTGTAGTATCCAGCGGTAAATATTCCATTTACTGGCAAATAAAGCGTTTAAAAGCATAAATAAAGTGTTTTGCAATGCGTATTGCATATCTTTTGGCTTCTATCTGCTTAATCAGCCCGAAAATATGCAACCCGTACTACAAACTGCTTTATTAGACCACTCATAACTATTTATTTGTCTTAACCCAAATCCGCTGATTGGGTATTGATGAAGTGATTTGTCAAGCGGATTGCATACATTGTGGCTGATTTACGCAACTTTGCACTGTTTCGTATGCAATTTACATCACAAATTACCTTTCTAAAGGTAAAAAGAGCCATGTGTGTGTGTGGTCCTGCGATTTGCCTTTTGACCAACAACGGCAACGAAAATACAACTAGCATGCATCACTACGCTCGTGTCTGTACACTTCAGTTGGTCGCGTGTCACGCTCTAAGCTAAGCTGCCTTCACTAGCGAAATCAGAGGTTTAAAATTTACTTTAGAAAAAAAAACAGACTACACCTGCCACGTGGCACAAACTAGACAACCTCCTTCATGATGGACAGACGCGACTAAAGAAAATATGCACGACCCGCCTCAGTGTCCATGTGTGTGTGTGTGTGCCCCTCCCCGTCTTCGGAATGTGTGAATTGAGACGCCTGGGTCGGTGTGTTCCGACGCGACATTCCAATTTTTAGCGT